>CAMXCT020005346.1:208067-363067 GCA_947184155.2 Cladocopium goreaui | reverse complement strand
GCACAGCACCTTTGCCAGACTTCGCCACCGCAGTCTGGACAGCACCCTGCACAGCACCCTGCACAGCACCTTCGCCACTGCAGTCTGAACAGCACTCTGCACAGCACCCTGCACAGCACCTTTGCCAGACTTCGCCACCGCACTAGTACAACACCCTGCACAGCACCCTGCACAGCACCTTTGCCAGACTTCCCACTGCACTCTGGACAACACCCTGCAGAGCACCCTGCACAGCACCTTTGCCAGACTTCACCACCGCAGTCTGGACAGCACCCTGCACAGCACCCTGCACAGCACCCTGCACAGCACCCTGCACAGCACCTTTGCCAGACTTCGCCACCGCAGTCTGGACAGCACCCTGCACAGCACCCTGCACATCACCTTTGCCAGACTTCGCCACCGCAGTCTGGACAGCACCCTTGGCCAGACTTCGCCACCGCAGTCTGGACAGCACCCTGCACAGCACCCTGCACAGCACCCTGCACATCACCTTTGCCAGACTTCGCCACCGCACTAGTACAACACCCTGACAGCACCCTGCACAGCACCCTGCACAGCACCCTTGCCAGACTTCGCCACCGCAGTCTGGACAGCACCCTGCACAGCACCCTGCACAGCACCTTTGCCAGACTTCGCCACCGCAGTCTGGACAGCACCCTGCACAGCACCCTGCGCTCAAAAGTTCGCCACCGAAGACCCCACCTTAGAGAAGTAAGAACCCCTATAGCTTGCCAGCTATCTGGGGAAAAACCAACGTCGGGTCCAGAATCCACTGCTCGCCCTGTGCCTCTTCCCATCATCTCCGAAATCCCTCGTGTTGGTTTCAACTCTGATGATTCGGACGATGATGCAGCATCCAGAGCCGCTTCCACACATGATCACCCGGGCACTGACCTCAATTACAGCACCACCATGCCACCCAACACCACTACTACTACTACTACTACTACTACACCGCCAGGCACTTCATCATCACCACTTACCTTAACACCAAATCCAAATCCAACCATCCGCATCCTCCAACCAGACCCTACTTGTCCTCCACGTGACCCACCATATCGACCTTGGACAAACGCGGACGATCAAGAGCTGATCAGCCTAAAACAGAACACAAAGTCCCGTCCTTCGTGGAAGACGATCGGAGCCCGACTTCGTCGTGATCCTCAGGTGTGCAAACTGAGATGGGGAATCTTGAAACAAACGGACCAACATGGTCACGTTCATCCGCTTCATGAACCAGAGGCTGAAGACTAAACGGCAGTGACACACCAATAAAAAAGGAAAAAAGTGTGCACCCGCTAAATGCCGGACATACCTTTCTTTGCTCCTCTTTTGTCCTGTCTCTCTTTGTCCCCTTTTTTCCTTTCTTCTCTTCCCTCTCTTCCTTCTCCTCTCTTCTTCTCTCCATCTTTCTTCTTTTCCTGGCTGCCTGCATGTTGCTTCAAGTTTGTTTCTCCAGCACATATGGCTCACTCATCTGATTACGTACGAATTGCCCCAGATCGTTCCCGCTCACGGGACGACCCCATGTGGCAGAATCGCAACCAACAGCGCCGCAGTCAATATCGAGACGCATGGCATGATGTACCACCAGTGCCTCGACTCAGGCAGGTACTCGTCATCGTCAACCTTGAAGCAGATCGTCCACTCATGCCCAAAGTCCATGGTGATGTCATGGATTCAACAACATGCGATGCTTTGCCTGCTCTTGGCACAATGGAAGAACTTGCTCTGTTCACCTACCATGTCCTGATCCACACATATCATGTGGAAACACTCACGGTGAACAACCTGCTGTACTACATCAGCCAACACATCTGGTATACGTGGGATCGCTATCTGCCTCCCACTTCTATGGATCTCCGTTGGCAAGACCAGACTGGGGACACCTTTGCCCTTCGCAATGAGGACCGCCTGATTGAGCTTCTCCATGAATTTCGCCCTCATTGGACTGAAGGTCAAGAATTTGGGATCCTATTTCCGAACAACATTCGACAGTTCACGTCCCAGAATCAGCCATATATCATGCGCCTGAGTTGCCATTGGGCACTTCCCAACCGAAACATGCTTCCATAAATCGGGAAAAAGTTCGCCTTGCGTCATGTTCCATTTTCCTAATCCTCAGCAGGGTTTCGTCATCATATATGTGTCGTTACATTGCATTTACATAATTATTCCCCTGTGTCATTCCTCAGCTCTTGGCTTTAGTTTTAATATGACAAAACGTGATTCCGTCCTCGCCGGTATCAACTCGCCTCGGGCACCGACGAGCATGCAACGTCGTCAGCTCCATTTCGAAGGGCAATCTAGCAGTGGTGCTACGTCCTCAGGTCAAAGACCGCAACCAAGCACCGCCATGGTCAATTTGTCCCCACAATCCCATCCAGGGATAGACCACAGCGGCAGTTCATCTCACTACGGGTACGCGTCTACTGCCCCGTCAGTTCCTCTACCTGATGCTCCTGCCCACCATATCCATGAAGAAGCCTATCCACTCCAGGCGGAGATCGAACAACAGCATCGAATTCTCCATACTCACATCTTCACAGAGGTCATTTCGCCTCATCAGACAGGCGTCAATCACCTTATGGTGACAGAAGTGGATTGTTTCGGTGTGAAACGCAACCGTCAGCCGGAGTTCTTCTTCAATGGAATTGTTGGTCACATTCGTGCCGACCGCCATGGCTGGATTAGCAGTTGGGAACAATCCACCCAACTAGCAAACTACTGGCGTCGTCACTTCAATATCCCTGAGGTGAACAATGAGAACAATTCATGGCAGCATTACCAGCAGCCGTCTGACAATGCTGATCGACCTGAAGAAAGCCAAGAATCAATACCGGAATCAGAGATGGGCGACACTGACTCCATCGCAGCCAATGTCGGCACGGCATCGGTTCCAAGTCAGATTCACCAGCTGGCCACAGTCCTCTGGAACATCCTCAACAATGACAGAGACTCCAATGCTGCGATCCTTGAGAAGCTTGAAAATCCAGGAGAGGACTTGAGTACCAACCCGGTCCAGGTCTTCACGGCAACAGACCTGGCCCACCTTGCTAGCCATGTGGCTTTGACGACACACGTCCTTTCCCAGCAGGCACAGAACATGGAAGAATTATCCGAAATCGATGACTAACGACAAGCTGAACTTCCTGCCGATGTCGTTCTGAGCAGACCGGATAATTCAATTGCAAACTTACTCCCTGTATTTTGATTTTGCGTCAATCGCTATATCCTGTCTCAGGGACCAGATAAGAGCGTCGCTAACTACTATGCAGTTGCAAAAAAACAGCCTCGCGGCAGCGAGGCGTGTGTGTGGAACATCTGAAAAGATGTAAAACTTCTATCTCGCTTGCTGAATTTCATGATTGGTTTCCTTTTTTGTCCTCTTTGATATTGTCAGCCGTTTCATATTTCTAAATGCAGGGGAGTGCGGCATGATTGTGGGACCGCACTCGACGAAGCTACCACAATCATGGGATACTGGGTCTGATCAACCCAGCGTACCTGCCATTTCAACATCAGTTTTGTCAATCTTTCTGTTGCATGTCAGTACCTGTACGGTTTTCGCAATCTGAATTTCTGCCGACTTCGTCGTCAGATGGAACAGTTCCATCTAGCAAGGACGTAGAAAGTTTTCCTCTACACTGTTTCTCGCGCCTAGTCATTCACCATTTCCTGTCAGGTGTAACTGAGGTGTTTTTTGCACGTTCGATGCATTCCACATCAGTAATTCGATAAGATGTTTCTGAGCAAGTGTGTGTGTGTGTGTAAGTTGTGTGTGTGGGTAAGTTGTGTGTGCGCAAGTTGTGTGTGAGTAAGTTGTGTGTGAGTAAGTTGTGTGTGAGTAAGTTATGTAAGTTGTATGTGAGTAAGTTGTGTGTGTGCAAGTTGTGTGTGAGCAAGTTGAATGTGAGTAAGTCAACAGCCGCGGCGTCCCGGCGCCACACCTAAAACCAAGCGCGCCACCAGAGCCAGCCCAGTGCCATAAGTGCCACGCCTGCCACGCCAGAGTAGAAGTCGATGTCACCAAGTACCACGCCTGCCACGTGAAACGAAGATGGATGTCTCCAAGTGCCACGCCTGCCACGCCAACAGCCGCGGCGTCCCGGCGCCACACCTAAAACCAAGCGCGCCACCAGAGCCACCCCTTGCCTGCCACGCCAGAGTGCAAGTCGATGTCACCAAGGACGATGCCTGCCAAGTGAAACGAAAGTGGATATCTCCAAATGCCACGCCTGCCACGCCAACACAGCCGCGGCGTCGCGGCGCCACACCTAAAAGCAAGCGCGCCACCAGAGCAGCCCAGTGCCATAAGTGCCACGGGCCTGCCACGCCAGAGTAGAAGTCGATGTCGCCAAGTACCACGACTGCCATGTGAAAAGAGAAGATGGATGTCTCCAAGTGCCACGCCTGCCACGCCAACAGCCACGGCGTCCCGGCTGCCGGCGCCACACCTAAAATCCCAAGCGCCGCCACCAGAGCCAGCCCAGTGCCATAGTGCCACGGCCTGCCACGCCAGAGTAGAAGTCGATGTCACCAAGTACCACGCCTGCCACGTGAAAGAGAAGATGGATGTCTTCCAAGTGCCACGCCTGCCACGCCAACAGCCGCGGCGTCCCGGGCGCCACACCTAAAACCAAGCGCGCCACCAGAGCCAGCCCAGTGCCATAAGTGCCACGCCTGCGCACGCCAGAGTAGAAGTCGATGTCCCAGTACCAAGCCTGCCTGCCTGCCACGTGCAACGAAGATGGATGTCTCCAAGTGCCACGCCTGCCACGCCAACAGCCGCGGCGTCCCGGCGCCACACCTAAAACCAAGCGCGCCACCAGAGCCAGCCCAGTGCCATAACTGCCACGCCTGCCACGCCAGAGTAGAAGTCGATGTCACCAAGTACCACGCGTGCCACGTGAAACGAACGCCTGCCACGCCAGAGTAGAAGTCGATGTCACCAAGTACCACACCTGCCGTGTGAGCAAGTTGTGCGTGTGCAAGTTGTGTGTGAGTAAGTTGTGTGTGAGCAAGTTATGTGAGTAAGTTGTATGTGAGTAAGTTGTGTGTGTTTGTGCAAGTTGTGTGTGTGCAAGTTGTATGTGAGTAAGTTGTGTGTGTGTGGAACATCTGAAAAGATGTAAAACTTCTAATTTGCTTGTTTCGTGTTTTTGAGAACCTCGTTTTGGTATCATTTATCAACTTGTTACAGCAGGGGAGTGCGGCATGATTGTGGGACCGCACTCGACGAAGCTACCACAAGCATGGGATACTGGGTCTGATCAACCCAGCGTACCTGCCATTTCAACATCAATTTTGTCAACTTCTGCAATGGGACGTGGCTAACCCAAGAACCACCATGCCGTTTCCAAACAACTTGGTTTCATTTTCTCGTTTTGCACGGTTTTCGCAATCTGCAAGAGCTGCATCAGACGCAATATATTCAATAGACCCTTCGAGCAAGGACGTAGAAAGATTTCCTTCGCACAGTTTCTCATTTCTAATCATCCAATTCGTTCCTGTCAGGTTTAACTGAAATGTTTTTGCACGTGCGATGCATTCCACATCAGTAATTCGATAAGATATTTCTGAGCAAGTGTGTCTCTCCTGCTGCATACGTCAAGTTGGCAGGAACCCTTCGGGGAAAGCCTTTCTAGGCTAACAATGGACAGTAAAACGATGTCTGAATTTACACTTTTGAATTAGTAATTCGTCTAAGTAAAGTGAACTGCTGGCCTTTTTCCTGGTCTCACTTGTCGATGTCGATGTGTTGAACAGTGTGCCGCAGTGCCTGGCTTCTCCTTTCTGTTTTGCTGAAACGCATAGCCTGCCGCCACGCCAACAATCCTTTTTTCAGTGAAGCTCAAGAGACGGACCGCAGCCATTTACATGCAAATCCAGGCAACAGGACATCCTTGCAGGTATGGTGCTTCTTTCTTTTTATGGTCGTTGGTGAGGTTCAATTTTGCATGTAATTCATTTGAACACTGACAGCCGTCGATGGGGTTGACTTGAATACCGAGGGCCTTTGAGCCTTATCACGAATTCTTGCATGCGTTGTGGATGCATCATTTTATGAACTGTTGTTTTTGGATATTTACCAAACCTGACTTTTCTTGCCATGTTTCCTGGTCGCTGGCCTAACTATCCGGAGTCCATGTGGAACTACGGCTGGTCAGCCCCATCTTTTTCGTCGCCTCAACCAGCAGTACCTCCAGGACAATTTTGTGGAGGTGATATGATGAGCCAGCAGTCACAAGCTCAGTCTCAAGCTCAGACTCAGGCGCAACTTGCTCATCTCAGGGAGCAAAACTCCATTTTGAATCAACAACTTGCGTCACAAGCTCAAACTCATATCCAGCATCTCCAACAACTCCTCCCATTCCACCAGTCCACGCCAACTTCACTTCAACCTCAGTCCACACCACAGGCACCAGAACCACCAACACCAGTGGCACCTCCATCCACACAACCTGGACCAAGTGTATCCTTCAATCCAGAGGAGATGATGCAGCAGATGAAGCATACGGTCGAATCCAGCATGCAGGCTTTCGTGGACAAGACCCAAGAACGCCTAAAGTCATCCTCCACTTCCTGTACAACCACCAACTCCAGTCTCTCCACCAATTCCAGGCCATCCTCTCCCATCAGATGAAGCTCTACCACCACTACAACGTTCCCATCGTCGCTCTCGTTCTCGCTCTCATCGGCATCGTTCAGTACCTGACAAACGTCCAATCTCTGTCCCACGAAGTCCACGTCGAGCAAAATCGTCCAGACGAACACATCGTTCGTCTCGGCCACGCTCGTCACGCAGGGGACGACGTTCCACGTCGAGAAACTTTTCGAGACGTCCAAGCAGAGCTGCCTCGGTCACATTACGGTCAGCCTCTCCACGTCGACGAGAAGCACTACATGGTAGAGATGATGATCATGCACGAGATGAACCCAGGCACAGACCAGCCACTCTTCATCCTGCAACGTGGGAACACCAACAACACCATCAACATCCATCTTCCCACACAGAGTATTCCCAGTCCAACTACCAATCCTACGATCAACCGTCCACGAACAAGTGGAAATCCTGGGGCCAGTGGAAGGATTACTCCAAGAATTTCTATCAAGGACAGCCATCGGGTTGGATTGACTACCCCAAGTCAACAGCCAGACATCAAAGCCATTATGACCCTTCCACCAAACCACTCGCTGCATTCTCCTCCGACCACACCTCCAACCGCTCACGCCAACATCCACACAGATCAGGCTCAGTCCAATCTCGTGGCTCCACTACCGTCCCTCCAGGACATGTTGCCATCAACCTTCAAGACGGCTCGAGAGACGAATGGGCTCGTCATATCAGACATGCCTTGAATCATCCAGACAGGATGCGTGCAGCAAATGAACTCACAGCTGCCGAACGTCCCCACCCGTCCACCTCCATCGTGCAAGAAGACTACGATGCGGCCATTGAACAACTCCATCATGTTGATCACAGAATCCCAGCGGATGTGGTCAAGAAAGCGGTCCAACTCTTCTTCAGCACCAACCTTCTCCCGGACTACGATCTTTCCACCTGCCATGTCCGTGAACTTCCCAACACCAACATGCTTGCACTCGTCATGCCGTTACCAGACATCAGCCGATTCCAGATGCCACCTCCCTTTGGCAACCAACACAATCACACCTGGGCACTTTGTCATGGAACGACAATCCACACCTCTCAGCAAATACTCTTGGAAGGCAAGATCAGACCTGCAAACTGGTCTTACCACAAAAACTCACAGCGGTGTCACCTGCCAACCTTTGGGGCATTTTTCATCGGCAGAGAAGTTTCCAATACTGACCGAACCATCCCATCCTGGGCAGAACGGGACCTCCTCGACTCCATGGAGAAAAAGGGCAAAGGCCAGCAGGAAGTCACCGTCGGGGCGATGTATCGTGGATCCGAAGAGCACATCGCCTTCAAAGCTGGAGGCAACGAAAAAGCTCAACTTGGTGTGGGTGACAAAGGCATAGTCAACACTTCCGAGAAATAAACGATTGCGCACAGCAACCATGTAGGCTTGAAATTCATGGCTCTGAAATGGGCTGACCTCAAGGGCTCCATGAGGATCGACCTTGGTGACGCGACCTCAGACGACTGTAACTATCGCAGCAATGAGGAACGCTACTCAGACCGTCGTCGAGGCTGAACACTTAGTATTGCACAGACGGCTTCTTGTATTATTAGCGACATTCGGCCTAAACAGGACTTTCTAGGAATTTCCTGGACAAACGCTCTGGACCAAAAATGCACGGTTGCTTCAATCTGATTTTCTGGTTTCAACTCTTTTCTCGTTTTCTTTTTCTCTTTCTCTTTCTCCTTTTCTTTTGTTTCTTGTTTTTGTTCAATTGGAGTATCTTGCTGGAAGGACTTTTCCTGCTGTGACTTGTCTCTGCTTCCACGGTAGTTTGATTTTTGACATTGACGTTGATCTAACCTTCGTGATTTGCAGTCAGTTTGTTTCCTCAGTGACCAAAACGACATCATCCTGCGCACCCATGGCGGAGTCGGATCGATCTCGATCGCCAGTGCCTGGACGTAACCGTGCTGAACCTCGAGCTCCAGTTCCACCGGTACGACAAGACCTACCCTTCTTTCCTCGTTGGTGTGGACCAATGCAATCGGCCATTTGGCACTCGCAACAAATGTCACGACCTCAGTCTCGACCTCAATTTCGACCTCAGTTCAATTTACAACAGTCGGGACCTTATTTTCTGAATCAACCCATCAGTCCAAATCCAGCCACTCCAACAGCCACATGGTCAAATCCACGATTTCCACCGGCACCTCCATCGTCACCTCCACCTACTCTGGCATATCCACTCCCATCTCGTCCAACAACTCCACCTTGCTCACCTACTTTGCCGTGTCCACCCACTCAAGCTGCATCTCCCAGCACTCCATCAATTCCCTCGTCCCAACCTCGTCAATCCGGCACTCCATATTCGCATTCACTATGGATTTGATCTCAATCCTCACTGGCAAGAGGATAAAGACCACTACGACAACCAGAAGATCAACGGCTTGACTTTCCCCCGGTGCATTCGTCAATCAGCCTTCACGCAGAAACTGGACATCGAAGGATGTGACCCTTTGAAATTACCGGTGGCGGCCATGTTGTACCAACAGGCCAACAACTTCTGGCTTCGCAAGCTGGCTCATGGACGTGAACTCTACTTGATACCTACTGGAGACATCGCAGCTGTTGTATCCACGACGGAGCTCTTGACTCAGCTCCGAAACAAGGGAGTGGACCTGGACAAGGTCTCCTCTTGTAAAGCCAGACAAGATGGAAAGCTTCTTGACAAGACCAATAACACCAAGTATGCGGCACAACAAATTGCTGACCTCATCCATAGAGCGCTGGGTTCCTACCCGTACAGCAGATCCTGACACCCAGCACGAGCTTACTCAACTCAGAAGCCAACTGGCACAACTGCGCCAGCAACTTGGAGAAACTACGGGTGAACCATCCACCCCGGGAACTACGGGACCCTCAGCCTCGAGTCCTGCTTCAACACCCATCCATGCAGCTCTCCTTCGGAATTCCCAAAGTCCAGCGCCTCCAGCACCACCTGGCTTCGATCCTTCCTCTCTGCTTGTTGCCACCACCACCGTGAATCCGTGGCTTGCTCAAAGCGTGCCACCAGCTCTTGCAGTGCGAGCTTTCAACAAATGGCTGAAAGAACTCAACTTATCGGACGCAAAGAGGAAGGTTCTCAATGACAATATTGCCAAACCAGAGGAATGGTGGGCAAAAAAGCCGGCAGAAGCTTTGGACACAGTCGAACGAGTGGCCGTCATGATGGGCATCCCTGCCAACCTCATGGGAAAGAACTATGATGCACTGAACCTCCTCCGAGCCTTGACAGCAGGCATCAGTCTCACCAATTGACTAGCACCTCTCTTTCGTCGCAAACTCAAGCACAAGGTGCTTCAATCCCATTTGCACATTCTTCATTCGATGATTCTCGTCATTTACATTTTGACTCCCTTCACCATGACTCACAGCATCCACCTTTTTCAGGGCTTCCGCATCATCCAAACACGTATGATGGTGTTGGCAATCCTCCACGGTCTTCGACCCAATCCTAAGCTGAAGTCAATTTTGGAAGGGTGTGCTGATCTCCAACACCTGTGGGGTACCACTCTACACTCCCACAACCTTTTTTCCAGACAATTTTTCCAGCCTCAGAGCGTCTACATCCGTTTCACCCACATCACCACCATGCAACCCAAATTCTATTTGGGTTCTGCAATGCACCACACTCTCGACAGAGAGTACAGCCGCTCCAGAAAATACCTCCAACTCACGAACGAGAGACTTGTCCAAGCCGAACTGGCACTCCGCTATTGGCATGACCACGACAATCTGTACATTTGGGCTCCGATCCCAATCTACACAGACAGAGTCGACTATCGCAGCCTCGAAATGGCCCTCATTCAAGAATGGCAACCTCGACTCAACTATCCCTTCATTTGCCAATTCTTCCATCCAAAGAAGGGTCTTCTCAAAAAACCCCTTCTGAATACCAATGCACAGTTTGGCCTTGCCACCCTCTGGCGTCGTGCCAAACACAAATTCACTTCACAATTGGTTCGTCAAGTCTTGACGTCATCACGGTTCCAAAACCGTCTAGAACTCTGGACCATCATCCATGCCTTAGGATCAAATACCAAGGCGAGGTTCGAACAAACGAAGATGCTGCGATCCCATGATGGGGGTCTCACTCTTTGCTATGCTCTTCGTCGGCTGGCCAACAACACCCAAGAGCCCTTTCGAACGCTGTCCTTGAACGCCACCGATGCCTCAATAAAATGGTGGCATGGAAAACCGGCCCCAAGGGCATCTGCCTTACGGGCACCATGGTCCCTTTCCCCAAATCTTCAACCACAATTGAGGAAATTCTTGCGTCAGTGGCATTTCAAAATGTTGGACCACCAAGTGCCTTGCCACACTCCATCCTTCAAGATGGTTTTCATCAAGCACGCTGCCGTCCTCGACATACTTTGCAATCACAAACAGGCCATCGATGACTGGTCGACTTCCAATCCAGCGATCTGTGTTGCAAATCCTGGTCACCTTACAAAAGCACCGCACTCAATCCTTCAGATCCACACTGGGTTCTATCAGGCTCCCTTCTCCATTCCTTACTTCCACCGGAACTTGCAGTGATCGCAGAAGGTTCCTTGTCCAACAAAGTCTTCCCGTCAAAGAAGGAATACCATAATCAGATGCGACTTGGTCTTAAGACCTGGACGAAACGCAATGGCTTACCTTCTATGCCACAGTCGAACATTTCCGACCTTTGCCATCAACTTTGGACCGAGCATACTCAACAAATCACCAATCACATTACAAAGTCCTCCATCAACAAACTTCAGTCCACGTTTGAGGGTGCCATTTTCCACTGCGAGGACAAACATGCCTCGTCCCTTCGCATCTTCTGCCCGTGTCTTTACTACGAATCCATCGAAAAGACGTTTCAAGACCCGTCAATTTTTGAGCAACTATCAAACGAACCATCTTCCATTGTGACTTCACTTGTCGACTCTCTTCAACGACAACATGGCAAAGCATACCCTTGGGCGGTGGGATCTGGTCGCCAACTCCCATCCGGTTACATTCTGGCAAAACGGAAGAAAGACTTCCGCAGCGGTCGACCCATCATCTCCTTCGTGGACTCCCCATTTCGACCCATGCTCAACATCCTTGCCAGGCTCATCTTTCAGCTCATTCCAACCGCCTGTCCCAACCACTTTGCCACAGGGGATGTTTACACACTGCTCTCCATCCTGCGATCGGCACCCGTCGACGCCGATTTGATCCTGGTCAATCAAGATCTAGCAGGTTTCTTCACCAGTATCGACCAAGACCGCTTCATCAGATCCTGGTTCATGCTCCTCGACTTCCTTCGGCCAAAGATGAATGTCTTCGATGATGAAGCTTTTTCGGTGTATCCAGGAAAATCCAACAACCCAGGCGACATCATCAAGGGACGTACGTTTCGTCGTCTCAATGTCACTAGGAAGATTGTCATCAATGATGTCCCGGACTTGATCAAATCAGCACTAAATATGCAGACTTTTGCACTGGGCCAAAAATGTGTCCGTCAAAGCAGAGGAAGTCCCATGGGCAGCCCTCTCTCACCTGCTCTCTGCCTTATGGTAGTCTCCATCAGTGAACAAATTTGGTCCAGCACCTTCCATCAACTTCTCTCCAATCATCACTTGTTCATTCGACATATCCGCTACGTCGACAACCGTCTCATCTTTGGAGACAAACGCCTCACCACATTTGCACCATATGAGGTCCTCTTGGACGAAGGATTCTATGGAAAACCCATCATTCTCGAGACCGAACCTGATCAAGAATTTCTCAGCTTTATGCTTGAAACAAAACCACTGGAATTGATTTACCAGGGACCGACAAATATCTCTCAAGTCCTCTCACCATTTTCTGCTTCCCCTCCAAAAGTCCTCCTCAGTGGTTTTCGCTCACGCTGCCACATTGTCATCAAGGGTGCCTTCCCCGATTTTCGTGTCCAACAAGGTCTTTCCCAATTAATTCATTTGTACACACGTGCTGGTTTTCCCAAGGAGGAACTCCAGACAATTTCGAATCAACTCTTGATTCAGCATCAGAACATGAAATCACCTGATCAAACATGCGCTTGCAGCTTGCTGGTTTTGTTTGTCCTTGTAGGTGTCTTGTTTGTGTCATGTTGCCTTTTTGTTTTTGTTGTTGCCTTCTGGCAGCTTCTTGGCTCAACCACCGCTTCGACCCTTTCTTTGCTTCGCTTCTCTTCCCATGGATCATGCTCAAGGCCGTGCCTTTCATCACCACCTGGCTCGGGCCATTATGCATCTCAACCACCTGGCGGGGCTTCTCCCCTTTTTCGAGCCATCCATCGAGTGGGAAGACTCTTTACCTCCGTCACATTTCCGCTTAGAACCTCAAACATCCAGAGGCCTCCACACTTTTGTTCCTTTACCTCCGTCTTCGCCTCCACCAATCATGGTGTCACATGGAGGAATCCCGTCCCATGTTTGATCAATCCTGAACCCAACCTGGGTCCCACTACTGCACATCCGGCACAGGGCAGGGACAGCGAACCCATGTCCACCACAGCTGTGACACCTCGGATCCCAGTTCTCATGGCGGATCCAGGCCCTGATCCAATTCCGGGTACTTCAACAGTTACCGAACCTTTTCGAGTCGTATCTCGACCCACCATTCCAGTCCCGGTTCGGTCCAAGCAACGGGCTTCATCAACAGTCGACCCGCAACCGAAGAAGAAACAAAAAGGGGAATCAATTCCAGAATCTCGAGTCACGACGGCTCCGGGCGGCGGCCACCCGGGCCCACTTCCCATCACATCAGAGGCACCTTCTGGAGGCCCAAATTCAGATGACTCCGATTGTGATGCAGCATCAGGAGCTGCTTCTACTCATCATCCAGTCGCAACCCTAAACTACCACCACGGCACAGCTGCAAACACCATCTCCACCACTCCACCAGGTACCTCCACTCTCACCTTGACACCAAACCCAAAGGCACCACCGTCTCCAACCTTTCGGGTCGTTCAACCAAATCCGGCTGATCCACCTCCATTTCGCCCATGGACCAACGCAGATGATCAAGAGCTGATCAGCATGAAACAGGACACAAAGTCCTGTCCTTCGTGGAAGACGATCGGATCACGACTTCACCGTGACTCTCAAGTGTGCAAAATGAGGTGGGGTATCTTGAAACAAATGCCGGGAGTCATGGACCAACACGGTCGCATGAATCCACCTCAGGAACCAGAGGCGGAAGACTAACCAATGCTCCAGTTCCATCAATGCAGAAAAAGTGAGACACTGTCCGCTGTCCAGCTTGTCATGTTTAGGTTCTCCTTTGCCCCTTGGGATTTTTTCCCTTTTCCTTCCTTCTTTTTCTTTTTCTCTTGTTTTGTTTGCCTCCTTTTTGTCAATTTCTGATACTCCTCAGCAAATATGGCTCATTCATCTACTCATGTACGAACCGTTCCTGAACGCTCTCGTTCGCGGGACGACTCCATGTGGCAAACCCGCCACCCACAACCGTAAAACTTTGCACCGCTAAGTTGTGCCTTGAAAACCAAAACAAAACCTATCGCGATCAAAGTTACCCAAAGGCTTTTCCACAAATACACAAACGTGAGTCAAACTTTCCGTGCTCTCTCGCTCAAATCACTCCAGACAACAAGCAACGCTTCAACACACACACTCTGTTTCTCTCGCTCGGGCTTGAGCCAACGAGTATCGTTGACCATTCAGTTCAAATACTGTTTAAAGGTGACAAAAACCAAGGAGGGGTTTTTGTCTAAACTGCAAACTGGATTCCAGTCTTGACGAAATTCCGAAAAGCGATCCACTGAGGATCAAAAGCTTTCATTCGGTTCTCAAACTGTTGAAATGTTTCCAAATTGTTCAAATAATGTTCGGTTTCCTACAAAAACATCACAACTCTCAACTACAAAACGAGACGAGTGCAACCGCAGTGTCGGTTGTGCTCGTTGAGTGTCATGAGATGCTCTATGAAGCATCGATCATCCAAAAACGTCCAAAAGTATATCTTCTACAGATGATATTCGGTCAAATCAAAACTACAAACTACGATCTGTCCATTCACAATCGTTCCAAGTCAAAATAGGATCGTCCACAGACGATACTTGGTGAAATCAAAACTGTGCAACGTCACTGATCTCTCAGCGCTATACCAGGTAGGATTTTCACACCCCGTTTCGATGAGAGGTCAGTATGGAACCTTCGTCCAATACGTAGTGCAGTCAATGCAATGCAATGCAATCCAGAAAGTCATGGCGTCCCATCACAATCCAGAAAAATCTAGTCCTCTGACATACCTGCAATAGAAGAAGTTGACGAAGCAGTTCTTCGCTGGCGAGGTACTGAATCTCCGAATAAAACCTGTGTAGAATGTTCCATTGTACAACATGCAGCGCACCTTGCATATTCAGTCATCGGTAGACTCTTGAAAGTACGACAAAATCGGGTCAAATGAAACTTCTGTCCTTGTTCAGAAACAAAAATACATTGCCCAATCTCAAAAGTCGAAGATGAAATACGGCAGATTTCACAAATTGTAAGCCCTCTCTTCACATTGTCCCAATCTGGATAACAACGACAACGGCGATCAAGATGATAACACCTCTCCGCAGTTCCAATGTACAAATGATAAGAAGACGAAGTCTGAGCTCTGTGCATTTGTCTGAAGTCTGTCGTTTCACCTGCTGTAGCCTGAGTATATTCAGCCTGAATTGTCGCATCCCTCAACTCTGGACTAACTTTCTCAATAACGGTCTTATGTCCCAGTGCTCCACAAAGCCAAAATGTCACAACTGTCCCCAAAGATCCAATCATCACTCCAGTCAATGCAGAAAATAGCACCACAATGAGAAGCTCATCCATGGCTGGTGAACGCGACGCGGCCGGCCCGGGCTACACGAAAAAGAAAACACACACACAACAGAACAAAACAACTGGAGTGTGAGCGTCCTGATGCGAGCACTCTCTCAACGGAGTTGATAGGCTCCTGAAATCTATACTGATGTCATCACCTGATTCCTGATGACAAAAACCTGAGAATTCACTTAGTGAAGTCTTCACTGAAAACTGTGCCTGACAATCGAATGTCCCTGAATCCGCTGTGAACCATGCAAACATGCAAATTCCACTGAACGGTTCAGCTGAAAAAGAAAACTGTGCTTTCCTGAAGTCAAACTGCTGACATGAAATGCAAACTGCAGTCAATGGCAAACAAAATCACGATGTTTCTTCCTGTTGATCAATCCAACGAAGTGCAATGGCACGACAATAGAATCTGGCAAACTTATATGAGTATCTTTCCGTCATCGAATAGTTGACCTGATTCAATGGAGCGTGGTCCTGAGCACACTTACACTGAAATCTCTTTCCAAGACCTGTGGCAAGTACTTGATCCGAACATGCAATGCGAAAGACTTTACCAATAGGTTGTCCCTGACTAGTTTCCAAACCCATGGCACATGCAGCACAATCCGCAAACTTTTGCATGTCGTGGTCAGTTAGAAACTTCTTCAAATCTCTCGTCTGACCAAAAACGGTTCGATTTCGGAAGCTCCAGAGTCACAGCACTACACACATTGCTCATGCCCTTGATATGAAACATATCTCTTGCAATGATCAAGAAGCCTGAAATATGCATCCTGAGCAGGTTTCCTGTCTTTCTTGGATAAGTCCAACAAAGGGCTACCCCCAGTACAGGGAAGAGAAATGTGTACCTGAATCAGTTTCTGTGAATCCGCACTACCGGAAGATCCCTCAGCAAAGTTCTTCAAGAACTTATAGGCCTGACGTTGAGTTGAAGAAAGCTCCAAACCGGCATGAATTCCAATGTAACTGCATCCAAACTCCCTAGAAGCATTTTGAATCACTGAGTCAACACCACAAGCAAGCTCCAAAATCAAAAGATTTCCACCTGAATCAAACATGGTCATACTTCCATCTTCAGTCACACTGCAAACACCTGAACGAGTTGGAGTACGAGATCTACCTGAGTTCTCACTGAGGCTTGGACTGACTTCGGTCCCGTTACCAGGTCCAGTGGGATTTGCAGCTGCCGGAGCTGGGGTTGCAGGTGCGGCCGGAGCCGGGGTCGCAGGTGCGGCCGGAGCCGGGGTCACTGGTGCGACTTGGGCAACCTGCCCCGCCAAACGGAGCTGCCCCGTTCCGATAAGTCGGAACAATTCACCTGCGAATTCAACAGTCCACTCCCTTGGCAAGCTACGCATACCTCTGTCTCGCCTCCCATCGGTGCTGGCTGTGGCGTAGATGGTACCGGTGAGATCACCGGTGCCTGCGACCAGTGCATGCTGCTTTGGCCTGGTCCTTCTCCTGCCACAAGGGAATCTCCTGCTGGAGATGTAGGCGTTGCCGCCTGTGAGCCCGCTGGCGTCGGCTGGTGCACTGTAAGTGCTGACAATCTTCCAGAACCCTGTGGCACTGTAAGATGGACATCCCCATGTCCCACACTGTCTGAAACTGGGGTTCCAACATCCACAGCTGTGCTCGGCGTCACAAGGTCCACAGTCGCAGGTGGCGCCTTAGCTGCCTCTTCCACGACTCTCCCAACCGAGCCTCGGATCTCTGTTGGTGGCTCTGTCGCCTTGGACTTCTCAGTCGCTTTGGACTTCTCTGTCCCTTTTGCCTTCTCTTTCCCTTGGGTCTTCTGTGGCGCACCTTTCACCGGTGCCTTGCTTGGTGGTCTCTTCGGCGGTGTTTTGGGTGGCGTCTTGGGTCGCCTCACATCTGGTCTACTCGACGGGGCAGCTTCTGCAGAAGGAAAAGGTGGGTCCTGGCTGAACTTCGCTGGAAGCTTCGGTGGCTGCATAGTCTGCGGTGGAACACCTGGTCTGCTCCTGGCGATCTTTGGGCTTCCACTCATAGGAGGCGGAGGTGGTGGCGGTGGCAAGTTCTTCTTGACACTTCCTCCAACTGTAGACATAGTTCCCAGGTATTGTCCGCCCACCTGAGATGCTGAGTCTTCTGGACGGACATCGTCAAACTCCGAGGTCTCCTGAGGAATGCACCCCATATTTCCCTGAAGCCTGACTCGAGGCCGGGTCTCCCCTGCCCCCTCGTACTTGATGACGCCCTCAGTGAGTGAGTGACACTCTCCTCATCTTCTGCGGGCAATTGGCACTCAAGTGCCCCTTCTCACCACACTGGTAGCAAGTACGAGTCTCAGTAGGGTACCTGGAAAAACCTGACTGCACAGTCCGAAACTTCTGCTCCCTGTCGATTGGCTTGACTTCCATTGTCTCTCTTCTGCCTGAAATAGGGTCGAAAAAACTTTGAACTGGCACATCTCCCCCACGAGCTGGAATCTCAAAAGCTGGTGCAGGCTGAGCACGCTCTTCCTTGGAAGTTCTTTTGATCTCTTCCCACTTCGCCTTCTGGCGTCTCTTCGTCTCCTTGTTCTTGAAGCGATTCTTTCCAGGTAGCTTGGCACCTGATCCAGTCTCGCTCTTGACCTTGATGATTCTCTTCCGAGGCATCAGCTTCGCAGCTGGGCGCTTCGGCATCTTCTTCACCTGAGGTCGCTTCGATCCAGAAGACGGTCCACCTGAAGGTTTCGATTCTTCTGCAACTGGCGCACCCGCAGCTGCTTCCTTTGTATCAGGAGTACCTGACACTGGTTCTCTCGGTTCCTGAGTACCTGAGGCAGCTGCTCCTTCTGGTGCAGCTTCAGTGACTTCCATGACCCTTTCATCTCTTCTCATCACTTCACCAGTCTCTGGATCTGTGCGAGGATTCCCTGTCGTCCAATCGACACGAGTCAATCCAGACACCATAGACTTGCTGTCCTCTTCTTCACCTGCCATCGGCGCGATAGCAAGATGCAAACTGTCCGGGTTTGTCAAGGTTTCTTGAGCAAATACAGCTTTCACATGACGAAATGATCTCTGATCTCCTGAAACTTGCAGTTCTTCTTCCAAAGCAAACAAAATCAAACGTTCTCCGCACAAAACGCAGTTCCTGTTTGACAAACATGAAATTGGTTTTGAATAACTGTTGTCACAAACTTTCAAGCAAAAACCAAGGATGTTCGAAATCAAACTGAAATCAACTTTCACAAATCCAAGCATGTTCCTGTAAAATAAAAACTTCTGAGTTGGCAAGCACTTGGTAAAACAATCTGCTGGGTTCAAAGTTCCTGGAACATGCGACAAAAGCAAAACTTTGCGATCCATCAACTCTCGGAGCCAATAAACTTTAATCTCAATGTGTCGGCTCTTTCGTTGCAAATCAGATGCTTCGAGAAGCATTTTCCCTGACAAACTGTCGGTCTTGACGACCAGTGGAAACAAGTATGAAACTTTCATAGAGTCTTCGTCATCAGACTCTGCTTCGTCATACCACGTCACCTGAGCGTCCTGAGGGATAATGTCAACCCATGGATACAAACGACCAAGCACAAAACCCAAAGTCCTGAGCAAGCCGATTCCTTCCTGAACACCTGACTGTAATGCAACAAGCTCAGCCTCACAGGAGGAGAGCGTCACAGCTGACTGGTGCCTGCTGAAACACTTCATCAAACACTGTTGAAAAAATGAAGCAAGTACCTGAAACAGAACGACGTCCAGTACTCTTCATAGGAGCAAACCCAGCATCTGTGTACACTTCCAAACCTTTCACATCGGGCAAAGCAAGCTCTTCTGATGGAAAACGCAATGCAACATCCATGTCAGTCATAAGGTACCTGAGTACAGCACGCAAACATTTTTCATGGGTCTCAAACGGTTGTGCCTGACCAGTTCCAAGCATGCTGACCAAAATCAACAAGTCTTGACGAGTTTGGCAATACCATGACAAACGACCTAGAACTCTGCGAAAACGTGCATGTCCTTCTGCTGACAATGGTTGGCTTCCTTCCTGTTCCAGAATGGGACGCAAATCCGGAAATGTTGTGCTTCCCTTCTTCAAATCAAACTCAGCAAAAGCTTCATCCAAGTACGTTGGATCCACTTGCATGTACAAAGCAGATGAGCCTGGCCTTCGAAAGATACTTCGACCAAGGAAACGCAAGTGTCCCCCTTCCAAACCGTTCTACATGGACTTCAATCTTCTATTTATTAATTCCATATATATATATAAGCATCTTAATACTTATAAATATATATATATTCTAGTGTATTTCAAACTTAATTTACAAAAAACGCATAAGTGACGCTTCCAAAACTTCTGATTCTCGAATTGCAGGTTCAGAGCACTCGGACTGTATTATTATTCCTTTTTCGCTTGCTGGAATTTATATGTCTCAGAAGTTCCAACCAACAGCTTTATTTGGTTGAATGAAACAGATGGATATCAAACCCCCTCCAAACAAAACCAAACTAACAAATAAATGACGACAGATATAAAGTTTTTTTTTTTGAGGGGGTTTAGATATCCTCCGATAGGGGACTCCCCATCTTAAAGAGTAGGAAGTTGGATTGTCGCACATCCAAACTGAATGCAAACCTGCGAGTGTGCAGAGTGAAAACGAGTGGTACCTACGGCGAATGCAAGTGCCTCCAAGGTTTGGAAGCTATAGAGAAATCTATGCAAGATCTCCAAGGTGGATAACACAGACCTACGGCGAATGCAGACTCCCGGTTGGAGACACGGATGCAGAATAAAATGCACGGTTGACGCATGAAACGGCATCTGGACCTAAGTGATTCTTGGGTGCCAGATTGCTGACAGGAAGCTATTTCAACTATATGGATAGACCGGGTCAAAAGAAGCAACAACAATCAGTACAAATATTTGGTGTGGGAGGGTGGGTTTTTAGAATATTCCCAAGCAACAAACGCATAGAAGATTGAAGTCCAGCTTGATCCAAAATGTTTCAGAGGAAACAAAGATCTGAAAGTACCCCGTAAAACATAAACGAAACAAGTACGTTAAACGTTCTACATGGACTTCAATCTTCTATTTATTAATTCCATATATATATATATATAAGCATCTTAATACTTATAAATATATATATATTCTAGTGTATTTCAAACTTAATTTACAAAAAACGCATAAGTGACGCTTCCAAAACTTCTGATTCTCGAATTGCAGGTTCAGAGCACTCGGACTGTATTATTATTCCTCTTTCGCTTGCTGGAATTTATATGTCTCAGAAGTTCCAACCAACAGCTTTATTTGGTTGAATGAAACAGATGGATATCAAACCCCTAAATAAAACTATCTGGGAATTCAACTCGCCCAAAAATACCCCAATTGAAAACGTGAGGGGAATTCCAGCAGGTAGGAAAAAGGAAATCAGGAGCTGGGCAATGTCCAAGGAATTGAGGCTTCCATTGGCACAAGAGTTGGTGATCTACGGATGTTCCATAAGGCTGGCAATGGGATACGGATGCGATCGCTGAGTTGAAATGAGTGAGGTGGTGGACCGGTCTGGTCCCATCTGCTAAGGTCATCGGCAAGCACATTCTGAGAACCTGGAATGTGACTTACATCAATTTCCATGCCAAGAGTGGCCGACAAGAGGCACATACGTTCTAAGAAAATCGACAAAGGATAGGTCATACTCCAAAGTTTATTGCTGCCTGATTCGGCACCACTGTTGTCACTGAGGCTTTTCAGGCAGATTGGCATTCGATCAGCCGGAAAAAATTTTGCTGTCACAAATAATAAAGCAATCTGAGCAAGAGTTTCAAAAGATGAAATTGATCGTTGCATGTCTTGGTCCAATTCTACGTCCAAATCGTAAAAATCTGAATGAGAATAAATTTCGGAAAACCAATAGACAGTACCCTCAATTGACTGCACAAAACCACCAATTTCGCATGTGGTTCCAGAAGCACATGCATCTGCAGCAGCATATCCTGGCCAGTATGCTTTGGGTGTAAGTGGTTTCATTGGAGATAAACCTGACACCCATTGTTGAAAATGTTGAATAATTCGAATACTTGCTGAAGATAACGTCCGTTTGGTGGAAGAGGGATCTCTGATGCGAAGCCAAATACGTTTATTGGATAGGTGCACTTTCGCCAGGTCATCTTTTGTCTGCACGCTTTGATGTCTTACCGCCAAGAGTTGGCCCCCAATTGGTAATGCAGTACCTTGAGGACGAGAAATGATTTTCAGCTGCGAATCCAAATGTGTCGGGAATAGTCCCCAGTCCCCATTGTCAATGCTGTAGTGAGTCGCAGGAATTGAATATAAATCGTGATACCAATGTCGAATCCAAATTCGCATGTAGGGCCAAAGTTGAGTTAACCATAGTGCAAGGCCAATCAATTTCTCCAAATTTCGCTTTGAGGTGCGGGAGCTACGTCCCATAGATCGCAAATAATCTTGGAATTTCTTGATCTTGGCGGCTGGAATTTCAATGAAACCTGCACGCAAATGAATTTTCCATCCAATCCATTGTATGCTGAATGCCAACTCGCACTTCTGCCAGGATACAGGGATGTTGGTGATCTGACTCATGATACAGATCATAGTGGCTGATAGCGGCATGCTGAATAAGGATTGGAAGAACAAGAAGTCATCAACGTATAATAAGGCAACGTGTGTCCACCAAATTAGAAAGTGAAAGAACCTGAGCATCCATCCGCCAAGTCTGGACCACCATGCCGCCGAGAAGGTGGCTCCGAACGGAGCGACTCTGTAAAAATACAACTTGCCTTGGAGAGTGAAGCCCAGAAGTCCATGTTCTTCTTCACGTATCACTATTCTTTTGTGAGCCGCCTTAATGTCAAGTGAAAATCCCATATGGTCGCCAGAAAAATTTCTAATTGGGAATGTACGCAACACATCCTTTGCGGATGGGAGGGTGCTCCTCTCATGGATTTTGCAGCGCCCGTTTAGGCCGCAGATTGTCTGGTCGAGAACCAGTCTCGGTGCTCTGCCTTCCGAATGGGCAATGCCTAACTTGCCCAGAGCAACGCCAAGGGGATATCGTTGCTGTGCAGCTTGTAAATCTCCATCAAATTCAAAGACCCAACCCTTGTCGATTTCTTGCTGCACAAGTTCACGTGTGAGCGTGATGTCATCGTCTGCGCTCTGCCAATTGCAGTGGTGTGCAGACAAGGGGGGTTCATTTTCATCATCATCCGTATTGATCGGAAAGCAGTGGCTCAAGGGGATATCACGTTGAAATCCAGTCCCCACACCAGCGATGAGTGATGGAAATAACGTCTGATCAGGATCGTGCATGAGTTTATTCAAACATTGCAAAATATCCAAACACATGGGTTGATGAGGTCGAATCTGCCAATCAACTGGAAAGCCTGAGCCTTGGAGGAAAGTTTCCAAATCCCTTCGAAAAGGGGCCAAAACTTCGTCAGAAAAAGGTGGATGTGAGTGATCCTCCTGGGCAAAGTACTGGACCAAAAATTTGTCCAGTCTGGAATCAACAATGCGTTTCATCCATTGATGTCGCAATTTTCCAAATACATCGGGAACTGTTCGATCCCCCAAACTCCAATCTGGATTGGAGGGAAGGCCGCCCCCATCTTCTTGGCCATGAGGAGCTTGATACAGGTCTTTCTTCAAGGGAATAGCATGGATGCTATCCCACTTCCAGTCATGGTGTTGTTGATTTACCAGTGGAGTGACCAGATCTGCAAAAGCCCTAGCCAATGCCTCCGGATAACATGCTGTTTGTCGACTCAAAAACTCACCTGTATCTGATCGGGTACCCACCAGTGAAGTGTGGCTCCCAGGCGGATGGGAGCACAGGCAGCCCAAGGTAGCTATCTTGCTCCAGCTGCCTGCAAACATCCATTGTTTGTACCAACTTTTGCCGTATTCACAAGCTGATATCACCGTACACCATGCTGAAATCAAAACCAAAAATGATTTAACACATTCCTCCAACCAACTCATAGCTGTTGGAGGTTGTTCAAGGTGACAATGGCCTCCTGATTGGTAAATCAAAGTTAAGCAAATTGTACATCTCGCCAGCATCATATATGACTCTTGGACCTGAAGAAGTTCCTGACTGCTCAGCCCTTGAACTCCTTGTAGCTCTTCAGGTGTTCGCAAGGCCTTGGGGCCTGGGCGATGCAGTTTCAACCTGGAGTAGTGAGCGCAAGAAGGAGATGCTGCACCATAAGAAACTTGACCTGAAGAGCAAATGCGTAAAAGCTGTTCATAGCTCTGATCATTCAGCAGGTCCATACGTGGGTCCAACAAAATGTCGAACGCCAGGACACTGCCATGCTGTGCCAAAATGGCTGAACTCAAAGGACGGGTAGCTCCTGAGCATATATCCAAAAATATCTTTGCATCGCCTTGATTGAAATCAGGCAACGTGGGTGAACTTTGCGGGGATGAAACATGTGAAACCTGTTGTTCCCCAGGGGCCAAAATGGCCGGTATATCCTCCTTAGGAGGTTCCACTGGTTCCTGCACGGCTGAGGTTGGAATCACCGTCTCAACTGTTGTATCAGGCTGCATTAGTCAGTGGGTCGTATTTTGGTGCTGGAGTGCACCATGGTCCAAACCGCACGCCTGGCCATTAACTGGGTATGCACATTGGTGTTGGAATTTGCATGAGTCTCCCAACGAACAGCCTCCTGTCTGGTATCGCATGCATAACTGTTTCCACTGACCGTCTTTGGTTTTGACATCAGTCAGGCATTGGACCTTGCCTTTGCCTTTCGACTTGCCTTTGCCCTTGGAGGGCTTGCCTTTGCCCTTGCCTTTTGTTGAACTTGAAAAGCTGGGTGTCGATGGCATGGATGGGACCTTCACTGGACGAGGACGAAGTTGAAGTAGTCCTGGCAAATCATGTCTGATATGTGTGAACTCATGCAAACAATTGTCCATATCCCAGCCACGCGCTGACATCAGGTCAGCCACTGAAGCCCAAATCTGACGGTCAGCAGCTTGGGCCTCTGTAATTGAAGCACATCGCAACATGGTTTCCGGGTCCACCCTTTGTGTCAGGTAACCTAGAAACTTCGCAGAGTACGCCTTAAGGTTTGCTAAATGAGCGCCCCCACACATTGCAACTGCCATGTCATGTACTGCAAGTAAGTTTCGTACAGCATTCACCCCAAATCCAGAATTGGAGATATCAATGCAAGGGGGCTCATCCACTAAAAGGTGGTGCAAAGTAGCAACTTCCAATTTTGGCATTTTGGATTGACGTTGTGCTGTCACTTCCTCTGCTTTCGCCAATGTGAGGCGATACTTCCATGGAACCCATGCCCATTGTTTCTTCGCAAGCTGATGGTGAATGAGACTGAGGAGTCTGGTACTTGGCATCGTATCGTGATTCACCAACTCCGATGGGTAACTTGTCAAAAATTTTGACTTCATTTGTTCAATCAACGCAGCATCCAACTTGGGTGGAAAGCTCTCTGCCCAGGTACCTGCACTGGACAACGCATCTGAAGCTGATGGAGCACTGGCAGGTGCTGGCATTGCAACGCTAGGTTGAGTGATTTCTTGACACATCTTAAACGCCGCCCTCAAAGAGGCCTTTTGCAATAAACCAAGTTCTTCCTCGGGAAAAATCTCTGGCCACAGTTTATCCAGTTCCTGCATATCCAGTGCTGCACACGCAAACGGTTGAACTGTCCAACCCATTTGGATCAGTTGTGACGCTATGGATGGATCCACTCCACATGCCGACATGGCATCTTCCAATGTTTTGGAAGTCATCACGCAAACGCCGAATTGAAATGGGAAACCAACCATTGAAAAAATTGTTTGAAACTGCCACAGATTTATGCCACATGTGGTAATGGGTATGCGTTTGGTTGCCTAAGACTGAGTGCTGCACCCACGGAGCGACAAGGAATACCTGAAATCTATTGATTGTTTAATCGTCTCATCTCCCCTTTTTTTTGAAACGGCTGCGGCACATACATATAAGGTGTGAACCTGTGCATCAATATGCCAACCCAAAAAAAATCAAAATGTGTATGAGTCTCATGTGAATGAAACGCGACGCAATGATGATATTTCCCGGTGACAAACTGAGTTGGCTGCATGCTGGCCTTTTTTTTCCAGGAATGGCAATGGTAAACTATTCAACCCAGTTGGACTGAAGTCCAAATCTTCTTACATCCGGCATGTTGGCAAAACATGATTGGAGGTTTCAACGTCTCAAGAAATTCTGTTTCTGAATGAAGCATTCGGGCTCCACACGCAGCTTTCCAGTAGTGATCCATGTAAAACGGTCTGGTGGTGACATCATCCACCACTGCCAACATGGCATGTGTCACGCGGCGATGCTTTGCATACACGGCCTCGTCTGCTTGGAATGCCTCCTGTGGTGGCTCAACTTTCTTGGGGCCAAATGCAACATCCTCCGAGTCTGAACTGTCACTCTGACTGCTGCTGCTGTCTGAGTTTGTGTCCGATGCAATCGATTCCACATCTTGCTTGGATGGGATTTCAGTGGGCTCTTCTTGGCCGGAAAAAGAAAACCACTTGAACTGGTAGTCTGGTGCAGATTTTTTGAACCTTTCCAAGGTCACCACGGGTTCAGCCAACGGGAACTGACCGCCCCTGTGCTGCGCTGTCTTAGGTCTCCAACCTTTTTGAATTTCCTGAATCACTGTGGCCTGGTACCGAAGTGAGCCCCATACGCTGTCTCTTCCGTATAAGTTCAATGAATGCTTTGGATCTTGGTGATGACCCTGTAGGAGTCGATCTGAGTCGCTGACCAGTGAGCCCAGTTGTGGGCCAAAACTCAATAAAGTCGCTTTCATGGAATGTAGTGCGTACATTTGTTGTAAATGAGCCAGTGGGTGCTCCCCCTCAAAACGTTTCCAAGGTGTCAACAGCATGTCCGGGAACACCCTTGTTGTTCCTGCATAATCCAAAGGCTCAAAAACCGGAAAAGTGCCATCTGGAGACATCGATGGAATCAGAAAGTCCACCCTTGACCGTGGCATCTGTAAATCATGCATCACTGTATCCCATGTCTGCAAAAATTTGAATAACCAGGTATGGTTGCTGAGACTGCATAGTCCTGACGCCTGAACTCCAAAGGGGTGTCCGGCTGACATTGTCTTGGATCGCCATACCAATCCACGCAATTCCTGAAAGTTGAACACCAGTGAATCAACATTCAAACGTTGTGCATCCGCAAATCTCAGCCCTGCCCAGGTGATCACTAAAAAGGAGCCCAACATCATGATTTCGTAGGCTGTTGGTGCACTCTGTAGGATTCTGCGCTCCCACTGGAACAAAAGCCAAAGCGGCAGTGGAGGGGCTTCTCGCCTGTCCCTGCTCAGTTTCGTCTTCAAGAAGCTGTCCACCAGGGGTGAAAAACAAATTTGAAGGTTTTTGACCCCTGCAATTTTGTGCCACCATCGCAATGCCTTTATAGTGAAATTTCCTGAACAGACATCCCTGTCGGTGTCACTGGTTCTTGATAACTGCATCACTGTAAGGGTATCCGCCAGTTGAGCTTCTGACAAATGATGGACATCAAATCCAAGCTGAGAGGTCACCCGGACAAACTTGAGGACAGCTTGCATGTATCGGCATACTGTGGTGGCTGCATAATTGTTTAGCAGTCTCTTGCGATGTTCATCTGCATATGGAGACGACGACAGTGTCTGATATACATCCGAAAAATGTCCAAATAGTCCCAACAGCGTTGTAAACTGTTCCACAAGGAAACCATTGTCGCTAGCAAACTTGGATCTGGTCAATTGCATGGCAGTTGAGCTCCGTACCGGTTTTGATTGGTGTGTCCCAACCTTACCCTGGTTCAATGGCGGGCAGGGCAATGCTGTCGATGTGCTAGGACATAAGGCCGGCACCGACTCGTGTTGTGGCTCTGACTCCAAAATGGATGTTGAGCTGGACCGCATCTGTAAACTTGCGGGTTGGTAACCAACCCTGTGAAACCTTGCATATGGTGAATCCTCATGTGAAACATGGTGTAACAACTGGTGAAAACTGAGGAATCCCACGAGGTACAGCATCCGATAAGTTCGCCACCGTGAATTTTGGACCTGAAACTGGTGGCCTGGGTAACGCTGGCATGTCTGACATCGAGACCCTTAGGGAAACAGGAAGTCGTGGCTGCAAAACAAACTCAGGTCTACTCAATGGAGTAGCTTTGGCTGTAGGCTGCACAAAATGAGCTGCCGATTCAAATGGGATAAGGTCCCAACCATCATCCGTGCTAATCTGAGATCTCATCGTCGGCAACTGAAGGTGTATCGATCTCTCTGAAACGCCGGGCAAAACGGTAAATGCCGTGAGAACACCAACAAAAACGCCAGATATCTCGGGGTAAAATATTGGATTCAGCCTGTTGATTGTACAAATACGACAAGATGAGTGTGCACAGTTCTGCCCTGACAGGTGATGCAAAAATCTCAGTCCAAACAGGCTCCCTGCGACGCAAATGCCACATGGCACGCCCCGGACGGCCGGGTAAGTGAAGAAAAAATCCAATAAAGCAAGCTAATCACCAGTGAATAAATCTGGTTGCAACCCACAGCCCTCGAAAAAATTGTGTTGAAAACGCAAAAAAACGTAAAACAAAGTACTGTTAATGAAGCTGCACCTGAGAAGTGTTGTTTTCTTGTTTTTTTTTGGAATATTCCCAAGCAACAAACGCATAGAAGATTGAAGTCCAGCTTGATCCAAAATGTTTCAGAGGAAACAAAGATCTGAAAGTACCCCGTAAAACATAAACGAAACAAGTACGTTAAACAACGCGGCCAATCTCTCGAACCTTGACATGAGCTGATAGTGCAGTCATGAGGGTCTTGAGAGCTGATTCCGAAGTGGTGGCAACAAGCAGCAAGCAAATCATCGACGTACGCCATGATGACAATGGGTGCCTGATCTTTGCCAACCATTCGACCAACATACAAACAAGGCTCCACAGTACCTGAAACTACTCCAATGCTCTTGGCAATCGATGAAAAGAAAACGATCCATGCCTGAGAGGCAATTCTCAAACCGTTGATGCCTTTCTCAGCCCATAGAAAAATTGGTTCTCCCTTCATAGTTGACATGGATAGTGGCATCCGGAGAATTTCTGGTCGCTCCAGTGGTGAGTTCATAAACGCCTGAGAAACGTCCAAACCTGCCAAAAACATGGCTTGATTTCCAACACTCCACGCCCCACAGGCGACTCCAAGAACCATCCTGAGTGCCTCAATACTGGGCGTTGGGCTAGAGATGCCCATACTTCTGGCAGACTGACCACTTGCAAAGTCCTTGGCAACGATTCTGGCGCGCACACCTTCCTGAGCTTCCTCTTTCTCGTTGGTAACCCACCTTGTGCCAATGATGCGCTGGCCACTCTCTCTCGCCACATTCTCGGCAAGAACCTGACCTGCACCAACAGCAGAGAGTCCACGAATCTCCTTCTGCATGGCCAAAAAGGTTCCTTCAGCTGGCAAGTCCCTGAGCGTGACATCAGACACAGCTCCACTGGGCTTCCAAAGCTTGATCTTCTGACCACAAAAATCCATGACGACAAACTCATCGCAGTAGCCATCGTACTGAATTGACTTCACTGAAAAACGATCTCGTTGAACAAGTTCTGGTGATGTCAACATACCCACATGATATGGCTGCGCCATGCAAACATCAACCATGGGCATGTCACCAACGTCCTCGGTGGCCATTTCAACGTCCACGGGCTCGACCGGGTCCGGAGCCAAAGATGGAGAATAAGAACCATCTCTCACCCCACCTTCCTGTATCGGAAGATCCTCCAGATCACCAAGCGATGGCTTGGCAGTTTCACCTGACACAAACTCAGCTTGTCGCTTGCGACATTCGGCAGAGTGCCGGGTACCTGGAGCACTCATACCTGATTCACAACTTGGACAACGGCGCGTCGGGGTCATCCCAGCAGGCAAACCTGGGATGCGCGGCAATGGTCGTGAAGGCACGGCCACAGCCGGGTCATTGGGCTCAACTATTGGTGGTTGCTCCTCAGGCTTGGCAAAGCTGGCACTTCTCCCTTCTTCTGGTTACGGATCCAATTCCAATAGCGCTCACAGCACTTCTTGGAATGTCGGCCTTGTCGAGTGGCACATGAACTGCATTCTTCAGTTCGTCCATGAGCATCAACCCAGTGTCGTGGAGGCTGCACCTGATCTGGAAGTCGTGCAAACTCCTCTGGCAAAATCTCAATGGGTGCCTGATCAACAAGCGATGGATGATCACCTGAACCTGAGTGACAAACAAAACGTTCAATGAGATCTTGTGGATACTCAATCTAAAAACTCTGTTTTGAACCCACAAAGCCTCGCACGCAACGTCGTTTTACATGCTCATGCATCTTGCATGACATGCCATTTGAGTTTCACTGGTTTCAGTGTTTGGAGTAGTTTTCAACTAGCAAACTGCTATACACAGGTGTATATACTGGCTAAAGTGGTACGGAAACATTTCTATACCCCGCCTTTGGTCCATGAGTAGTCTTTACTCGATGGAGCAAACTGCAAATGTTTATACCTAAGGTATGAAAACAAAAACAGCAAAAGACATGAAACAATTCCACGTGGACTTCGTGTAAGTCCCACTGCAAAGGGCCGTGGAATTCCATACAAACCAAAAGCTTGTCACATGAGATCACGGCATCCTGACATTGTGTCAGTAATACCATGGTTTCTGGCCTCTCACTACCTGCAAGAGATCGCGTTAACTCTTGCCAGGTTTGTAAATTTATCTGCAAAGAGATCTCCCCAGCAAGATCAGGTTAACTTGCTGCGGGCTCACATTTCTCACTCGGTTTCTTCTGTGTTGTCTCCTCTTGCTATCTCTTCGTTTTCGGCCATCATCTCAGCCTGTTGTTCATCCCATCTTTCCGTGTCCGATACCTCGTCTCTCTCGCACATCATGTAGCGATGATATCGCTCATCTTCTGACTCATGGTTGATCTCCATCCACATTTCAGGGTCTGAAACCTCTGACATTGTCGATTGACAGTACCTGTGGAATCGGTGTTCTTGTGATTCCACTTGTTCTTCATCATCACTTCCAGCTGCTTGTTGCGGTCGACGAAGGTGTCCAAACATGGACATTCCAACCTGGTAGCCCTGAAAGGCTTGACCAATGTCGTCCATCACCTGTTGTTCGTTGAACCGGAAGCGCGGTGACCTTTCATCATTTGTAAGGTCTGTCATCGCAATCAGACTTTCCTTCATCTGGTTGTGTCGCTCGTCAGTGGTATGATCCATAAACATATGAATCATCTCAGAAAGTCCGTTCATCCTTTCTGCATTCACCAAAGGATTGTTTTCTCGTCGAATCCTTGCTTGGCATCTGAAATAGAGCCAAACCAGCATCCCTTCAGCTCTGAATGTTGCATCAGCAAACACTCCAGGAAATCTCAATCCCAAAGATCTCTGATTAACCTCATATCTGGAGCTCTGAGGTTCTGTGGACGGTTCCATTCCAACTTCTGCATCAGCTTGTTGTTCAGGTTCTGGTTCAGTTTCATCAGTTGGCACCATATATGCCACCAGCGCCAAAGTGAAAACAAAACCACATAGTATTGCTAAAACCATTGGGCTCTGACTCCCGTGCCACCAGCTCAAGGCTTTGGAGACATTCGTTTCAAACGCACGCAAGTTGGAAAACATAGAACCATCGGCTATCCCCAAAACGCTCCAAATGGAAAGAACTCTGAGAAATTGTTTTGCAAACTTGTTGGACTGTGCACATGGCATGTGTGGTGTGGTATCTGCCATGCTTTCACGTACTGACCTCACTTGGTGTTTCAACATCTCCTTTGCTTCCATTCTGGAAAACTCCATTTCTCCCACTGGTTCACCATTGCTGACAAAACCAAGCAAAAATAAAAGACACATGTATCTGTCCTTGTTCAGTGCTTTCGTGTTGAGATCCGCAATGTTATAGTTGGTGCTGACTTGCTTGATGTCAATCTCCCCACCATTTGATTTTTCCTGAAGCCAAAGCAAACGGCCACGTATGTGTCTCAACCTACCTGCCCCAAGCTTCTTTGACAACATGCGCACTGCTGAGTTGTCCGTGTGGAGGACAAGTGGTTTCACGTTTCCATCGCACAAGAAACTAATAACATGGTGAAGAAATAGGCCATCACATGCGCCTGAAGTTGCAGCATACCATTCTGCTTCCGTGCTACTCAATGAAACACATTTCTGACTCCTAGATGTTGACCAAACAACCAAACCATTCACCACATGTACTGCTGACGACGTTGATCTCCCTGACCAATCTGAGTCTGAAAACGTTTCAACACAGTTTGAACTACTCTGGCTACTGACATCTCTCATTGCTTCCTGAAAAGTTGTACCAGTCTGCAGCCGCTTCATTTTCAACGCAAAGTTTTCACTGAATTTCATGTATCCAACCAAACGTCCAAGCTCGGCCCATGACCTCTTGGTCGGCTCCTTGAGACTAGACGCAAGTGTCTTAGTCGCAAACTGCAGATCAAACCTTTCTTGACTCACATACATTGCAATCCCAACGAGAGATCGAAATTCCTCAGCCAGGTGTTGAGGGAGAGGTTCATCCAGCTTTGCATCCATTGAAGGTGTTCCTGGTGAACATGGTGTTTTGACCAACTTTGGCGGCTTGCCATTGGCCTTGCTGTATCTATCAAACATCGCACAAACATGCTTGACTTCTGGATACACTGTTACGCGCGTATATCCAGCTTCCACAACATGGCACCTTTTGAGAAACTCGAAGTGACCTCCATGTTCTCGGCTGACAACTGTAGAGCTCAATCTGAACTCCTTTTCCAGTTCTGGCAGAAAAGTTGTTCTGATCCAATCTTCATCTCCCATAAACAAAACATCATCAACATGCAAAACCATGGCTGCCAACGTTTTCACCTTCAGCACGCAAGGTTGCTCTGTGCACACTTCAGCGCCAAACTTGCCTTTCAACGTTTCCACAAAATGGTTGTACCAAAGTTTGGAAGCATCACGCTGTCCAGGCAGACAACGCAAAATGATGAAATCACTTTTGCCCAGCTTGACAACACGAGGCATTGGTTGACTCACCTGTAGAAATGCATCTCCAATGTCCAGTGTTCCAAGCACGCAGTTGTTGTTGAATCCATTGGTCAGCGCTAGCGCAGGAAGAAGCTTCACTATTGCAGAGTTGGATGAGGGCCTGTAAACATCATCCCTCACATCAAGCCAATTGTATTCTCTTGCAACTAGCCGTGAGCGTCTCAGCCATCCCTGTGTCTCTGAAGTCACATTGCCTTCAGAATCTGTTGTTTTCCTTGTCTTCTTTCTCCATGAACGCACAAATTTTGCACTGAGTTGCGTCCCAAGCTCTCCACTGAATTTCTCATGGGTGGTTATCACACCCATCTCCAGAAGCCTGTCAACCTCAACCTGGTCTGCATATAGATCAATTCTTTCCATTGTTGCTGCGTCCAACATCGGTTCCAAAGAAGAAAATGGCTGCCACAGATCATTTTCACTCATCTCACTCATGCTATTGTCACAGTCCCAATCTGTATGAAAACTGTCATCAACAAGCTCCTTGGGGTACTCGGCTGTAAATTCCTCCAGTTGCTGAAAGTACTCATCTGCATCAACGTCCACATGCACAAGTGTTTCTGCACCAACACGCATTGCTGATAGCCTTGGCCTCTTTGCATCAGGTTCCAACGCTTCCACAGCATCAGTTGTTTCTGTAACCTCAAGTTCCATTCCCGGTGTAACTGGACCTGGAACACCTAAACTGGGTACTGGAGGCCCCGCCTGCTCTATAGTTGGCGCAGGTGCCATTGCAGCATCACCAGCATTGGCTACACCACCTTGTGCATCAACTGGCACTGCAGGCAAAACACTTGCAGGTGTACTCACAACTGCAGATGGTGGAGGAGGCATGTTACGTCTGCTTGTCTCTGTTATTGGGACTAGATCCTCAATGACAGGGGGCGCAATGACCTCATCGTCTGGTTCATCTCCTGCTTCATCGTCAATGCCTGGTATCGTAGTTGCAAAAGGCTGTTCACCTCGCACAATTGGAAAAGTTCTGTTTCCAAGATTGCCCTCCAACTGCCAAGGAAAAGTCAAAACTTGTCTGAACTCATCCATATGTTCACTCCAATCAGGAAAGAGCATCTTGATTGATCTCGACACACGCAAGGTTCCACCTACTGCAACAAGGTACATGTCATTGGACCACGTTTTTGTAAGGAAAATACCACGCTGCCATCTTGCATCACCCTTTTGCTTCACAGTATCTCCAACAAAAACCATCACTGGACAACCGTATGCACAAAGTTTGGATTGATATGCATGTCCAGCAATCACTTCGAAAGGAGTCATCCCTGCTTTCACTGCAAAACGTGTAAGCGTCCAACTGGCGTGAACAAAGGCCCATGCAAATAAAGGGTGTTGAGGTTGCACATCAAACCCAATCTTCGAGGTCAATGCATGCAAAAACACTGAAGCTTGTCTTCTGACTCTATCGATTGCTTTCTCAACTGCAGCATTTCCTCCATGATCACCGACCTTTGCATCTTCAATCACCGTCTTCAGATTGAGTCTCTGACGTGCACGCTGTACCAAGCGCTGAATTGCCAGTGTTGAATGTTCCTGGTCACACCGTATTGTCACTTCCCCATGTCCAAGGAATGCAATAAAACGTAAAATCTCCTGGCACATATACTTGGTCTGACCCTTATGATGTACTGGAACGCAATGAACTGCACCGCTATGAGAATCATGCAAAACCAAACATGTAAGCTTGCTCTGTTGTGAATCTTCTGCAACTTGTTCACAAGTCTTTCCAGTAAAGCAAAAGTCCCATGAAATGATTGGCAACTCTCTGCGCTGAGCTCTCGAAGGGTCTGACTGATGAGCGTCTGGCCTTCCTTTTGCCATCACACACGCAGGGCACCATGCAGCATAAGGTAGGTGTGTGAGCATGTGTGCATCAATTTCTGACTGTTCAGTGGGAGGAATAGCAACCTGCACTGATTCTGCTTTGCGTTTTGTTTCATCCAGGGCCACAGACGCAAGTTCACGCTCAGCATTGATTGCCTGCTTGTCCAACGTTGCCAAAATCCTATTCCACAGTTTCTGTTTGCTTCCAGATTGACTCACCTGAAGGTATCCACATGCAGCCTTCAAGACAGAGATTGCAGAATTTCTTTCAACTGTAACTCCAGCTATCTTCACGCTCTCCATGTTGGGTTGTATTGCAATGGTCTGAGGTATGTGCAGTTGATCTGAACCCTGTTGTGCATCTGTTTCAACTGGCACTTCAACAACTTCCATAGGTTCCACGCTCGTAGGTGTACCAGTTGCCCCATGTTGCAATCCACTTGAACCTGAAGAGCCAGAGGCAACATCTGTTGTATCTGTGATCACCATGCCAAAGTCTGCAACACTCATGACATCCTTGGAGAGAATTGTCAACAACTTCTGATAGTTACCCTGAATTGCTGCTGCACGGTTCTCCATGGGAAAAAGACGTTCACAGAGTTCTATGACTTCCCATCCATGTGTGTCATGAAAACCAACTGTTGTTCTGTACGGCCATTCAGTGACAAGGTAATCTGTAGTTGCATCAACAAAATGTGCACCACCTGAACTACAAATGTGAAGGTTGTCAGTCTCATACCAACCCTTACTGAGGCTTTGCCAGCTTCGAGGAACATCCACACCAATCTTTCTGACATGTTGCACAACTCTCACAGTTCCTGAAATGGTCAATGAGTTGTTTCGAAACGCAAGTTCAACACGCGCTCCACTGGGATGTGCAAGCATTGGACTTCCATTGCAACTGGTCTAGCCTGCCTTCACCAGTTTCACAAATGAGATCAGGGGGCTGTCGATTGTGTCACTGAAAAATGCACGTTCTTTCACATTCACAACACTGCCATCTGTTGCATGAAAAACAAAGTTCACATCTCTGACGTCGTGAGTGGCTATGCGTTGACCTTGAGCATCACGCAAATAGGTGTCTGGCTGTGATTTCACCTGAATGCCAAGACCTGCCATGTGGGATGGAATCAACGTGACATCAGATCCTGAGTCCAAGATGATGTCCATGGTCCTACAAGTTGAAATTGCACGCACTCTCAAGTTGCAAACCAAACTGGGATCCTGTTTCAGACGTTTTGCACAAGTCTTCAACTGGAAAACATCACCAAAACGTTTGAGTTCTCGACCACCTGAATCACTGTCACACATGTCGTACAAGTGCAAGCTGTAATCACTGAAAACACGCTGTCGAAAGTGTTCAAAATCATCATGCTGAAACAACGGTTGCAAAGTGAAGACATCTGCACTGCTGTCCAAACCATTTGAATCCTTTGTGAACTCATCTGTGCAACAGTTCAACGCTGCTGCAACACCTCCATTGTTCTCTGAAAACTCTTCCATTCCTCCTTCAAAAACTGTCTCTCCAGAAAACGTCGTTGAAAAATGGTTCACAGTGTTGAATAAAGGGTTTGGGTTTGTATGACATGTTGAAATCATGTTGACATGTGACGTGGAAAAACTGTTCAAATCATCCATGGTTGACAAATCAAAATCCAGCTGTCGAAAATTGGAACTTGACGGCATCGATGTTGCAAAACTCACTCGATTCACATTGCCACTTGTTGTATTGCTCCCTGCATTGGTCTTCTCAGACATCTGTGTGGCTGAGTTCTCATCCTGTCCAACAGCACGCACTCTACAGTCTCTTGCAAAGTGACCTGGTTTTCCGCACTTGTGGCACGTGAAATCTTTGCTTTTGCTCCCATCTTTGCCTTTCCCAGATTTTCCAGATTTGCCACCCTTGCCAGTGTTGTCACCAGCTGCATTCCATGAGCTGCTCTGCCACGAGGTTTGTCTCGAACCCCAAGACTGCTGATTGTTGTATCCTTTGCCATTGTCTGCACCTCTCTTTCCAGAAGCCTTACCTTTTTGATCACCTTTACCTTTGTCCTTACCTTTAGAGCCACCTTTGCTCTTGCCCTTCTTACCTTTTCCTTTCTCCACTCTGTCCACATCCATAGGAACTGCCGTGTCCCCTGAAATGCCCATTGAACTGCCCAACGCCATCGACTGCGTCCATCGTATCGTGGATTGGTCATAGCGTAGAGCTGATTCTCGAAGATCTTCATAGCTTGTACCATCTTTCAGAGTGACCTGTAGATAGGTCTTTAACTGACCACCCAGCACCTTCATGAGGACTGCAAACCGTATTTCCTCAGGAAGAGGGGATGCAATCTTCTCATACTCCCTGAAAGAATCTTCAAGTTTGAGCACCTGGGGAAGCAATGCACTTTTCATGTCAAAGCTCGGCCACTGCATTATCACATGGAGAAGGCCCAAGGAACGATTCCTTGAGGAAGGTTGGCATGTCCGAAAAAGCTGCCGAACTGCCTCCATACCGTTACCCTGTTCAATCCCTTTCAGAAGCATCAAAGGTCTCTGTTTCAACAACGAAGCCAAGAGTCCATACAAGAACCCACTGCGTCTCGTTTTCTCTGGATCCTGCTCGACCAGAGGCATCTCTTCATCCAAGTGACTGCGAATGTACAGCAAGTCCTGCCCATAGCTGCTGTCTACTGCTACTATGTACTGCTCAACTTGCCACCACCAGTCTCTAAAGCCTGAAAGCTCTGCTTCACGGTCCTTCGGCTCGAATGTCGAAGGCTTTGGCAACACTTTGTACCATTCCGGCTTGCTGTTGTTTGCTAACTGTCCACCAACTGAACCAGCCGTGATCGCTGCCACAGCCTGAGTTGCAGCTTGCGCTGCTGTCGCAGCGGATTCGGCCGCTTGTATCATCCGCATGGCTAAGACTTCGCCTGCAGTTGTTCCTTGACCTTCTGTGCCTGGTCCAACCGGACTTCCATCAGGGCTTGGATGTGCACTCATTCCAGCGATCCTTGAGACTTGCCCTAGATCCTTCCAGAAATTGCTATGGCGCAAACAGCGACGAAAGAAACTGCCAGGGTCAAAACAAGACCTCTATGAGCCCTCACCGGAGCAGCTATTCTGCCACCGGATCACTGGGCTCCGCTACCATAAAAACTCTGTTTTGAACCCACAAAGCCTCGCACGCAACGTCGTTTTACATGCTCATGCATCTTGCATGACATGCCATTTGAGTTTCACTGGTTTCAGTGTTTGGAGTAGTTTTCAACTAGCAAACTGCTATACACAGGTGTATATACTGGCTAAAGTGGTACGGAAACATTTCTATACAATCGGAAAAACAAGTTTCAAACTCTTGGCTTGGAAAAACTTCAGTTCATCAGCAATTTTCGCACAAACAAAATGAGCAAACGAGTTCCTGACAGGATACAAATACGCAGCAGTGACAAACCTTCCAATACTGTCAACACTTTCTGGGGTCTCTGCAAGAACCCTAGAGCAAAACATGGCGGAAATTCGAGTTCCTTCAGATGTGTTCCTGAGCAATTCCTTTCCAGTCTTTCCTGTGTTCTGGATCTTGCCATGGAGGTTGTGCATAGCAGTCACATACCTGGAAGCGGCCTCCCAGGCAACCAAGCTGTCGACCAAATCCAATCCGGCCTTGGCCAGTTCCAAGCGCAAAACAGCAAGAGCTTCCTTGACTTCTCTCACACCACGCTCAACTGATCCAACCGTATCATGGTTCTGAGGTCCAGCTTTGTTCACAGTGTACTCCCTTGGCAAACCAGATCTCCTCAGAACAGTTCCGACTTCGTCCTGAGCATCTGTCCTAAAATCAACTGGCGGTCCTTCCAAAGTCTCAAGCAATCCAAACTCAGCTAAAATCTGACGCAAATGCTGGCCTGTCACCTGAACATTCTCGCTCACCGCAGTGACACCAAGCAAACCTGAAAACACCTGACGCAGCAAAATCATTTTGAACTTGCTCTCAACCAAACCCAAAAAGAAGATATCCACCTGAACTTCAAGGATTCTCTCACGCAAACTTCGCCTTGGTGCTCGAGAAACTCCTCGTCCCTGTTGGCATTCCAAACAGTGTGGATCAAACGGGTAATGGCCTCGAAGAACATGTTGACGCAACTTCTCCTGACTTGACAGCTCAACAGCTCCAACCATGCTAACTTTCAAACCCTCTGGCTCGACCACTGATGACTCAACCAACTCCATCGGCTGACTGCCATCCTTCAAGCTCGGTTGTGCTGCCCTGCATGCTCGTAGCCACGGAGTCCCTCCCCACAACAGCACGTCACTAATGAGCGTTCCACTGTCCTCGTGGTAGAGGTACGTCTCTCCAGGTGACTGAATCACACTCCAACCCTTCTTGACCAACTGAGTTGTCGAAATAATGTTGTGTGACACATCCCCAATACAACAGGCCAATTTGAATGATTGAGTTTTCTTCTTTCCAGATGCCCCAGTCACAACCTGAAATGCCAAACTTACCAAAACGTTGGCCCTCATGTGAACTGGAGTCCCATTCGCTGCATAGTAGGTTTCCAATGCTCCTGCCGAATCCTCCTGAGCCTGGCAACGATACATGCCCTCATAGTTCTGCGACAGCACCGACGTGGCAGCTCCAGAATCTAACAACCACCAAGTTCCCTCTGAACTTGAAACCTGTGATGAAATGAGCGGCATCATAATCGCTTCTCCAGATTCTTGCTCTTCTTCTTGAGGTCCTTCGGCTGAAACTTCATGCATCTTTCCCTTGCGACCACCTTTTCCTCGTCCAGCTTTCGCTGCAGGCTTGGCCTTGGCTGCACCTGAACCTTTCCCAGTGCTCGAAGACGGAGAAGAACTTGCAGACTTCGGACTGCTGGCTTGGCAATTCGCGCCAATATGCCCGCTCTGTCCGCACTTGAAGCACTTCACACGACCCATATTCGTGCTGCAATCCTTCTGCATGTGTCCAGTCTTGCCACACTTTCGACATTTCACTCCTGAATTTTTGTTGATTGCGGCAGTGTTGAGCCACAGCTCACTCTCTGGATCCCATTCCCACTCCTCTTCGGCACCTTCGGCGTAGTAGTCCTGCTCATCTTCGTAGCCATAGTAGGTGCTCCAGTCACCTTCGGCTTCCAAGGCGTGCATATTGCGGCCTGATCCTCCACCCAGTTCTTGGAACAACCTCTGCTGTTGTTCGAACTTCAGGGCTGCTGATCTGTAGTCAGTATAGCCCTCACCTGACGCATGCAAAACGACGTAGTTCTTCACGTCACTGGGCAAGGATCTCAGCAACATCAACGTCAAGTCGACCTGTTGCAAATCCAAGCCAGTCTTATCGCAATGCTGAGGCAAGGTATCGATCAACTTCCGATACTTGGACAAACCAACGTCCATCTGTCGGACTAGATCACTGATCTGTGTAGGGCCACTCTGTGCCTTAAACGTCTTGGACATGAACTCAGACCTGAAAAATGCAGCTTCCGCTCTTGATCTCAAACTGAACTCCTTTGCAAGCAAACGCAACGCCTCAAAACCAGACGTTCCTCGCACTGCCTGAAAAGAACCATCCATACCAATTCCTTCTGAATAGGCCTGTAGGATCATATGAGCTCGTGGATACTCTGCAAACGCCTGAGTTAGGATGGCCAGCAACCTGGCACTACGAAGTTGCTGTGCAGGTTTCAGATTCGTCATGTGCAGTTCGTGCGGCCAACTCAGCGCACTTTCAAGCTCCCACCCAAACGTATCACTTGCCAATGCTACCCAGCTTCTCAAAGACTGAACATAGCCGGCAAAACCCAAAAGCTCCTGTTCACGTGTCTTCCAAGTTCCATGCTCACACTTGGGCAATGGAGGAAGCCACTTCTCACTCTTAGTAAAGACATCCCTGTCATCCTGTGACGACGCTTCACCGTGAGTGTTCTGTGCAGTACCCTGCCCCTGACGAACTTCACTAATCAGTCTCTGAGGCGACTGCTGCAAACCTGGTGGCTGTTCCACAGTGTTCCTTGGAAAATTGGGTTGTGGACTGGTGGGTGGACGTAGTAGGTTCTCCCCTGGCAGGCCTGGAAACATGGTTTCATATATGTCAACTGATCCTATCCTGAAATTTGTCCCCAAGATATTTTCAGCTAGAGGGCAATGAAATTTTACTAATTTTGGCTCTCGTTGACATTTGTCCCTCAGATTCTACCCTGAAATTTGAAAAAAACACATTTTCAGCTAAAGGGCAATGAAATTTTACTAATTTTGGCTCTCGCTGACATTTGTCCCTCAGATCCTACCCTAAAATTTGTCCACAACACATTTTCAGCTAGAGGGCAATGAAATTGTATTAATTTTAGCTCTCGCTGACATTTGTCCCTGCAGTATCAAGGCAGCGTAGCAAAACTGAATTGGATTCCGCTACAGCACCGTCGGACTAAAGCAATTTCAGCTTTTTCTTGACTGCATCAGCTGCCCAGCTGCCCCAGCCCTTCCAACTTCCAACAACATTGCCCTGGGTTTTGGTTTTGGTCAATTGCACAGAAACATGTGACAAACCAAAAAAAACTCACAATTTTGCAGTCCTGAATGCGCGCAAAGAAAGAACATCTAGTCAAAACTCAAAACTCAAAACTTTAAACTTCAAAACGCAAAGCCATAAAAGGCCTCGGCATTCTTTCAGCCGGTCCCGGTCCCGGCGCGGTCAATGGAATTTGGAATGAATGGAATGGAATGGGTGGCACGCACGCAGCACGCAACGCAAGACTTTTTGGTCTATACCTGGTGCCGTGTCGTACGGTAGCCTGGGTTAGGCTCTTTGCAATCGTAACTGTTGCACAGCAACCCCTAAATGAGGGGACAAATCCGATCGGTCATCGGTAAGTCTTTCTGCGTATTCGTTCCATGCAGCCCAATTGGTAGCTGAGACACAGAAATGGTCCTCAGCAGAAAGAAAAACGAATGTTCCAGATTCCGTCCAACTGTACCTGTGCACCAGGAACGTCACGACCAGCAGTGGAGTGGAAAACAGCGTGTCGCATCGACTGTCATCAAAAGGGAATTGGAGGATTCGGAGGGCCTCTTGAGGCCGAGTATTAGCATCATCAATGATGTCATCCAGACAGGGGTCAAACATGACCAAAATATGAACTACGTTGGGCGGTGGGTGGGTGAAATTTCCCACACGGGTTTGGAGTTTGGACCAAACTGCCCGAAACAAACAGTTGTCAAAACAAATCACCGAGATAAATCTACTCCTTTCTTCTTCTCGCTTCATTCAAACTCAAAGACTCAAACCTTTTCACATCTCATTCTCAAATTTCCATCATGCCATTTCCGTTTTCGTTTCGGAGAGGAGGAAATAATAAATAAATGAAACAGGAGACAAATGACCAACATCCAAAAATAGTGACCCAGGTTCATTCGCTCTGAAATCAAATCCAATCTGCCACTGCCACGGAATGAACGTAAAGCAGATTGCGTTTTCTCACTTGTCTGCGGTTTCTATCATGCGATACTGAACTGAGCAAGCACCTCAAGGACAAATTCAAGTCTCTTGAGACTCTTGGGAAAGTTACTGGCATTGAAAAATGGGACATCGAGCTTGCAACCAGCCCAGTGACGAATTAAGAGCTGCTTAGTCCGCAACCACATTTTGAATTTGCGAGCATTCCTCAGCATCCTCATCCTCACTCACTCACCATCGCCATATTGCACGGCGAACCAGAGAGACTACGCATGGTTGTCATTGCTGCCACAGCCACAATCGCAATTGGGACGCTGGAAAAGTGTGGGGCGATCCTTCAGCCACTCTGAAAGAGCAAAAAGCAAAGCGACTCTCGACTCTGATTCTGCTTCTGCTTTGGCAACTGCAAGCTCTCGCAAGGCTTTGCGGGCTTTCTGAGCAGAGGTTTCAAAAGTTCGCTTTGAACCATCCAGCTCTGGCAAATCTGGGTCTAAAACACCCAAGGCTGCAAACTTGGCTTTGAGGCACATGATTGTTTGAGAACGTTTCTGCGCCCGGAGATTGCTGCCATTGATCTGGTCCTCAGTCATGTCCATGGAAATGGAATCCATGACAATGGCTCACTGGCTTTTTGCCCAACCTAAATCTTGATGAGAAAACCGGCGCAGTGCAAACTGCAAACATGGTAGATGGTTGGACGGTTGGAATGTCACTGAAACTGTTCAAGCAAATGGACCCCCATGTTCCCCAAGACTTAAAATGATACCATTTTCAGAATGAAACCCAGCCCATAGTCTGAAAATATTGGTTTCATTTAATTTTATTGACGTAAAATTCACTCATCATCACAACAATGCAAAGGTGAGCACGGCGACTTTTGTTGTTTTCATGTACTGTAAATGGACACTTATGTGAGCAGCGCAAACCAATTCCTCTTTTGATCAAAGGTGAAAACTGACAAGTACCTGAGCTGAGATCACATGGAACTCATGGAACGTTTCCATCAGTTTGGAAAAAAACCATCTCCACGCCGCCATAGTATTTTTTCCGATTCCTCATAGGCGACGCGGTGAGCCTGTTAAAGATTCTTCCGTCACTGGTTTTCACAGGTGACGCGGTGAGCCTGTTAAAGTAAAGATTCAAGGCTTCTTAAGGGTCAAATTTCCGGCGCTGCATTTCAGCGCAAATTCCATGGTCACCGGTCAAAATCACTGTCCAAGGCTTATCTTTTATTAAACTATATTTTTTGGGTTGTAGTTGTAATCTATCCACTTTTATGGGACGCCTTTGGAAAGTGATTTCTCAAAATTAATAGCTTGCAAGTTGCAAGTTGCAAGTTGACAAGCAATTCCGTAAGGCCTTGGGCCAAAACAAGTTAAACACAAAAATTGCTTTTCCATCTCGGTCCAAAGGCCAGGAACAATTTAACTGATGGCCTTATTGAAATTGAAATTGGATTTGGGGGAGCAGCGTATCGCCCCCCCAGCAGAAATCCAAGGCATTCTCTTGGTTTTCATGGCAAAGCCATTGAAGGAGGCTTTCAATTTGATGCCCCTCAAAAAGAATCTCCTGCCACCAGCCGAAGCTATCCTGGGGTGCCCACAGTCTGCCATCTTCATAGACCTACGCTACGCACAGTTTTGGACAGGTGAGGGTCTCAGATTCTTTCGCAAAACTCCAAAATGGAGAACTCTCCACACAACGTAAACGCAAATCAATCTCGAACATCCACAACTGAAACTTTCGAAATCCACATGAAACTGCAAAACAAGCAAACGACAAAATCAGCCATGCACAAAACTCAAGATGGATGAACTGGTGGATCACTCGGCCACTCGCACTTTTCTCTGGGTGGTGAGGTCTTGCGCGACTCCACTAAATGGTTGCTGCAAATTCCCCATTGTATCGAGATGCGCCTCGATTTGTTGTCAATGCCATCTCGGCAATAAACGCAAAACATCCAGCAGTCGTAGTGACACTGTAAAGGGAGCCCTTTGGCCAGAAAAATTGCAGCAAGCCAGTTTTGAGAAAGGAGAGGATCGTTCAGGAACCTCTCAAAGAAATCCAGTTCACGCAAGAATAGTCCAACCTCACCCCGCTCAGGGTGGGCTGGGATGGGTACCTGAAATTCTTTGATAGCCCAAGCTTCGTCGGAATATAAATATTGTATGACTTCCAGTGACATGAACTCCACGTTCAGTTTGTTTCCAATTTGTTTCAACTCAAGCAACCGACAAGTCTTTGAATAAAAGCAGCGTTTGAGAAAGACAGCAAACCACAAGCAACCAAACTGTGTTGAACTGCATCACCTGAAAGTAAATCAAGAAGCAACTTCGTCTGAACATCTTCCAAAAGTGTCGAAATAAAACGTCTTTTGCAGCAGTCAGTAAAACCAAATAAAGTGAACCTTCGCGACATCCACGAACCCACTGAGGCAAAGGGCAAGAACCCAAACATAAAGCTCCACCCACCCACCCGGCCAAAACTGTGCTTCACATAGACACACTGAGCGCGCCCAGTGGAGCCTACGCTACGCACAGTTTTGGACAGGTGAGGGTCTCAGATTCTTTCGCAAAACTCCAAAATGGAGAACTCTCCACACAACGTAAACGCAAATCAATCTCGAACATCCACAACTGAAACTTTCGAAATCCACATGAAACTGCAAAACAAGCAAACGACAAAATCAGCCATGCACAAAACTCAAGATGGATGAACTGGTGGATCACTCGGCCACTCGCACTTTTCTCTGGGTGGTGAGGTCTTGCGCGACTCCACTAAATGGTTGCTGCAAATTCCCCATTGTATCGAGATGCGCCTCGATTTGTTGTCAATGCCATCTCGGCAATAAACGCAAAACATCCAGCAGTCGTAGTGACACTGTAAAGGGAGCCCTTTGGCCAGAAAAATTGCAGCAAGCCAGTTTTGAGAAAGGAGAGGATCGTTCAGGAACCTCTCAAAGAAATCCCATCTTCAGAAGAGGTGACTGAATGAGGACCCACCGACCATCACCATGGTGACTTGTCCACATTTCCCTTGCGCAACTTTGGAGCCACTTTGGCGGCCTCTCTTGCCGCGTCCCTCGCAAGATCAAACTCTGTCCTCGTCCTCACCAATTCCATCAAGACAGACAAATCTAAACTGCTCCAAGTCAACACCACCCTCTGATTCTCCCTGAAGCCAGAAAACTCTTCATTTGTCAGTTGGTCAGCCTCGATGTTCTCTTCCCTCGGCCTCCACTGAAGGCCTAATGACAGCCTAGCCCTCGTGAGCGCTGCCGATAACTGCATGTTCACTGCCATCAACGGCCACTTCGTCGTTGAGCGTTTGGCCGATAAGGCCTGGTTGGCCAAGTTGTCTGTACCCGCAACCAAGTGTACTTCTAAAGTCTTCCTTTCCATTGTCTCCTCAAGCCAACCAAACGCATGTAGGGCAGCCAACGTGGCTAAGAGTTCAGCTGCCGTGGATGCCCACTGTGAAGCTCCATCAGGTTTGAAAAGGAAGGGAGCCTCCGCTGGCCCAATACGCAAACTGAACCACCTCTTTGAATCAAGCTCCCAACCCCCAAGTACAATGTACCCGTCAGCGCACTTTGCGTCAGTACGGAACCTCTCTCCAGTTATCATTTGTGGCCAACGTGTTGAAACCATGTATGACCCTGTTGTCAGCTGAACTTCAATGTACCTCAAGGTCAAAATGATTGTCTCCGGCAAGCGCCCAACTGTGCCCCTCGCAGTCACTGCTGACCAAGCATAAAGTGGTGCCAAGTGGGGCTTCAACCAAGTGATGAGTTGTGAAATGAAACCAAGCCGCCCCAAAAACTCAGCGAACTCCCTGGCAGGTACCACATATCCATTGGACCTCACCTTTAAGATCCACTGCACCAGCCAGTCACCTCGCTTGACTGTGATCCCAACTTGGGACAGGTCATATCTGATGTGGTATCCAACAAACTCAGAAGCGAACCCCCCTTTGAACTTGTGGTATCCGAACGGCGTACCCACCATCTCAAACGCCAAGACCCAAACCCATAGATGCAAGAACTTCTCGCACCCCACAAACGCACCATGCAAATCGTCAACGTAAATCATGTGCATCAACCAGCGCTTGTGGAACATGTGACCAACAAACCTCCCAATAAGACCAGCCAGCTTCGCCCACCAGTATGGCGCACTTGCCACACCAAAAGTGCCAGTGTGGTTAACCCAAACTGTGCTGGAACCTGAGTCTGCACGGCAACACAAGTAACCCCAATCGCGTCTTCTAATCTTGACCAACCTGTGAGCAGCTTTAATGTCGGCGCTCACGCAAAAGGGGGCTTCTCCAGTTGATGTTGCCTCGCGCACAATAGAGGCTATCTCAGCAGGGCCCGGACAATCTATCTTGTCCCTGTAAACAATGCTGTGGTTCACCATCACCGAATGGGTGGCGTCATGCAAAGGCCTCACAGTTCCGTCTGGCTTCATGATCGCAGCCATCGACGCCACTCTCAAAGAATCTCCAAACTCCTGTTTAAGGACACCCAGCTTAGAGGGATGCATGCGACCCAAACTCTCCTCCTCCCTAAACTTGTCCTCGAGCTCCTTTGCCGAAACTTGGGCGGACGCATAGTTCTCTGCAATCGGCACAAACTCTGTTTCATCCAACTTTCTATGTTTCAGCTTGGGAGGAAAGACCTGCGGTGATCTCGGTAGCTGCTTGTCAACCCCAACGAAAACCCCAGAAGCAAATGAATCCTCAACGTCAGTCAACCAGTGAACATCTGGATCATTGAACCGCTTGAGCCACTGAGAAAGTGCCCTCAAATAAAAGGGCTGTCCAGCATCTACCACGGCCGCACTCTGAGGATCATCCAGCAATGCAAACCACTTCGACCTGACCCTCTCCAGACAACTCTCGGAGAAAGGTGACTCAAGCAACTTGCCTGTCACCAGTTTGAAAGCTTCTCGCCGCACATCCTTAATTTCTGCAGCAACAGCATCTGCAAGAATCTTGTAAGTATCATCAGCCAACTTGACCATATCTGATGTACGTCCATCCCCTCTCATTGAAGGTTTCCACCTGCATGGACTGCACAGCCCAAAACCATCGATAAAACCTCTCCTGACCGTGTCCCACTCCACACCAATTGGTGTACCAGAATTGCAACAGGCTGCCAAATCAAATTCATCGCTCTCATTGTCAGGCAACTTATGTTCATCATCAATGCTTTGTGACCCTGTAGCCATGTTACTCTGCCGCGCGGGGGACTCCCCCATCTCTTTTCCAGAATCCTCAACCTGCTTGCAACCTCGCTCCCCTGAAACCATGCTATGTTTGGCCACTGAGCTGGCCTGCAACGCCAGCCCTGTTGAAGGCTCAATATGGCCAGATTGTAACCTCCTTCTCTTGCCAGGAGCCTGAACTGACTCATCGACCAACCCCCTTCCGAAGGATGCCTTAGCATGCAAGATGGGTCCAGCCAAAAATTCACACAACAACGGTGGGTATGATGCACTCGGTGCAGTGTTCCATTGTGAATCTGTCTTACCAATCAGCTTGTGGGAGTGCTCATGACTGCACTGTCGAGGCAATGGCCCTTTGTAAAATCCAAACTTGTCAAACTTTGGCAACGCACAATAACACCGTGAATCGTCCACTGTCATGTTAGTGAGAAATCTTGTAGGTTTGGGGGTCATGGCCCCAAAATTGCACTGATGCAACGCAAAGCTCACAGCTCCCAACTTGGGAATTAACTCCAAAAGCTCTGTCCACTGCCAGATGGATCCAGGGCGTTCTCCTCGAACAACGCCTAAATCTTCAGGATGCTCCAACAAAAATACGCCCCCAAATTCCGCTGCCATTTCACAAGCTGCTAAACACCTGTCAACGAACAAGTTAGCCTCTTCGACCTTCTGCATGTCACGGTTCTTGAGCCAAGGAAAACCTCTCGGCCAGGTCACATTTCGAAGAGGCTTCGGTCCAGGATGCTGCAATTGAAAACGTGCTCTGCTGAATGTATTGCAAGGTGGTGAAACAATGAGCACCCAGTCACCTTCCTTCAAAAGGTCACCAATGCGCTCCCACAACTTCTCGTCTGTCAAATCATGCTCTGGTGAACGCTCAATGTCGAATTCCATCAACTCCAGTCTGAAACCTTTGGATTGTGAGGCCTTCTTCAAGAACGACCCTATATCAGAATGGCGTTGACGCCCAGCAAAAAGGTACATCACTTTGAGAACTGGGGTATCATCCCCAAAGGCAGTTTGCGCAGCTTTGCTGGGTGTGGCCGCACTGCTGTCCTGTCAAGCAGCGGCCTTGGCATGATCCACCGCCTTGTGGCTGGCATAGCAACCTTTGACTCTGCACTGATGAACTCTGCCACAACTGCCGTCACAATCGCCTGCATTCCAAGCAAAACAAAGCTCACGTTGGTCAGGGGTCCTCCAAGCCAGGCTCAATCCCTTAAGACGCGGGTCTGCAGGCTTGCCTTTTGACTTGCCCTTTGATCCTTTCCCTTTTCCCTTTGTGAAGGGTGCAAACTGCTTGCCACTGAAACTGCCAGACCCACCCTTGTTGTTGTAGCGCAAGAACTTGTTAGGCTGCGCTTCAGGCATCGATGCACGCAATGCCATGGGCGTTGTGAAGTACGCCTCTTTGAGGTCCGGGTCCTTAATGACAGCCTCCAGTGCGTCAGATAGGGTGTGCCCAGACAACACCTTTTTCATGGCTTCCTTCCTGAGCTTGTGCTCGTAAGCCAAAACAATCGCCCAGTCAGGCTTGACACGTTGCTGAGCTGTCTCTGAAGATGTTGTTGGGATCTGCAACCCATACACACGATCACCCAAAATATACTCGGTGAACCTCTGAAACGGTGTCGCTGTCAATCCATGCAACCAATGCTTTGCTTTGTAACGTGAAGACATTGCAAGCCATGCATATGTCTCCACCTTCATCACCTTTCTGTATTCCTCCGTTGACACCGGCATCTTTGCCTTTGTCTTGGTCCTGGTGACCCTGATGTGGCCTGTATTGTCCACCGCCGACTGTATCTGTGAATTGGAAGAAGCCTGCTTGCTCAGTATCTCGTCCAGCGGTGCTGCTGTCGGCTCATTGCACTCTGTCTCCTCAGCCTTCAAAGAAAGGTAGTCCGAGGACGGGCACTCAGAGTCGTTGAGCTGGCCATGCACTGCCTCAACAGCTCTCAGCATAGCCTGCCTCTCATGTATCTGAAGCACCCTTGGTTGGCCCAGCACTTTAGCTTCAGCCTTCAACTCAATCTCTTTTGCCATGTACTCCTTCGCCGTCTCCCAAGCTGCAACGACTGAAGCCACTTGTGCACGGCCTGCCGGTGTGTCGTTCGGCATGGCGAAATCTTGTAAGCATGAAGTTCGAATAGCTGCTCTGTCGTCCCCCAGTGCGCTAAACTTGCGCAAGGTGCCATAATGGCGTGCAATCGCAACTTGATTCTCCAGCCCCACGCCTGATTCTCCTAGTATGAATTGCATGTCAGCATCCATGTTGTCTCTCACAAATTCCCTTTGTGCTGCAGGCTCCATTCTGTCCCACACAAGCGCGCACAGGTCGCGTGAGATCAGTCCCTCCCCTAGCGCGGTTCAAATCAAAACACCAATGCAGACAAAGGAAATCTGAAAACACTGCCAATTCACTTGCATCTCACTGACAGTGCAACACAAAATAACAAAGCAGAAAACAACTGAACAAACCTCAAAGAAGATCAATGTACACCCTTGGCATCCGGTCTGAACCGTGAATGACTGTCTTAACATGAAAAATCTCGTTGGCACCCTGAGGTCTGAGCCAACAGATTCATGACATGAGACTCATCTCAATCAACATGTCTCCACGTCTAAACGTAAGAGGGATTTGACACAATGAATCCAAGCAACGCAATGAGACACGAAACTCAAAAGTCACCACAACAAATGATCAACTCCAGTAAGAATGCAATCCGTTTGAATCGATCAAACCTGTGGACCTGCCTGAAAATCCCACAATGCCAAGTGATCACAAAAATGCCAAACAACATGCCAGAAGAAACTGCCGCAAAACAACAATCAAAATTGAAGCGACTGAAACCATCTGACAACAACTGCAACAGCCTCGGTTTTCCTGCGAAGGATGCACAGCAATCGATCTGGAAGAGTGAAAAGGTCTGCGTCTCAACGCACTTGTGACAATCCCTACCCTGCATGTCAATGCGGTTCAAACTTGCAACTCACTGCACAGTACCCACCTTGATGTGCGTTCAAACGCAATGCATGGACACTTCATCCATTGAGGTCTGCACCAGAAGCCGTCGACGATGACGACGCCGTTGACGACGTCTCCCCGCCATCGTCTCTGCCACACTCTGACAACATCTTGCGCTTGCAAGCTTGGCAAATGGAATCAAACTCATCGCTGCAAATTTCATCCATGTGCAACACTTCACAGCACCGATCAGGTTTGACGAAACATCCAGTCAAATGCAACCTCCTCAGTGAAGTCCTTCTGGAAATTGTGATGAAGAATTTGGTGGGTTTTGGGGCAAGAGTTGCCTCCCTTTCATTCAACTTGGCCACCGACTCTGCCAAAGCAACCTGGGCCTCAAGAGAATTGTCAGGCTCCTGCAAATCGTCATCAAACACCTCAATTGTTGGAAAAAATCCACCAAGAGAATTGCGGCCAGACCAGTTTGTCAACACCGTATGACGTTTCTTGATTCTGTTTGGGTTTGCACCTGACACCTCTGCAGCATCACAAAGCCTTTGGATGGCCTCGTCCTCGAAGTACTGCTCATCTTTCCCTTCAACAAGACTTCGGTTGACAGCACGTTGAATCTTGAAAACAACCTGTCTAGAAGTCCTGACATACTCCTCAGCAGATGTCATGCCCATTGTCCACCTACCAAGAAATGCACGCTCATCCCTGGAAAATCCAATTGCAGCTGCAATCGAAGTGAGGAAGTTTCGAGGACTGTGACCACTGAAAAATGACTCCAACCCATCTGGCAGCAACAGAACATGTGGCATAAGCTCCCAACCGTGCCCAGCCCTCCGTGGGACACATAGAAGGCTCAAGAGCTTTGAGATCTCAGAGCTCAGTCCAGCCGGCGTCAGGAACTTCCTCCTAACTTTGCTCCAATCTGCTGCCGGTTCCATAACCATGTAGTCCCGCCTGGACCGAAACTCATCTGACTCCCAAACTTCAAAGCCTGCTCGAAGCCAGTCTTCACCAGAAATCGAAGTTGTACGGTACACAAATGCCGCCACTTTTTTCTGCATCTTGTCAGGACCAGTTGTCTTGGTCTTCCCGAGCACCAACCTCAAACCAAAATTTGAAAGCATGCTCCTGTGCGGCAAAATCGCCTGCACATCGTCGCACCTCAGTGCTGCCCAGAGCATGCATAGCACTATCCATGCCAATGCGCGGTGGAATGCAGGGAGCGCCGTGTCCACCACTGTGAGCTCAAGTGAAATGACCATGGCCACCGTGTACATCTCAGCAGGCTTCCGCGGTGCAGCTTCTGCTGCAAGCTCAGCTGACCACGATTTAATGTGGCCCTTCCACACTGGATCATCTGAAATCCTGTTGCACTCCATCACTCTGCCGGTCTGCTCCAGCAACACCAAAGTCGCATTCAATGTGTCCGGGACTGTCTTCCCGCACCCCTCGTTGATCCTGTGCTGCAAGTAGTCGATGGCATCTCTCACATCCCGAGGGAAAAGACAACCCTTGTGGGTTTCCAACCAACGTTCAAATGGCTTCCAAGCCTTGTACCTGTTCTTGAGAGTGTTACCTCTCCTTGCAGCAAAGAGGTGAACCCAACTTGCCTTTGGGTCCTCCAATGAATTGATCACCGTGACCACCGGCAGCTCTGCGTTGATCATCACCTGTGCCAGAAGGAGCGCATACTTCTTCCGCAACAACTCAAACCTCTGGGACCTCGTGTCAGGTGGGTCCTCTCTGTACTTCTTCTGTTTCCGCTTTGCATGCATCTCCAACACGCACAACACGCTAGTCTTTGTGAGGTGCTGGAATTCACCCTGCACTGTCACATCATCTCCAGTGGGCAGCCTGAAAAGTTGTCCAGCCGCAACCTGTGCTCTCAACCTCTTGAGTGGCCTTTCATTGTCCCACTTCCACAACATCAACTGAGCTACGACGTCCAGCTTCATCTCATCCACTATTGCAGGAAAACCACATGCCACTAAAGCCTCGCAGTCCTCCTGGTTGTCAAACGCTGCATCCAGCTGCAATGGAGTCGGATAGAGAAGCTGCAAATGACTCAAAATGCCAGGATCAATTAAAGGCCACTCCACAAAGCTGCCCATTCTCCATTAATACTACGTCCAATCTTGATTGGAAGGTGAAACGCCCCCAGACTACCTGAAATTCTTTGATAGCCCAAGCTTCGTCGGAATATAAATATTGTATGACTTCCAGTGACATGAACTCCACGTTCAGTTTGTTTCCAATTTGTTTCAACTCAAGCAACCGACAAGTCTTTGAATAAAAGCAGCGTTTGAGAAAGACAGCAAACCACAAGCAACCAAACTGTGTTGAACTGCATCACCTGAAAGTAAATCAAGAAGCAACTTCGTCTGAACATCTTCCAAAAGTGTCGAAATAAAACGTCTTTTGCAGCAGTCAGTAAAACCAAATAAAGTGAACCTTCGCGACATCCACGAACCCACTGAGGCAAAGGGCAAGAACCCAAACATAAAGCTCCACCCACCCACCCGGCCAAAACTGTGCTTCACATAGACACACTGAGCGCGCCCAGTGGAGCAAAGCCATCAATGCGAAGATGAGAGATCAGGAACTGGCGTGGATCATCAAAGAATTCGCGATGGTCCACTTCATGACTGAAAACTCGGGAGCGAGTTAGATACTCAGTAGTTAGGGGTTTATCCCTCACACAAATCCAATCCCACACTCAAATCTCTTTTCACCAATCGCCAAGCCAAGTCTGGCTTCAAGGGCCCTGTGAGCCATAGATATTGCGAACACTTCCCTATCAGACATGTGCGTGTCATCCTTGCAATGCCAGCGTGGCTGAACAATGCACAGGTTTTCATACGCCCTCAAGGGTGAGCAAAAATTGGCCACAGTTCATACTCCACCTTCTCAACGCTTCTACTTGAAGCAACGTTGGAACTCCATGCTTTCTCCTTTCTGCCAATCGATCTTCTTCAAATAGAGGGCAAGGTCCACGGCTTGGGTCATCTTGACCTTGTGGATGTCCTTATTGGCCGGAGAGAAATTGGACTGGATCCACTGCAGGTAGCGGTGGTGCTCACCATTTGACTCAGCCATCTTGATCAATTCCTCATAGGAAAGGTTGAGATCCTTGTACTTCTTCATCTTGATGATGGTGCGTCCCCAGTCTGCCACGGAGGCAACACCGGATGGCAAGGGAATACCAAATCCCTTCGGCAGCAAGTCATGCTGGGCCAAAGGCTTGCTCCCACGGGGCTTCTCCTCAGAGCTCTTCGGCACGAGGATCGGAAACTCCGAGCCATTTGACACCTCATCCCATTCGGATTCTGAGTCCAGGCGGCGCTTGGAGGCATCAGACATCGCTTGCTTGACCTCTTCAATCACACCAGCAGCGTTGACTGCCGTTCCACGTCCATGGATGTGATGAGAAATCTTCATCACCAAGCGATTGCCCTGCTCATGCACCACTGCTCTATGAAGGAGCTCGGCTGCGCGGTCCATCTCTGGCTCCGTCAAGGCGCCATCAGACACGGTGTCGCTTTTGGACATCTTTGAGGCACGGCCGGACATCCTATCTATGCAGGCAACTATGTCACTCCGTCGGCGGAGATAGGAAGCTTTACTGAACTGCCCAAATGCTGCGCTGTTTCATCGGCTGCATTCGGCTGGCAAAACTCTATACAAGTGCTTTGTCGGAAAACTGCATGATTACCCTTAAGGTTATCATCCGTACTCACAGGTTAATTAATTAAGGCCCTTACCTATCGATTTCCCCACATTTATTAATACACTATACATGCATGGAGATTCTAACGATTGGCTTGGCACTTCGGTTGCAGCATGCTATTGCTTTGGCAAAATGCCAGTTCTTCAAGGACTTTCATTTGTTGTTCGAGCCTAGAGGTAAAATCTAGATTCCCAAATTAGTTCGACAAAACAAACTGTTAAAAGTACATCCATTCAAACGTTCTCTGTCACTGTCTTCAAAGACATCGCTCTTTTTCATCTGCTGGATATGTCAGATTCGATCAAAGCATGCAGGGTCCAATAGTTCTGAACCATTTATCCAGATGGCACAAATCACCCATCGTGGATATACCAGAATCTGACCAAGAATGGCAATCAAAAGAGAATTGGGAAAAACGCCATAAACGCCCAGTGAAGTGTCCTGGAGACTCATTAAAATATGCTGATCAGTAAAGAAGAGGAGAGCACAGGATCCGGATCCAATGCGACTCACTCAAGCAAATACCGTGGTAACTTGCATCAATACATGGCCAATTGAAATCCGTAGGATGTTGAGGTGGAATTCACCACAGATAAACACAGCAAAAACCACAAACAAAACCGCTACGAAGAGACAAACAAGCAACGAATTCAGACACATCCAGGATTTTTCAAAATGGTAAGGCCATTGAAACATGCAGTGCAGAAGTACGGACATCTCCACATGATTGATATCGGTCACTTCCAATGTGGAGAGATGACCATGACTGCAAATACAGACCTGGAGGACCAGGAAAAATACATGGTGCAGCTAAACGAGCTGATCTGAGGCGTGGAATAAATATCCGAAAATACGATCACAATCTGGATGATGACTTTGTCACCCGCGCTGGATCCAGCATGCAACTGGAAATGCACCACGCCAAATAAGCGGTAGAAGATGAAACAAACAACATGACTACAAACCCCAAAAGAGAACGCAACAGGTGAGGGGGGGAGGGAAAACAAAAATGTTAAACATACAAATGAAAGTCCTTGAGCCAAAATGGAAACAGGAACAAAGAAGATCCTTGCAAAACAAAGTGAACAAGTACACTAACCGTTCTTCAAGGACTTTCATTTGTTGTTCGAGCCTAGAGGTAAAATCTAGATTCCCAAATTAGTTCGACAAAACAAACTGTTAAAAGTACATCCATTCAAACGTTCTCTGTCACTGTCTTCAAAGACATCGCTCTTTTTCATCTGCTGGATATGTCAGATTCGATCAAAGCATGCAGGGTCCAATAGTTCTGAACCATTTATCCAGATGGCACAAATCACCCAACAAAAACTATCTGGGGAAATGGTTATCGCCAAGAACACCCCCACAAACAGAAGTGAGAACCATTCCAGCAGATAAAGAAAGCGATAGAGAACCGTGGAGTCGCTAGAATCTTAGATTCTGAGACAAGAATGGCTCAGCGAAGTGTCTCACGGAAAGTGCTCAAAAGAGGAAGTGATCAGTGGTGAAGACATAAACGGCAAAATAACGTAGGGCTGGTATACCAAAAATGTAAGTAGTCCAATGGTGATATATTGGAGAAGACGTAAACCGAAAAATTTGGAATTGATCACAAAGTCCTCCACATAGTGCAAGAAGTGGGACCGAATTGGAAATAACGTTGAATACATTGAACGAAGAACGAGTATAAGTGTTGATGTCCCAACGAAAAATAACCACAATAGCAGAAAAACATTGCATAAAATCCACGGCCACATCCAGAGCTGGCAGAAATATGGTGGATGTGGTACTAGGTGCCCCTGAATGGGTTCCAAGTTTGCGGGGAATCCAGCCCCGAGAGGCGTCTTAATAAAAATTCGGAGATGTGGGTGGCGTCGAACTGCGTCGCGTTCTGGGGGTAATAGACTTCTTGATAGATCTCCGCCGAAGCTTGCTCATGAAGTTCTTGAAGTAATGGCCAGAAGCTGCCGATGAGTTTTTTGGGTGGCCATTTGCCGAAGAGCTCGTCCGATGGGTCTAGTCTGGTCCAGCTGTTGGCGTCTAATAGCAATGGCACCATCCTTCCGTTCCTGAGGCCGAAGCCCCAGTTACCCCGTCCACAATCTTTCAACCTGAATCCTGTCTTGGAGACCATCGCGATGGCCAGCGCCAGGCGATATGTGATTTCCTCAGGGTCCAAACCTGAGAAGTCTGCTTGACTATAAGGAATAAGCCTCTCGCAGATCATGAAGTGGAAGTGAACCTGCTGAATGGGTCCAGCCGCCGGCCGATTGGGCTCCAGTAGGGAGATCCAAGAATGGAACTCCTGGATGAACTGAGCAGTGAAGTCCGGGATCTGACGAAATGCTCTGATTTCTTCTGTTGTATACGAAAGGTCTTCCGTCGCCGGACTGAGTTTAAATGCTAATCGTGGGTATTCTGTGGAGGCGAAAACTTTGCGCCACGCGCCAATGTACGATGGACCTGAGATCAATGTCAATGGTCTGTATGTGGGTCCTTCATCTCGAAGAAACTTAAATTGACCACGAAGAACGTCTGGGAGGCGCTCAATGAGTTTGAAGTCTGTTTTCCGTGTGCGGCTGCGCGTTGGGTTCGTCAACACACCGCCCAAAACCAATTGGAATGGTCCTTTGATGGAGTGAAGTCGAGGTAACCTCGGGGCTAGTAATGACAGTTGCCGAGGTTGGATGTTCGCATCGGTCAGAATCTCGTCCAAGTCCTGTGAGCTATCTTCTGATGAACTCAGGTCCCGAGGGATGGGTCGGGCACGGGCTTTGGATGAGGAGGCGGCCATCAATGAATACAAAGTGATACACAAAGAGGAGCAGGTGAACGAAAAAAAAGGCACACCCACAGAGCACAATAATATCTCGAGTCCGTCTTGATCCAAAATGAGGTGGAAAAGACATTGAAATTGACACGATGGAGTTCGGATAGCCGCCTGTCTATGTTTCAGGGAAAAAACAGAATAGATGTACCCAGAATTGGAAGCCGTGTCCCTCTGCCAATTTAGGCTACAAATTATGAACTCGAAAAACATTATAATATCAGAGGTGAGTGCAAATGGAGCTTGTCTCCGATCACGCACTGGAAAAATTGCATTCTTGAACACGAAGAGGAGAGCCAATAATATGGAATACAAGCGTACTGAAACTCCCTATTGGAGGGGAGATTCATGATGAAGTGCTTGAGAAAGGCATTGATCTCCAGGAGAATAATATCTCGCCATAATAAATCCAGGTGGAGCGATGACCAGAAGTTGCACTGACCACATCGCAATAAATAAAATCGTCGAAGAAGCCCCCCAACAGTTGACCAGGAAAATAAATCCAGAGGAAAGTTCAAATATCTGATGCGGTGCCTGACTGGAGATGGAAAGTTCTGTAAGCCAACCTCGTTGGTAGCGGCTCGGAATCTCCGACGAAGTAAACCATCCTATGATACTGGATTTTGAAAACAATTACTATGCTGGGCACCGCCCTCTTTGCTTACACAATCCTCCACCGGAGGTTGACAATTCACGACTGTCTGGGCTACAACCGCACCCTCAGGGAGTGGGTGCCCATTCTCTTTTTAGGGGCCCACAGGGGGTTCCACCTTCTCGGTCAGTTCTGACACGAGAGCCCCGGAGGGCTTCATTACTTGGCCATTGGGTTCTGTGGCCTGGCCATTGGGTCCCGTGACCAATTCGGGAACCACCGGTTCCCTTCTTGAGTTAGAGAACCACCGGTTCCCTTCGTAAATTGCACCCACATGCAAACTATCTGGGTCCAAATATTCGTCTCTAAGGGAGCTAGAGCACCGAAAACCAGGCCATCCAATAGAAAATAACATTCCGGGGTTTTGGGACATATCAAAACATAGGGAGCAGGAAAGACACGCAATCCTTTGGCTGCCCTTTAACGCGAAAAGAAAAATATCAATCAAACTGTGATCACCGATCACTCGTGTCTGTCCACCGGATCAGCACTTTCTGACTCCAAATCCTTGGAGATGAACTACCCTGCACGGGTATAACGCATCATGCTGGTACGCATGAGACAGGATGACCCATCCTGTTCAACTGCCCACACCGTGGGTAAACGCAGTCTGGAGACATCCAGACATAATATAACGCAAAAAACAGGCAACCTGCCTGAAAAAATTTGGAAACGCATGCTGAGAACCTCCCAGCATATAACTGTGACTAAATGAAGTCATGCAAGACACACATCGTGTTGCCAAACAATGCCTCATAGTCCAAAACAATCCAGAAAATCCACGAGCTTGATGAAGTGAAAAATACCCAAATACCCCACGAAGTCGGTCTGACCCATCCGGTTTAACTGCCCACACCGTGGGGAAACGCAGTCTGGAGACTTCCAGACATAACAGAACGCAAACAACAGGCAACCTGCCTGGGAAATTTGAAAACGCATGCTGGTAACCTCCCCGCATATAACCGTGACTAAAAGAAGTCATGAAAGGCACACACCGTGTTGCCAAACGACGTCTTATAGTCCAAGATAGTCCCAAAAAATCCACGATCTTGATGAAGCGGGAAATGCCCAAATACCCCACGAAGTCTGTCTGACTCTCATGTGGGCTGAGTGGTCACGCCACAAGGAGGGACCCCCCCCTTTCTTCTCACAATTGGAAAACGCATCTCTGTGATTGGTTTATCAGGGATGTCCACACGACAGCCCTTAGGTACTTGTCCAAACTGCGGTTTGGATCCGACTGGTGTCCCTGGGAAAAACGCTGTGCAGAAGTAAACTTCTCATGAAGCGGTGGATCCCCGGACCACCATGTGGCCTTGACGGAGGGTGGAGTAAAGTTGAAGCTTTGCCAGATTTCGCCACTGGAATCTGGACCGCAAACTGCACAGCATCCTGCATAGAACCGTTGCCATACATCGCAACCGCAGTCTGGAAAGAACTCTGCACAGCTCCCTGGGCTCAAAAGTTCGCCACTAAAGACCTCACCTTGGGAGGTAAGCACCCCTATATCGTGTCAACGATCTGGGGAATTTGTTGAAAATAAGGACGCGGTGGCATACTCGACCGATGTTAAGGAATACACCTGACCATTGTCATCCACCAAGGAGAATAACTTCTAATACAGTGCAGTTGGACAGGAGCACACAACGCTCCCACTGCACCAAAGCCCACAGAGGCAGAGGGGGTGCTTGTTTTCTGTCCCTGGGCACCTTCTGGTTCAGGAACGTTCCAATCAGAATTGAATGCACCACCGGTAAACATCCGACCTCTGCGGATTTCAACAGCCATCGAAGCGCTTTGATGACCAAACTGCAAGAACTACTGTCCTGCGATGTAGACCTTGACAATGACATTGTGATTAAAATGTCTGCCAATTGAACCTCTGTCAGGGATGTCAAATCCAATTGTAACGCCTTGCAGGTCCTGAAAGAAGACTTGCAACTGGAAAGATACTTCATAGGTGTGCCCGATGCCACATTGTCCAAAATTCGGTTCAGGTGCATACGTTGATGCTGCGACATACTCGTCTCTTGCCAAATTCTGGATAGTGGACCCAGCTGTGATAATAAATCTAACCATATCTGACAAAGTACCGGTAAAGCACTGGAAAAACGAACCCTGCTAATAGCCCCTTGTTGATGTCTGGGAGGATGCTGTAACGCTGAAAGAGGCCGATTAGGCACAAAATCAATCGGTACTGACTCTGAATAACCCAAACATCTTTGAGGCTGAGGCCGTTCAAAATTCTGTTGCAACGTCGTCCAGCTCTGAATCCCAGGTAAATTCTGTGGGGGACTCTGCAAAGGAGTAACCCCAGGGACCAATCGAATAGAATCAACAGGAAACTGTTGAGGGGGAGGAACATTACACCCCTGATTTAAATCTGAAACCCTCGGGATACCTGGATGTCGTTGATCTGAAGACTGTCCCGAGCACCCAATAGCTCTCGTCGCCAACGGATGCAATATGCAATGCCGACACTTGGAATGGAGACACCAGTCGAGGACCTTGAGGTAGGGGTTCACGCTGCAACGGAGCTGATTTCGGCCTGAATTGCAATGGCGGTGAAATCACTGAACTCGTGTCCCATAAACCTTCAATACTCATACATCCATGGAATTTCCATCACGACGACAATGCTGATGTATATGACCAGGCTTTGCACGTCCACCCGGTAAATCACTCAGCGACACTTTGCACCACCAGGTCTACGTTCGGGAATGGGTGACCCTGAAGGATTTTCCCAATCAGGTGATAATTGGTGATCAATTGGTCTAGTGATAACATCAAGACCTTCATTCCGTCCATGCCGCCCATGACCGCCCGGTGTCCGTGAATCAAATTGAAAAACACCCGAAACACTGAAAAGATCTGCGTGACAGTAAACCACCCGGATCAATGTCAGGGCTTGCTACCAATGTCCAAAAGAAGATTGATAGCTGAGCAGACAAAACGGCAAAAACGTAAATCGAGACTGTCCGCCATTCATATGTTCCAGGAGCACCCGGCATCTGTGAGTCGAGCGTCAGTGGATCCCTATAAAATACACGCTGGCATAGTTGATGAATGTATACTCACAAATGCAAGTCCTCCCGCTTGACCATGTCTCGCTTCTGATCTCAGAAAGCAATCCCTTTTTATCTGCTGGATAGTTTGTCCCATGTTGAATCAGGTTGGATTCGACCATACTTCCATCGAAACCGTTTGATCAGATGGCATCAACTGGGCACGGTCTGGAGGTACTGATTCGAGAGATCCTCAAGGAAACTTGGAAGTCATGGCATTTCCCAGTGCTGTGGCGCTGTCCAACCGTCCGGAAGTTCTGTTAGGATGTTTCGAGGGAACCTGCATTGATGTGACTCCCGGAATCCATCAAATCAATGGAACAAATGACTTTTTGATGGGAAATTGGCCTATGAGCTCAACTCTAAAAAATTTGATATGAATGCTATCTAACAAACTCGCCGAGATAAATACAACTGGATGTAAGTCTGACATCCGTACCCAAGATATCCGGAGAGAAAACCTGAGGTGTGATGTGGTGTCCTGTCACCACAGTTGGAATACTGGTAACCTGTGTTGCAGGAGACCTCGATACTCTGTGACAACGGTCGATCATCCAAAATTTGTCCATCACGAGGATGTGAATGTGTATATCCGCTAGATCTGTGTGACACGGTACCGCACGTCCAGTCGGGTAAATCCCGGCGGCCATATTGCTCCCCACCATAGATGTGTAAGCTGGTGTAGGATGTCATAATGTAGACCGTGTCCAAGAAACATGTATACCAAATCAAAATTTCGGGCTCTGGAGGGCAGCAACAGAAAATTCGGATGAAGAGTACGTCCCCTGAAAAAAAAGGAACCTGTTCCAAAACAACAGTTGCGACCCCCTCCGACCCTAACTTGACCTCAGATGAATGGACTATTGCTGCAACACAGTTGACATGGAATAACAAAATGAGTTGAGTCCCCTCCTTTGCCAATATGATGTCCTGAAGTGCAGTGCAGTACAGATTTGCATCATACAGCTGAAAGATCGTTCAATGAAGGGTCATTCAGTTGTAGGGTGCAAGACCATACCTGTAGGTGAACATCCATAGGTGAGAGCAGATAAAACAGGGTGCAGGCTGCTCCGGTAACGAAGGTCATAGCCACCGTAATCGTCCAGGAGGCCATCATCTATGCTCGGTACTCTGGTCCATGCAACAATACCAGTCCAACAAAATTCCCTAACGGCTCCAGAAGGAATGTCTCAAAAGACCAAACTATCAGAATGGGATGCCAGGGAGTGTACAGCAGTAGGACCGTGTATGTCCATGTCCATCCAAACCATGGTGCCAGAATCTGCCCAACGCAGCAAATCATTGCATCGAAGGGATCCGCCCGAGTGACGAAGCGAGGAGATGCAGTAAAAACGAAAATGAATGTCTATGCCCACACCCTCAACGCGACTGAAACCGATGTCTAAGCAGAAATGTTGTTGAAAAGCACTGCAACTGCAACCACGCGAACAGGAAATGGTCTGGTATGACCAAAAACAAAAATGTTAAACATACAAATGAAAGTCCTTGAGCCAAAATGGAAACAGGAACAAAGAAGATCCTTGCAAAACAAAGTGAACAAGTACACTAACCGGGTCACCTTTCGCCTTTTCCTTTCGACCTGATTCAGTGCACGGTTTGATGTGGTATGTCCACCTTTGAAGGATGTCAAACAAGGGACGATGATTAGCTTTTAACTTTGTCAAAGAATCTGCGGCCATTCTCAAGTTGTTGATCCAGAAGGCAAGTATGTTTTGATTTTCCATAGTTTCTTTTGCAATGGCATAATCAATTTGAAGCCTACGTTCAACTGATATCGAGTGACTGCAGCAACTTCGGGTTATGGCGTCATAAAATCCCTTTGAATCCATTACAATGGCGGCTGGATTTTCAGGTTTGAGATTACGAAACTCTTTGGGGGACACTCCATGAAGGGTTTCAGACATGAGAGCCTGAAGCATTTCGATGGCGTCAAGTCCATTTTGACCTGCAAGAGTCTCTGCTGCTACTGAAGATCTGACGGCACAGCGAAGCTTCTTAGAGCTCCAATCCACGATCCAACACCGGGCTGGCTTTTGTTCAAGCATTGGACTGGCTACCAGGCACAACAAGTATCCGCCCTGTGATTCACCATTACCCCTTGTACCCCAACCCGCATCTGTGATGGCCATTATGCGCCAATCTTTGATGGGAACATCGCTTGGGAACTTGAGGCATACACGGTTCTCTTTCATCTCTCGGACTGCCTTGTTGTATAGCTGGATGTGCGAGACACTTCCTTTGTCCTGCATGCCTTGCAAGTAAGACGACAAGAATGCTTGATCGGGTCTGGTGCTGTTTGCGACCCATGCAAGCTGTCCAGCACATTGTCTCAAAAGACTTGGATTGGTTAACGCAGTGCCAGCACTCCCCAATTGTTTGGTGGGAACTTGATTGAGACCATCAATATAGGATTCCTGTCCTATCTCTATACTGTAGTTGGTTGGGTCCTGTCTGATTTCTACCCCAGTATATCGAATTGTGAAAGTACGATAATCCCCAAATGGCAACTTGCGCTTGAGCTGGCTGGTTCAAGACTGTGTCCATTTCCTTAGTACCGCCACCTAGGATATCATCAACATGTATTCCACAAATACCAAGCAACTTTCCTGATTTTCGGAGGGTAAAAAGACATGGGTCTAATTTACTTTGGGTGAGGCCTACGGAACTCATTTCTCTAGTGAGGCGCAGAAACCATGCTCGGGGTGCTTCTGCTAATCCGTATGCCGCCTTTTCTAATTTCATTAGATCCCCTTCATCTAGTTTCATCCACTGCCGAATTTCTGGAGGAGGCTTGAAGTAGATTTCACGACTTGATGGGTCTCCTGACAAGAACGCTGTTTTGATATCGGCTCCCCACAACACCCAGTGCATTGCAGGACATATTGAAAGGACAAGGGACTTGGATTCCTTCCTAAGTGTTGGGCTATCTGTTGCGATCCTCCCTAACTCTGGATCCTGCCAACCTACCAAAACCAAACGGGCTTTTGGGGTCTGCTGTTTCACGTCAGGGTCTGATGACTTTTTCCATACCAACACCCATCTAGCTTTGATGATTCTTTCTGTTGGGATCCCACGAGACTTACAAATAGTGGTGACTTTATTTTCAACCCATGAATTCCATTCCTTTTGCATGGCACCTTCAAACAACCGTTTATCTTCGGGGCTCAACTTACGGAAGTTTACTTCTACCCTGCGTTGTTTGGCTGCTGCAGGGGTTGCCATGAAACATTCATCAAGAATTCCCCATAGGAAGTGTGGATTGTCACTCACATCAGTTGCAAGGATATCTAGGGATACTTCCAAGACTTGTTCAACCCTTTTGCTATTAACCATCAATCCATCATCATTATCCGGGACTGGAGTATTGATTGGAATGCTGGGATCTACTGGAACACTGCTGGAACCTAAAGCGGCACCTGCTTCGGCTGACGGTGCATGCACGGCTGACTCGGCTTCAGCTCCAGGACTTTCAGTTGGCTCCACAGCAACAGAAGATGGTTCTACAGGGGGGTCCATTATTTCATCAGGATTATCTTCTCTGGGACTATTAGCTGGGGTTGTTGGTGCATAGTCATCATCACGTTGTTGTTCTGCTTCTCCAGTGTTTAGCTTTCTGCGGTGAGCTGGGCGCTCATCTCGGAATTCTTCTGGAATTGTTGGCATGATTGTTGGTTGTGCGCCCTCTTGGATGGAACCCAGGGGTGGCATTCCTCTACTGCGTTTTTGCCAATACTCTGTGGATCGGTTAATACGCATTCTTACCTTACGGGGTGCAGGAAGCCCATCATCGCCCTCCAAGTTGGGACGTTTGGTGGATTTTCGAGGATGGTCCATCGGGTCATCATCATCATCGTCGCCATCATCTTGTTCATCAGGTTCTTCATTGACATCCTGTTCAAGCTCAAAGTCATCATCATTTGGGAGCTCTTCTGTACAGTCATGGAACTGGCCAGCGCGCTCTCGCAAGTTCTGCTCAGCAGCTTCTACGTCAGGATGCAACCTACCTTCTGCTAACTGTTTGGCTAGACGACGGAACTCCGATTCATCTTCAGGGACTGGTCGTAAACCCTCGGGTGAACATTTGTACAAAAACCCATTCCAAGCTACCCAAACAACACGGGGAACATGATGTCCTCGGGAACTTTCACAACCAATTACCCTACCGGGACCCTTCCAATATCCATTACGAGTGGTCAATTGGCCTTTGCCTTTTCTTCTGAACAGATACACTAATTGACCTGGCAAGTAAGGACCTCGGAGTGGCCTGTCCCTACCGGAGATGGCTCTACGCCACACATCTTTGGCATGTGCTTCTTGGAAGGCTCTGGCTGCATCCTCTCGGAGATGCATCTTTGCTTGGAAAGACGGATCTGCCAGTATTTGAGACTGGACTGCAGGATCTTCCTGTGCTTCGACGTCAACAAGCCATCCCGCATGGCGGGTATCATGACCAAGGAACCATTGGGCAGGGCTGTAACCAGATTTTCTCAACAGAGAGTTTCTCACACTGGAACATGTTTCAATCACTTCTTCCACAGGACGACTTGTTGTTCGCCAAACGCGGCGAGCCATGTCACGCAAGACTCCGTTGGCGATTTCAACACGACCAAGCTGCCAATGACTATCAGCGGCGCAATGCAGTAGGTTTATGCCATTGTGCATCATGTATTCTTGGAAATCCTTAGACAAGTTTATCTGGTGTGGGTCCATATAAATTGTCCTAGGGGCTCCATAGGGTCTGGTCCATACTGCATGAAACGCTTTCGACAGGTTGTTTGTACCGGTCTCAGGCACGATAATCTGCTGGCAAAAGTCCGTGGCAAGACACACACAAGTCAGGGCATTGAATTTCCGCTCCAACATGTCACCGTTCCCTTCCTCTCTTTTGACCTCCATCTGAACGTAATCAACAGCCACAACTTGATTGGGTTGGTCAGCATGAGGCATTGCTGCATTACGTCTCAAGGTTGGCAATTTGAGTTCTTCACAAACCGGACAATGGAAGTTACGGATGACATCTTTTATGGTGTCTGACGAGTGGCATCGGTTGGCCAGGCGCATCATCTGTTCCGGTGATGAGTGTCCTGTGTTGATGTGCAACTTTGTTACTATCTGTTTAGCTCGTGCTCTTGTTTCAGATGCTGGTTGAACTTCGGCATCACCGGCTGGTGCTTCAACTGGCAAACCATCTGCATCAAACTCATCATCCAGCGCATACACGTATTCCTGTGTGCTTGCTGTCGGAATATCGGCTTGCTGGACATCTTGGACTATCAGTTCAGAGATGATGTTACAAAACTTTGTGGGGTAAGTTTCAGCTATCTTGGACAAGTTTACCCCCTTATACTTACCCTCCAGATGGCCATGATTGTGCCGGTGGTCGCATCTGTACAGCTGCATGCTTTCGGCAAGGCTTTGCTGCGTAGTCACCAGTCTGGTTGGTTTCAGTACTGGTAACTTTGTTTTTGGACACCGAAGTCCCAAGGCACATTGATCAACACGGATGTCATAGACTTCACCTAAGTGCAGTTCTCCCCAAGCTTCACTAGTAAGGGGGTTTTCTCCATGACAATGACCTCCAAGGGCTGTTTGGAGTGCCCAGGCTTCAGTGACGGCATGCAAGTGTCGGCGGGCCTTCGCCCTCTGAGCTAAGATTCGGTCACGGCAAGAACCACTCCTAGTCATGTTGAACCTACTCCATGGTCCCCAACACCCACATGGAAAGGAGAACCAAACATGTCGTGGCCTTTTGTGTGCAATCAAGGTCATGAGCATTCTACGGTCTTTCAACTGATCTAAATCATGTCCATAGTCATAACCAATTTTGATACTAGGCAACTGGAGTTTTTGCTCAACCCGCTTGGCTAGGGGGGCTTTACCAGTGAACACCTCCAGGAATTGGATGGGCTGATCCAAAGCACTGCTTTGTGGTCCTAGCCATTCTGCTAGCTCCTGACGCACGGTTTCCGGTTCTTCAAGAACCCTTGTCATGACCAGCTGAGCCTGAGTCCTACGCAGTGACGACACGGCTGAAAGCAGTTTTTCCTGGAATTCTTTTGACAACTGTTTTGTGTTAATGTCCAACCAGTCCATTTCTTCATACAACACTTCTATGTCATCCCCACAACTATCCCCATCATGTCCCTCGTGACCTATCTCTAACTCACTGCAACAGTAACAGTTAGGCTCAGCCGGATGGTCCAAAGACCTTGGCATTTGGTCGGATGACTGTGGTGAGTCAGGTTTTTCGGACGGCTTAGCTGTCACGGGGCGATATGCAAACATGGCAATGCTCACATGTGGGACACGGCTTCTGGTGGATCCTGCCGGGCGAACTGACCATGGGGAAACTGAGAACTCTCCTTCAGGTGTCAAGGTCAGAACAGATTGTTGGATCTCAACATCTGCAGCTATGTTTGGGATTCTTTCAAGTTTGGGCTTATATGCTATCATGGCATGCGAAACCTCAGAACCTGAAATACCATAGATTGTTTTCAACTCTTCTTGAAACCGTTGAACATCAACAACACCATTCTTTGTGTTTTTGGCTATATGCTGAAACGCTCTACGCCTATCCCCGGTAGTTATCTTCCCATTTCGTGGTGACCTACCCTTATTACCCATTGGCTTTCTGGTACACTGGTCATCGGTGGAACCAGGGCATTCCATGGGCTCGGATGGCGTCGTTGAGTCGGCAGGGTCAGCATCATCATTGGGCTCATGTTGGTGCAGGCAAACATCTGCACGGATCATCGTTTCGGCAAGCTGGCTTTCTTCAACATGGAGATCTTCAGGAATTTCATACAAGGGCATCAAGAAATGACCATTGGCTGCCTGCCTCAGAGACGTGTTGAACATGCCATGTGGTTCACTGGTGATCGACTTGTTGCCCAGGTCAATACAGGCTTTCATTCCTTCCAGAACTCTACGAGACAGCAGGAATGGCGTCTGTCCAGGCACAAGGTATGTAGTGACAGATCCCCACAACTTACCAAGTTTGACATGCCAACGTAAACCAGTCGTTGTTTCAACTTTTCCACCCTGAAATCCTTTCAACTCCACAGGAGGCAGTTCGCAGGCTGTTGGCTGCGGCAGGCTACGTTTCTTCAGGAAGTCCTTGAACTTGTCTGCAGTCTCACTACCGATCACTGATGTTGTACAACCTGTGTCAAGGATTGCATGTCCTTGAGGAATGCTGGCTAACAGAACTTCCTCGGAAGACCATGTACTGGCTGAGGTTGCAAAACTGCTGGAAGCTTCAACCATGTATGCAAACGAACTAACCAGAATGGACTCGGTCGTGTTGGCCTCTTCCTTCTTGGACTGTCGACCTGATTCTTTCTGCCTACTCTTGGAAAAGGGCTTGCTACTCGATGGCTTTTTGTCATACTTGAATGTGCTTTTCTGCAGAGGCACCTGAGTCTGAGAAGGCTGAGAAGACTGGCTGGCATCCTGAGGTTGGTTGAGTGCTACCACAGGGTAGTATGGTTGCCGGTTTCTTTTCAACTCCTTGACTCGTTTCTTGGTTTCTTTGTAAGTCTTGAATGACTTACGGAACTTCTCTTTGGATTTTCTCTGCAGTTCATACACTTCTTCAAGTTCATTTCTGAATTCTTCCTCACTTGAATCCAGCTGGTCAACGGCCATGACATCATCGCTTTGAGAATCATCGGACTCACAAGCAACACCCAGGCTGGATGAATCACTCTCAACTGCATAAACTTGTTCTTGGACTGCATAAGCTTCTCGGCGGCCGGGACGTTGAGCTCGACGATCATCATGCTTGGGCTTCTCTTCCAGATCTGAAGCTCTCAAGATACGTTCAACATCAACAAACCTCGAGGAACCATTTGTCGATCGAACGATCTGTGCTCTTTGTTCTCGGGAGAGGCCATACTTACGCATGAACAGATGACCCAAGACAGACTGTGGAAAAATCGGTCTGGGCTTGATGTGCCCCATTTCCAAGGTTCCCAACATCTGTTTCATCTTGAGTTGTGATTTGGCCCAGTCAGCTTCATATGTACCATGAGTGCTATGTTGTTTTCTCCTGGAACCTCGACCTGTGCTTGCAGCAGACTCAGAAGTGGCCCGACGACCCTCAGGCTGTGCATGCTCGGCTGTTCCAGTCTCGGTGGCACGTGGTGCATCGGCTGGCTGTGACGGCTCGGATGCTCTAGGCTCGGCTGCTGGCACGCTAGGCACGGCTGATGCCGCTGCTGATCGGTGGGACGCAGCATCATGCTCTGGCCCAGTACCTTCGGATGCAGTATGCTCCATTTCACTATCGAAGGCTTCATCCACAGGTGGGATGTCGGGTGCTTTGTCAGTGGTTCGACGGCGCTTGGACTTGGTCATCTCACGTTCCTGACTGATCAAAGTCTCTACTCTGGCAAGTTGAGTCCTGAACCTACTTGCGAAGGCAGTTGCTCCTTCGCCTTGTCTTCGTTTCAAGGCAAACAGAAACTCATTTATGCTTTCATGCAACTCCGTCTCAGGAAGGTACTTGCAGTGCTCGTCCAAGGCTCGAATCACTATCATGAAACCTTCAGGCGATCGTAACTGAGAGATATTGAGGTGCTCAGTAGCACGCCATGCTTCACCGCTCAGTCGGGAGAGGAGTCGAGGACCTGCAAGGTGTGAGTGCTTATCCTCTAACCCAGCAATCGCCAGAAGTGTCTTTCGACGAAAGTCACGGTACCCAGAAGGTTTCCCATCAAAGGTAATTCCATTCAAGGCATCTTTGCTGCCCTCCATTGAGGCAGCCACCAGTTGACCGTAAGGTCTGTTTCCAGGCTTAGGACTGTTGTCCTCACTGACACCGCAAAGGCGCAAGCGGAAGCGGAACCCGCTCCGCTACCATGAAAACTCGGGAGCGAGTTAGATACTCAGTAGTTAGGGGTTTATCCCTCACACAAATCCAATCCCACACTCAAATCTCTTTTCACCAATCGCCAAGCCAAGTCTGGCTTCAAGGGCCCTGTGAGCCATAGATATTGCGAACACTTCCCTATCAGACATGTGCGTGTCATCCTTGCAATGCCAGCGTGGCTGAACAATGCACAGGTTTTCATATGACCATCATGAGTCTTCATTGACAACCACAACGCATTCATGATGCTCAAAAACACCGGCATGTAGGTGTCCATGCCATCGCCAGTGCGCATCGTCTCTGCAATCCATGCTTCCACAAAGGATCCCAGTTTGCAGCGATTGGCCATCCAGCTCTCCCATCTTGGAACGCACAGCCGGGCAAAGGCCTGACAAGCTTGCGCTCTTTTCAAGAAGTGTTACAAACAATAAAGCCACTTTCCCACACAGTAAACAATTAATGCATTCAAACAAACATGTCGCGTGTAAACATTTTTCAAAGCCGGTCATAGCCATAGCCTTATAGTGCCAGGGGCCCCATGGCATACGGGCTTTGTAATGGTAGTCCAGGTGCAACTCCTTCACGCTCGTCCGATCGTGCCTAAGATTGCGTGCGGTCACACTGACGTAAGCTTCACAGCACGCTTGCACATTTTGCATGTTTGAGGTTCCTAAAACTTTTCGAAGCACAAATCATATGTCATAGAAACATTGTGTTTAAGATATTCCAGTGCCAGAATGCAGGTCTTTCCATTGATTGTAGAATTCAGTGCGCCAAGCCATCCTTTTGAACATAGCCAAATGCATCATCAGCTGTAAGAAGAAGGTCCTCAACTGATTCCCATTGAAATTGGCGGCGAGGAAGTCTCTGCACTCCATGGCTGACGTGGAACTGTTTGGATCCAGAAAAGCTGAGAAAACCGGCGCAGTGCAAACTGCAAACATGGTTGATGGTTGGACGGTTGGAATGTCACTGAAACTGTTCAAGCAAATTGACCCCCATGTTCCCCATAGCTTTTTTTAGCAGTGGCTTGCTGGAAAAATGAGATTTGGCCCTGGTCCAAAAATGCCAAGGACGTACGACCGTAGGAGCATGGGCCAAAAGCCTATGGCAACTCAGGCAACTCCTTCGAAGCCTGCAGCCTATGCCCCGGATTTTTCAAAAAGCCCAAGACTTTGTCAAGGCTCCCAAAAGCCTATGGCAACTCAGGCAACTCCTTTGAAGTCTGCGGCCACTATGCCCCGGAGGAAGTAGATGTTTTCAAAAAGCCCAAGACTTTGTCAATGCTGCTTGTGTTTGCTCCGGCATCGTTCATCCCTTTCTGGATGGACTCCAAACGAGAAGCGCAGCCAGAATCCAACGATGATGCCACAGCTCCGCGACTGAGGAATCCAAAAACATCCGAGTCGCAAAGAGACCGCTCCACGAAGAACATGCCGGCAGGCAAGTACAGCAAATCATCGGGCCCTTGAGTCACGACGTACAATTCACCACTGTCCACCAACCTCTGGATCTGGGAGTCTGAGCAATTGATGAAGAATTTCCAACAATTCTGGGGAGTTATCTGCGAGGCTGGGATGTGAGCCTCAGCCATCATGCCCATGACGAAATCAGCGGAAGCCATCACCAAGCAACGGAAACCTTGCACCAAGTAGCGAAGGGAAGCCAAATTATCTGGCTCAGTTCCTGACATGAAGCCATCAGACTGCACGCCAAATGTCTGCACACCGCTCGAAGCAAGATCTGGGAGGTGGCAGAAACCTTGCAAGGGAATGATGCTGTTGAAAGCTTCAACGGCCTCGGCAACTGTTTCAGCCGGAAGCTTCGCGGCAGCCCTTGTCTTCATTCTCTTGTCAGCTGGCTTTGCCGCATCCTATACCACAATCTTTTACTCGGCAAAACATGTTGGATAAACAGCCCTTTAAAAAAATAAAAATGTAATTACACCAGCATAGACCCCAAATAGCAACAACGCATGTTTCCACCAAGGTTATGTGCAATTCAAAATTCATGGAACCCCTTTCCTGAGAAAAGAAAGAAAATAGAAAAAAAGGAACCGGAACCCCAGCCGGAACCAGGAGGAACCAGCAAATCATGATGGAACAGAACCCCTTTCCTGAGAAAAGAAAGAAGAGAGAAGAAGGGAGACAAGCACTGGAGCCAAAGAAGAGAGAAGAAGAGAGACGAGCAGAGCACCGGAACCCCAGCCGGAACCAGGAGGAACCAGCAAATCATGATGGAACAGAACCCCTTTCCTAAGAAAAGAAAGAAGCAAGAATAATGGAGACAGGCATCGGAACCAAAGAAGAGAGAAGAAGATAGACGAGCACCGGAACCCGGAACCAGCAAATCATGATGGAACAAAACCCCTTTCCTAAGAAAAGAAAGAAGAGAGAAGAAGGGAGACAAGCACCGGACCGGAACCAAAGAAGAGAGAAGAAGCGAGACAAGCACCGGCACCCCAGCCGGAACCAGGAGGAACCTGAAGGTACTACTCATGGAATGGAACAGAACGCTGTTTGGAGAAATAAAAACTTGAAAATCAGCCCTGCCCTGTCCTGCTGAACTTTGTGCGCAAAAAGCATGCTTGAAGGTCTGAAGGGCAGATTTCATGGTCTCACTATGGAAGACTTGCTGCTGATCCTCCTCCGCCTTGATCAAGAAAGGCATGCTCCAACTGCCCATTGCGATGAACTTCTTTTCCTTCTCAGGGTCGGACAAAATCTCACTGAGCTTGGACTTGGTCATGTGGGAAATCTGGCTTCCCTTCTCCATGTCCATCTCAATGATCAAAGGCAAATTGTCCTTATCCTTCTTGGACTTCGGCACCTGCTGATGGAACTCGCTTGGATAATCGAGCCCCAAAAGCAGTGATCGCCTTCTTCAACTCAGTAGTGGCGACTCGGGTTGCAGACGCTAGCTCTACCAAGGGCTTCCGCTCAGCGGTTCTAGCTTTGGCTTGTTCACGCCTGACATGCTGCAACAGGCCAAGGGAAGCGAAACCCCAGGCTCCAGACTGCACAACAATGTCTAGAAACATGATCAAAGAAAAAATATATATATCGATGTCGACTCGATAACTGATAACGTCGATAACGTCGATAACCAATGAACAATGAAATTAAATGAAATCCAAGAAACAACTCAGCAGAGGAATTGCAACCCCAGTAAGACTGGATGTTCTTGCGGAGAGTCCCGATGGTCAGCAACGATTCATAGCTCGAAGTAGGAGGCATGTCCGCCACCGGCTTTGACGGCGGCACCGTTGCAGTCTCCTCTTGTGCCGACTGCGCTTCCTTGAGGCTGCGAATCTTGTGAGACAAAGCATATTTATCCTCACCCAAAACCAAGTCAACAAATGCAAGCCGACGTATCAAAAGGTTGTGCTCGACTGCCACCTCAGTTTGGCATTCTGCGCTCTTCACCTCAAGTTCCTTGGTCACTTTCTCTGCATCCTGCTTCTTGGTGTTGATGCTTCTTTCCAAATCCTCAAGGGCAGAAAGATCGCTGCGGATCTTCGCAGCCACAATCCTTTCCTTGTCCCATGCCTGCTTCTTTCCCTTCTTTCCCTTGCCTTTGCCTTTTCCCTTCTTGTTGTTGGCTCCATCTCCCAACTCTGCGTCACCATCTCCACCCCGGCCTTCTTCAGAAACTTCAGGAGCAGGTTCATTGCCATCTGGTGCGATCTCTGCAACATTTGACAAGCATTCCAACTCCTTCCAATTCACCTCTTGAAAGCGACCCTGGAACGCAGAGGAGCCATCACCTGCCACTGAAGCAGAGCAAGAAGCAGATCCTCGCACCAGGTGCCCAGCCACACACGCAGAGGAGCTGTCTGCAAGGCCGTCATCGCCAGCAAACATTCGGTCATGGTCCATGGTGAGCTCCTTTCTCCCATTCGTCTTCCTTTCCTATTGTTGTGTCTCTTCTTGTTTGTCTTGTCCCCCTACTCCATCCCTCCTCTTTACCCACCTGTTTCTGTCTATGTGATGCTTCCCCACTAGCCGTTTTCGTCTCTTTCCTCGTCTTTCTACTTCTCGTATTGCGCCGTCCGTCTTGCCAAACCTTCTTCTGTGATTGTTTGTCACATCTTTCTCCAAGAAAATGCAGCTATGTGCCTATCTCTAATTCTCTGACGGTTTGTCTTGTCAGTGATCATAAAATTTTGAAATTTTCTGAGCGCTTTAATGAACCATCAAGAACTTTGAAGAAACATAAACTTATCAGATTATAAAAAATGCCAAATGTGTTGGCAGTAGAGCCTACAACAAATACCTCACCAAGCCGAGAATCAGACTAGAAGTGGACCGTGTCTTTGGTGGCAACGGCGATTCGGAGTCCACGCTTGTAGTCGAAAATGAGATCTTCGGGAGGATCCTCAGATTCCACCTGGCACTTCCACTCTGCCCATTGGGCAGTCGCTGCTGCCTTGGACAATCTGCCGCCAGCCTCCGTCATAGCGAACTGCTGCCAGGCATCTTCTGTCATCATTTCCATCTCTGTGTCATAGAGAACTCTGGATTTGGCAGCTGTCTCCTGGAGAGTGGACATCAAGCTGCCTTTGAAATTCCTTTTCCGAGCAATGCCATCTCCTGTCTGCTCTTTGTATTTGCGGATTACGTTCTGCTCTTTCTCATTGGACTTGATCTCAGAAATCCATTCAGGACGTCCCTCAGATTTTGCCAACTTTGTCAGCACATCCATGCAGTACTTGCATCTGAAGCAGAATGCGCTCTTGGGTGCCATGTCTTCATGGCTGTAGTAGAAGCCATCACCTTTGCAGTATCTAGAGTTGGTTTTGCTAGCTTTCTTTTGGCCTTTTCCTTGACCTTTGGTCCTGCTTGCTGTCGACGTCACGGAAGGTGCCATCTCATCTGAAAGTTCAGACGCAAGAACCATTGCTTGTGACAAAGGGGCATCAGAAGCTGACTGGTTCTTGTCATGCATCTTGCCACCCTTGCCCTTCTTACCCTTGCCTCTGCTTTTCGGTGGCGGAGGGGGCAGCATGCCCGAAGGTGAACCAACCTCACCAGGAGAGATCATACCAGCATCTGACTCCAGAACCAAAGAAAGTTCTGCATCTACTTGCAGGGATTCTGAATCCGTTTTCGTTTTCTTCAAGGGCGGCTCAGGATCAGGAAGTTCCTCGTCAGTGGGGTGCTTGGCCTGATCTTTGTCAGAATCAAGATTTGCCACCTCCTCTGGGAAACCTTCTGCTTTCTGATCCATGGTATCTGGCGCTTCTTGGCTGTCCTGAGTCTCGAGATTCTCAGCAAATTATTTCCAACTCCACAACACCACACAAAACACATAGCACATACCGCTCACGTTGAACCCCGTAGGTGTGTACGCAGAGCGACTATGTAAAGGTCACGCTTACGTGTGAGTGAGGTAAACATATATGACGCATCATGTATGAAGCGCTGTTGCTTTCATACGTCGTTCTTTGAAATCAATTCCGCCTCGATCAAAAAATTAAATCGTTTGGAAAATTAAAATCGGACAAACGCTCGAGATCGATTGCACTGACATGTGAGGGAAAAACAGAAACAGCACAGCATCTTTTTTCACCGCAGATGGGGCAATATCATCGCCTTTCCGCCGTCTTAGGCTTAGGGCTAGGCGTAAACAAAAGACAGGGTGGGAAACACAAAGTGTGGGTGGGACAAGTCTTTTGTCAAAATTTTTGGAGACACCCACCCTCCCTACCCTTGAGTGGAAATGCCACAACATTATATAAATTGATATGTGTATGTGTGGTGAGGTTTGTATGGAAATATACACTCCCGTGCATACAGTGGGCATGTGCTACGTTTCCTGCATGTAACTGGCATGGTGGCTATGATTTGATGGTTTTGACAATACGGTTGAACAGAACTCTGGAAATGATGCAGAACGATGTGGAGACATCTGAATTTGAATACAGAAGCATGGATATTTGATTATTTTTGGATGATGATGTTTGACATCAACTTTTTGGAGAAGAACTTCGTTTTCTGTGAAATTCATTTGCACTTGATACAATCTGGACAGCAAATGAATTTGGAATGAGTTTTTGGTGCGAACGTTTTGAGGTGAAGTTTGACGTCGTTTATCAACTCCATGTGCATGATGTTTTTCAACAATCTCAACAGAATGTTTTCTCAACTGGACTGCATTTTCGTTTCTGGAAGTTGCCAAATGTTTTTGCCAACGTTTTTGATGTTTTTGGAATTTGACGAGAAGATGCGAATGAACAAAGATGTTTGTGGAACAACATGGTGAATTCGAACAAGTCGAATTCACCGCCTTTGAGTGAGAAGAAGTTTGTGGAGACCGTTTTATTCTGAAATTGTTTTTGCATGCCGCCGCTGCCTTTTTACAACAGAGCAGACCAGCCAAGACAAGAGAAGTCAAACATGCATGCTGCATGTGCAAGACATAGCTGGATAGACAGCTTGCTCGCTTTTCGTGTTTTCCTGTGTGGAAAAAGGGAATTGAGTTTTGCAGTGACAGCCGTCGTGTTTTGGGTTTTAACTTGTTAAACGCTCGACGCGGAGTTAAGCCGACCCTTGCGACGTTAGGAGCGCGACTAGTCGTTGTAATTAGGTCCTGTTGGATTTTCGCATGGTAGCGGAGCGGTTGTGCTCCACGCGTAGTGTAAGTAGACGCGATGATGCCAGGAAGTAACCAGGGACAAGGACCTAATGGCCAAGGAAGTGCGCTAGGAATGAACTCACTGCAAGTAGGACCAGTAGGGTCGCCGACGATGAACAGAATGGAAGGAGGAGGTGAGCAAGGCGTAGAAAGAAACACAGGTGCTGCAGGTAATTCGCCCACAGGTACTGCGATGCAAGGCAACACGCAAGCAGCAGTAGGAACTGGGACAGCAGCGACACAAGCGGCTCCGGGCTTAGTTGGTCAAGCTGGAAGCTTAGTTGGAACTGGACAGATGCTACCTCCTGCATGGAACACTTTTGGGTCATATGGACCGATGCGTGGTGGTTTGATGGACCCACGAAACTATAGTCAAAACCAGGGTTTTCTGGGATGTCAAGGTCATGGATGTAGTGGTTGTACTGCATGTCAAGGGTATCCAGGTCAGGGTGTGCATGGACAAGGTCTGTTAGGACAAGGTCAGTTCGGACAAGGTCAAGGAGGACAAGGTCTGACAGGACAAGGTCAGGTAGGACAAGGTCTGCACGGACAAGGGATGCCAGGACAAGGTTGCATGGGAACTGCAGGTCAAAGTGCCCAAGCTAGCACAGGTAGAAGTCAAGAACCTGGACAGGGGAGTGCATGTTATGGAATGCCATGGATGTCAGGTCATTGCGGTGGTGCCCCAGGTCAAGGAGGACAAGGTCAGGTAGGACAAGGTCAAACTGGAGGCATGTGCATGGGACCGGACATTGGCGGAGTAACACCCCAGAATCAAAGGTTGCAAGATGTGCTGAGGCTGATGGGAGGTTTGGAACCGATGCAGTTAATGCAAGTCAGGCAGGTGATAGGTGAACAGGTTGGCCAGGCTAGAGGTGTACCTGAGATGTTTGGACAAAGAGCCACAGGGAGTTTCCCCCCAAAGCATGGACCCATTGCATGTTCCAGGTTCTTCTGGTGAGTATGTAGGCGATGTATTCGCAAAAAGTGAAAAATGGTTAGGAACCCCTCCAACACCAGATTGTTCGAAGTGGAACAGTAGGGAAGCAGAAATCCTAGGGTGGCAAGCTTACATCTATGATTTAACAGCCTGGGCGATGCAAGCCAGCCTTGAGTTCGGAAGTGAAATCGAGCATGCCTGTAGATGGCCAGATCCGTTGCACTGGAATCAATTAGCTGTGCCGCAACGTGCAAGAAGCAGAAGGTTGCTTGCTATTTTGAGAAGTGCGTTTGGAAATCACCCGAGAACTTTGACGTTGATCAATGCATTCAGTGAAGGGATCAACTTGTGCAATGCGGATGTGGGTGTGAATGCAGAGTTGCAAGCTTCGAATGGCTTTGAGCTGGTGAGACAGCTGACCCTGGAGTACAGCATCAGGACGAGGAGTGAGGCACTTAGTTTTAGAACGGCATTGGCAGGGAAGTCTTTTGCACTGCATGGAAACGAAACGAGTGCAAGTACGATTGTAACGGACACAATCAGAAAGATAGACTTTGAAATGGCCAGGTATTCTAAGCTGCTGGGAACACTGTCAAGTAGAATTGATGCCACAGGGTTGCATGTAGCCGAAGCTGACTTGGTAGCTGTTTTGCTACGTAGTTTGCCTGAAGCAGTCAGGACGTTTTCTTTACATCACACTGGAGGTGAATCGTACCAAGCTTTTAGGGCCACAGCACTGAGATGGGAACAGCAGCAGCGTGCTTTCGCTGAGTTCCACCCCAAGAAAAATCTATACCAGGTTACCCAGGTGGAAGGTTCAGATGAATCCACTGTGCAATATGACATGTCTGCAAGTGATGGTGATGGAAACTGGAATTTAGATGCAGTAGGGGGTGTGCGATGTGGTACCTGTGGAAGTAGGAGACACAGTTCAAATGCATGTGATGTTGATTTGTCAAAACTGAAGTGTTTCAAATGCCAGAAATTTGGCCACATTTCTGCAAATTGCCCAGAGAGAAAGAAAGGAAAAGGAGTAATTAAGGGCAAAGGAAAGCAGAAAGGGAAGAAAGGCAAAGGCAAAGGTAAAGGTTTTGGCAAGAAAGGGAAAATGAACGAAGTAGGATACGATGAAGAATGGGACAGTGCGGACATGTGGTGGCATGACGATGGTTCTTGGTGGGAGGACCAGTCATGGTATGAAACTGCACAGGTCTGGAATGAAAGTTGGAATGAATCTTGGGATTGCACGTGGCAAGAAGGACAGGAGAATTGGGACGAATCTTGGAGTTGGCCTGTGACGGATGAGCAGCAACCTAATGCAAGTGCAGGTGGAACAACTCAAGGTGTCCAATCCTTAGTGCTGAGTCCCTTGATTTCAGAGATGTTTTCAGGTTTTTCGACAAGTTTAACACTTGAGACTAACATTTCAGATGCTTTTGATGATGTTTGCAGTCATTTTTCAACCGATGAAACTGTTTTTCATGTCTCAATTGCAGGTTTGCAGTGTTTAGAGTCGAATCGACTTTTCTGCACGTGTCAAAACTGCATGACTATTAGTGATGATTTTGCAGCGAATATGGAGTGCTGCCAGCTTCGAAACGTGAGACTGAAACTCTTTTTCAACAGGTTGCCGCCAGCATGTTTTATTTCTGAACCCGAATTTTTCATCAGTGGAGAATTCGTTCCATTTTCTGACAGTGAATCTGCATGTTCAGTTGTCATGGACACCATGTTTGGAGACAAGTTTGATGACAGTGACAGTGAAACTGACACGGAAACAGAAACGTGTCAACTTTGGAATTTAAACTTTGGATGGTTGCATGAAACAACACCACAGGTAGATTCCAATTTGTTGTGTGGCATGTCTGCAACAGGGACCACCGACCTTTCAGGGACTTTGCATGGAGCTCTACACCGTCCAGTTACCTTTGAGTGTGGTTTGCAAGGTTCAGAGGTATCAGGTGATGTTGCGGTTTCCCAAGACTTAATTTCGTCAAACTGTCATCGAATTCAAATGCAAACAGTTGGAACTTCGACTTTTCTGAACGTGCAAGATACTGTTTCTCATGAGTTTGAACTGCATAGATACTCACCTGTTTTGCATCCATTGCTTTCGGAAATCATGATGGGTGATGAGAGCCAGCACTGGTGGTTACTGGACTCCGGTGCGGCTGCAACTGTTATGGCCACTTCGTCAAGAGTGACGTATGGTGCATGGGTTGTTAATTCACAAAGTGACCGCTTCCGAGCGGCAAATGGCAGTAAGGTGAACATAGATGGATCAACTAATGTTTCTGTTTGGGTTGGATTCAAAAAGAAAGCAGATAATTTGGGAAGGTTCCCAGTGTACCGACAGGCAAAGTTGAAGTGCTTAGTTGGTGGCATCAGCCACAACATCATTTCAACCAACACTCTCTGTGAGTGCGGATGGGAATTCAATCAGAATCCAGAAGGTGCCGAAGTTACTCATCTTGCGTCAGGTCTGAGACTTGACAACATTTGCAATTTTGGTGGATGTCCATGGGTTAAACTTGACCCTGCATGGATGTACAATGATTCTGATGGATCTGCACGGCATGATGATGAATTCATCATGTCAGAGGGTTTGCATGCGGTGCATGGGAGTTTGAATCCATTGAGCAGAGCGGCAGAAGTTGCGCTTGAAGCCCATAGGTTGCAGGGACATGTACCTTATGATCCAAGGTGCACAATATGTGCACGAGGAAAATCAACCTTTCAGCATCGACGCCGGCGCGAAGGCGCGCTTGAGACTGAGGTACAGGCCGACTTTGGCTTTCTAACCGCTCGTGGAGAATTGGTTGAGGACGAAGCAGACGGAACTATCAAGATTTTGGCTTTAACGGAATTGTCTACGAACTGTGTAGGTTACGTTGTTGTGGGACCAGAAGCAAGATCGGTAAAAGGTTTAATTCAAAAATGGTTAGACCACTTTGGTCTTGTATCATCGACTTCGTCGGTAGTCCTGCATACAGATGCTGAACGTGCGGTTTCTGAATTAGTTGGAACCAGTTCTGACAAATATACCTTCTTGGTTCGCCGTGCACGACCTCAACAACACCAAAGCAATGGAGGAGCTGAACGAGCTGTGAGAAGACTTAAGGAATCCCTTGCTGTGTTGCGTGCTGAGATGAACCAGGGTGGTGCTGATGTCTGTTTTACTGCACGTGGATTGCAAGATGTTGCAACCTACATTGCATTGAGCCACAACCATTTTTCCAAAGCTCATGGAACTGACTTTTCTCCATTGGAATACTCCACACAACGAAAGTTGTCTCGACCTTCCTTTGCAATGTTTGGTCAAACTGTCCTTGCCGAATTGCCCAGCAGCATGCGAGCCCAATCACCGAATGAGACGAGAAGTATTGAAGCTGCATTTGTGCATTCAGGTTTGGATACTGGACCAGTTGTGCAAGGTGCTGTCAGAATTGATGGTGAATTAGTTCTGAAGCGCTTTGTTGCAAGGAATGTCAAGCCAATTACACCAATCGTGTGGAACCAAGTCATTGGGGATCAGTTGTTTTCTGAGATTGAAGGTGGACAAGTTCAAGGAGAACCATTGCCAGCACGCGAAGGAATTCGTGTTGAGCCGGCTGCCCCGAATGTTGAAAGACCAAGATTGCCTGATGCCAATGTTGAGCAACCTATGCATGATGATGTTGTTGAGTACCCAGATGGCGCTCCAGGTGACTTAGTGCGAGAAATGAAAGAACCTGATCCAGGCTTCCGAGCCCCTATGCCAAAGAAGAGACCGGTGGAGTCAGCTCCATCTCAACCGAGAAAGCCAGGAGAATTGAAGATTGCCAGACAAGACCCAATTCGTGTATCTACTTCTGATGGACCTGCATTGCCTAAAGCGTCTCCGAAAGTGTCACCAAAGTCTCCGTCTCCGTCTCCAGATGTTGCTAGGTCAGATGCGCGTGTTTTTCCAAAGACACCCCGGTGTCCTGCATGTGATTCTGGAATGGATGTACCTGGAATTAGGCATAATGCTGAATGTAAGAGAAAATGTGCTGCATTTGAGGCGAGTGAAACTCCCGTTGTAATGCCAGATGTTGTGCCTAATGTTGCAAGACCGAGACTTGAGGTGAGACATGAAGATATGGAGGTCGAGACTGAGAATGGCCCAATTCCGGTTGGCGCAGGTTCTGAGGAGGTTGGTCTAAGTATGGACACTGAAGGTTCAGGTGTGAAGAGAGAAGCAGAACAGTCTGTGCAAGATCTAGAGGATGAAATGGCTGCTGAACGTGCAGCTGGTACTCAAGAACCCATGACTCTCGATCTTTTTCACATGGACAATGCATGTCATGCCTTAGGACCCGTTGCATGGTGTTTGGAACAAGGACCAGAGAATGCGCGAGCCACGAGTCCTGAGTTGTTTGATGCTGAGCTTAATTCAATCAAGTTTGCACATGGGAAGGATCACCAGTGTGTGAAGGTGAAACTTGGTGGTTCAGAAGTGCTCCTATGGAAACCAGATGAAGTAATTGATGACAGCTCACTCATGCAACTTGACGTGGACTTAGGTTTTGAGGGTATGAAAGAAGAAATTGGTAATTTAGAGAAATGTGGTGCTGGTAGAGTCATAGGACAGGCAGAGGTTGATGCATTGAAAAAGAAACACCCGCTCATGCGTGTGATTCCAAGTAGATGGGTTTCAGCATACAAAAGTGAATCACGAGTCAGAGTCCGGATAGTTGCAAAGGACTTGAATAAAGGAATTAGTGCACGAAAGCTGGGAATTTCGAGCCCAACACCAAGCATTGAGGGCCTGCATTTCGTTCTCACTCTTGCTGCCCAACGTGCTCTTCGATTGAAAGGACTTGATGTTTCTCATGCCTTCATGCATTCACCCCTTCCTCATGGACTTGTGATTGTGCTGAAACTGCCCCTCTCCGTCTCTATGCCTGATGGCTCACAAGCCTACTTGTTGCTCTATAAAGCCTTGAATGGTCTTCGAGATGCATCGCTGCACTGGCTGAATTTGCTGAGTGACAGCATCCGTGGTGTTGGATTGACTTCTGACGAGGTCGAACCGTGCATTTATCAAGGTGTCGTGAATGGAGAACTTGCACTGCTTGTCGCATATGTGGACGACCTACTCCTTTGTTGCCAATCAGAGAAAGCTGAGAAGATCGTGGAGAAAGCAATTGGCAAAGCCGTGCCATTGAAGGAGACCGGAATCATCCTTCCTGCACGACATGGAGGTGGACGTTTAATTTTCATTGGCAGGCATGTGCATCGTGGAATTGATGACGACTCTTTGACAATTGGCGTGGATCCAAAGTTTTTGGATACGACCTTTACTGAATTCAACATCACGAAAGGATCTGTATCTGTGCCGGATGTGGCCGGCATTTTAGACAAGGCCATGGGCGACAAGAATCAATTGCAAGAACTCTCTCCCTCTGCATATTCACGATTTCGCCGAGCACTTGGCAAGCTTCTGTGGATGGCGCAGTCTAGGCACGACCTGAAACTATATCTCAGTCTAATTGGAAGTCAGCAAGCAAAGCCCAACCAAGGCACTGAAGCTGCCATTCGTTCTTTGCTGCGATTTCTGTTTGAAGATGTGGGAACATGTTTGAGGTTACCATCCCCAGAATATAAGAATTTGATGATTGGGCCTGCAAGACATTCAATTTTGCATTCATTCTCTGATGCATCGTTTGCTCCATACAGATTCAATGGTAGAAAGGGAATTTCTGGTGGGGTTGTTTTCTGTGAAGGTGCATTGGTTAGGTCATTGGCTAGGCAACAGCAGTCTGTGTCATTGTCCTCTTGTGAAGCAGAGTTATATGCATTGCAAATGGTTGCCCAAGAATCTGTTGCGTTTAGCAATTTTTGCCATCGTGTTTACACAGGGATTGGTGAAATGAGAGAGAGAGATGTGCCACAAATCTTGCTGGAGTCTGATAGCTCTTCAGCCTTGCAATTGTTGGTCGGACAGGATATACCCAAACGAAGTAGACATGTGGAAATTCGTATGGCCTGGATGAAAGCTAAAATTAGCTCAAATGAACTTTTGGTTGAACACAGGGCCGGAACGGACAATGTGGCAGATTTGTTTACCAAGTGTTTGGGGACCAAAGATTTCCTGAGACACCGCACAAGCTTAGGGTTTGAAACTCCCGAAGTGCCTATGCAAGACCTGCACAGAGTTCGCGATGTCATGCTCATCAACAGTAGGGTTGATCACAAGCAAGATGTTGCGTTTGTGGAAGTTTGTTGTGGGACTAATTCAGCTTTGAGAGAAGCCTGCAAAGTTGCACGCATGCCCTATATCGGTATAGTCAAACGAATGGAAACTCCGGATATGTTTCAAAAGGTGAAAGAGTTTGTTGAGGTTCACCAACAGTTAGGCTACCGTTGGGTGCATGTGCACGCTTCTACTCCTTGTAGCTCAGGGTCGCCACTCAAGAATTTTTCTGCAACGATCGAATCAGAGGCAGACAGGTCATGGAAAGGCATCATGGAGAACGTCTCTAAGTATTTGCTGCTTGGGAATTCAAGGTCTTTCGAACTGCCCCGAAACAACAACATATGGAAACGCGAAGAAACCAAACGAGTTTTGAAACAATGTGGTTTGCAGTTTGATACTGAGGTGTTTTTATGTTAGACCGGTATGCAAGCACCGAATGGATTGCCTATCGGTAAAGTGCTTATCTTTTGTAGTGCGTCAGCTGGTTTTTGCAATTTGCTCACAAGGCGTTTTGGTTGGTGCGAGTGTGAGAAACATGCAGGGATGTACGATGTCAACTGGACAGCAACCGGTGTGTATAACAAAGAACTGGCAAAGGCCATTTTGGCTGCAGTTCGTGCTGGACGAAAGGACCCCTGAGCATGTTCATGATTTTTTTGCATGTCGCATGGAACAACCGAAACCCAAACAAACGTTTTTGTTTTGACCTGCATGTCGCATGCTTTTCTTGAAGAAAGGTGCGTGGCAGGTGGAACTGTTTTTGTTTTGTTTTGCACGTCTCCGGACGTCGCCAGTTTAAAAGGGGGACGTGTGATGTGTGAAGGAAAGTTTTGGCATGTGAGAACCAAAGATGTTTTGCATATCTTATTTCAAATAGATTTGAAACCAAACGACAGTGATGTGAAGCATTGCAGTCTTGTGAAGCACAGTTGAAGCACAGTTGTTTTATTTTTTGCGAAGCACTGGCGTACGCGAAACACAGTTTTTGATGTGAAAGACAGTTGTTGTCAAAGAACTGCATTGATGTAGAAACACAGTGATTTTTGCATGTTCAATCATGTCTGCATGTTCAGTTGATTTTGCATTGGACTGATGTGGACAGGGTTGGACAGAAGTTTGTTTTCGTTTGCAACGTTTTTGGATACAGAATGCAAGTCAGAACACTGCCTGGAGAACTAAGGATGTCAGGTTTCAGAATTCACTCACACGCCCAACTCAGCAGTTGCGGACACTTAGGAACCCCTGAAACGGCTAAACTGCTGCACTCGACTCCTGTGTGTGTGTGAGGGTTAAAACAGTTCACAATTAGGAATTCGGTTCTGACGTGACGCCATGGCTTCAAAACCACAGCAATGGCATAGTGATGCTTCTGGATGGTACCGACAGGGAGAGAATTCGATGCCTTACAGCCCAAGTGACCCCGTCTTGGGAACGGACATGACACAAGGAGAATGGGACCAATTGCGCAAGTTGATGCGCAAAGCAGAAGCTGGTGGAAAAATGAATGAGTTGTTGACCGTCCACAAAAAGGAGGTCAAGAACGCTCCTATGAACAGACCATATCCACCAGATGATGATGATTGGAAGGAATGCATGGAATCGCATGTGCCTCCAAGTCCCTCCAAAGTGCATGCTCCGACAGGCTCGAATTCATCTGCTGCATCGGCTGCACCGCCTGGTGCCCTATGGCCAGATGCCTATAGCCAGAATGCCTACAAGGTGCCTCCAACAACACCGCCGCCTACTTTGCAAGCTGGAGGGAATTCAGGGATCGTCGATGCACGTGAATACCACAAGAAATGGCAAGACAGGCCATATGATCCCAATGACGACCCTTGGATTGAGGAGGATGTCAAAGACCCAAAGAATGACAAACCTGTGATACAACTTTTTGGGAATGTTGTGCAGAAGAATGCGGAGATTGCAGAGGCTAAAGCTGCGGCTGCAGCCATTGCTGAGATTGCCAACCGCTTCTGTGCTGATGCTGATGGACAGTCTGCAGGATTTCCAAAATTCAATGCACAGGTTCCTCTACCTCCTGCAGCGAAGGCAGACCCACCGATTTTGCCTGCATCTGCAATTGGAAGTGAGAAAGCGTTCCAGGAGCAGAAGGGAAAAGGAAAGAGCTATGACAAAGGTGGGAAGCCTGACAATACCAAAGGTGGCAAGCCGGAATTTGCGAAAGGTGGCAAAGATGAGAAGGGTGGCAAGGATGACAAAGGTGGCAAGAATGTGGCAAAGGGAGAATTCAAAGGTGAATTCAAAGGAAAGGAAGGAGAGAAGGGGAAGCAGGGTCCCAAAGGACCAACTCTGCCTCCTCCCAAAGCTTCTGGTTCGAAGTGTGCACGCATCTCCGAAGAGCCTCCGGAGATTGTGGAAGGCAATTCGAACAAAATGCATGACAATGGCGCTATGACCGATGGCTCCAAAAGACGGCATGAAGCTGTCGAGTCGAATTCGGATGCAGAGAGTGCCAGCAGCGTTTTGGGAAGCTTTTCATTCATCTCCGACACCGGCGACTCCCCGCCACTATTTCCAAAGGTGCAGTCAGAGCTGCCAGCAACCCACAAGTGGGCTGACAATTGGAAAGATGCCACAATCGACTATGAAGAGGTCGATTTCAATGTGCCACAGCCTGCATGGATCAAAGATACATATCATTGGTCATGCACGCTTCTCAAGATGGGCCGTTTTGCCGAAAAGCCCATCACCTACCATGATTTTGTTGTGAGGGTCTTCAACCAAAGCATGGAGGAGTGCCGCTACGCAAAGAAGATGATTGGCCAGTTCCGCAAGAAACTGACCCCAACGCCGAGGACACAGGGTCCTGATTTCTGTGCCTTCTTAATTCACTGCAGGGTGGACGCATTTCTCAATGCAGGCTATGTCTACCAGCGTGAATTTTCCTGGCGCTGATGGGGTGATTGCGGGCAATATGAAGCTGAAGGTGGCTATTTTTGCATGTGCAATGTGCCTGGAATTTGTTGCGATGAATGCTCTCCGCAGAATCTATGGGCTTCCTTGGTGATGAGCTGGACTGCAGGGAATTCGTTGTGAAGCAATTTCAATGTGGCATTCTTGCACAACCTTTTCGTTTTCTTTCTACATCAATGAGAATGTGGACACGGTCAATGGATATAAACACAGGATTAATTCGAGTACACAGGTATTTTTGCAATACATCTGCAACTGGTGTGAAGACGCCACTTCGTGTGCAAGTCCTCACTGGGTGGTTGAACAGATGACAGCAATTTCATACATATGGACAGCATGTATGAGTCTTTTGACTTCGACTGAATTTAACTGGATTTGGATGGATGGGAAACGCAGCAAAAGGGGGTATGGAAATATATGGAAATATACACTCCCGTGCATACAGTGGGCATGTGCTACGTTTCCTGCATGTAACTGGCATGGTGGCTATGATTTGATGTTTTTGACAATACGGTTGAACAGAACTCTGGAAATGATGCAGAACGATGTGGAGACGTCTGAATTTGAATACAGAAGCATGGAGATTTGATTATTTTTGGATGATGATGTTTGACATCAACTTTTTGGAGAAGAACTTCGTTTTCTGTGAAATTCATTTGCACTTGATACAAACTGGACAGCAAATGAATTTGGAATGAGTTTTTGGTGCGAACGTTTTGAGGTGAAGTTTGACGTCGTTTATCAACTCCATGTGCATGATGTTTTTCAACAATCTCAACAGAATGTTTTCTCAACTGGACTGCATTTTCGTTTCTGGAAGTTGCCAAATGTTTTTGCCAACGTTTTTGATGTTTTTGGAATTTGACGAGAAGATGTGAATGAACAAAGATGTTTGTGGAACAACATGGTGAATTCGAACAAGTCGAATTCACCGCCTTTGAGTGAGAAGAAGTTTGTGGAGACCGTTTTATTCTGAAGTTGTTTTTGCATGCCGCCGCTGCCTTTTTACAACAGAGCAGACCAGCCAAGACAAGAGAAGTCAAACATGCATGCTGCATGTGCAAGACATAGCTGGATAGACAGCTTGCTCGCTTTTCGTGTTTTCCTGTGTGGAAAAAGGGAATTGAATTTTGCAGTGACAGCCGTCGTGTTTTGGGTTTTAACTTGTTAAACGCTCGACGCGGAGTTAAGCCGACCCTTGCGACGTTAGGAGCGCGACTAGTGGTTGTAATTAGGTCCTGTTGGATTTTCGCAGTTTGTGTTTGTTGTTGTTTTGTTTGGCCACAAAAACAAAAACTTAAAAACACAAACCAGGGTTGCGTGAGGAAATAAAATCGAGTTTCTTTTCAAGAATCTCTCAACTTATTTCCAACTCCACAACACCACACAAAACACATAGCACATACCGCTCACGTTGAACCCCGTAGGTGTGTACGCAGAGCGACTATGTAAAGGTCACGCTTACGTGTGAGTGAGGTAAACATATATGACGCATCATGTATGAAACGCTGTTGCTTTCATACGTCGTTCTTTGAAATCAATTCCGCCTCGATCAAAAAATTAAATCGTTTGGAAAATTAAAATCGGACAAACGCTCGAGATCGATTGCACTGACATGTGAGGGAAAAGCAGAAACAGCACAACATCTTTTTTCACCGCAGATGGGGCAATATCATCGCCTTTCCCCCGTCTCCCCTTTTAGTCCAAGGTGATGCTTTAGCCGCTCCCAGTCAAGGTTGGTTTGGCTGGCACCTTTGTCTTTGAACCACTCCAAGTCGAGTCGGCTTGCTCCATCTGACGGATTGCTATAGCTGGGGCATCGACCGAACCAGCTTTTGTGCTGTCTCTGAGATTCCAGTTGCACGAAATCACTGATGAGGTGCGTGGCAAAATGCGTCTCTCCGCTCCCTCTCACATAAGCCATTCTCGATGACTCATTGTCTATATAATACACCACAAGCGACCCTTCAAAGCGGTCTCCCCATTCCAAACATGCTATGAAAACTGGGAGGACTTCAAGTTCATGGATGGGGTTGCAGGACAGCTTGAAGAGCTCCTCGGTGATGTCTGTAGGAACCACTGAACTGAAGAAGGAAAGGCAGGTTCCAAGGGGAGAAATTATAAGGCCACCAACGCTCCCACAACGTTGTTCGGGATTGCAAGCTCCATCTGTGAAGATTATCCATGTATCACGAAGAGGCCTGCCAATTGAAATCGGTGGTGCTGAGAGGACCCTATCCCTCAAAAGAAGGAGGCTCCTTTTTATGGAAGCGTCCAGCTGCTTTCGACCAGAACCTTCCACACAGAATCTTCCAACATTCTTGATTGCTGCGTTGGCAAGACGACCGAAGGTGTAGCCTTCGAAAAATATCATGCGTCCTCTCAGACGCTCCGCTTCTTTGGCATCCATCCAACCTTCTGCAAGGATATCGTTGATCCTTGTTACCAATTCAGCTTGGCGGTCGTCAGTGTGACCAATGGTGATTTTCCCGCTCCTGCATTGACTCAAGTTTACTTCCAGTCCCAACATGCGAAACTTCTCATCGAATAGCATGAACTTCTTCCCGTCCTTCGCATAAGTTAGGCCCAGCAAGCTGAACAAAATTTCGACACTCCATGAAGTGTTGCCCAAAAGTTCACTCCTGCTAAGGACGCTGTAGTCATCGTAGAAAACCGTCCAACATAGCTGCAATGCTACAAATCCTATAAACCATACTGCTAGGCTTACCCGAAGGAAGCCCGCCACACTCCCACCATGAGGAGCCGAAGCTTCTCAAAGGACATCTATAGCAACTTCTTAAAGCTTTTCATCGAGAAGTCGCTGGGTGTAGATAAAGTCGCCGTTTGTAGCATCCTACAAGTCCTTCCTTCCTGAACACAATCAGGGACATGTGGAGGCACCATATATCATGCGATGTCTCACATTCAACAATTGATTATTTCAATGACCCTGCAGCGCCTGAAGATTTGGCACCATAGCAACATAGACACTCCAACAACTCATGAAGCAACACAGCTGCTGTGCAAACGCGATGTCGCATAGCCTGACCGTATTTTGATGGTGCTGCCATGCAGACGACATCGCGGCGATGTCGCTTGCATTGGCACTTTGATCTCCACGAATGAGACTTTGGAATTGCAACTATATTGAATATCACTTGGAAAATAGATGTGCTTAAAAGACTTTTTGTGGTGCTTATGGACAAGCTTCTGGCTGTTAGACGACATCGCGCGATGTCGCCCGTCGCCCGCAAAGTCACTTTTCCATACTTTTCCAAGAATATTGTCACAGACATGAAGTATTGCTTTCACAAACTTCAGTTTTGGCTACAAAAGGGAATGTGTCTCTGCAATCGCACGACATCGCGCGATGTCGCTTGCAATAGAATTTATTTTCAGAAGTAGCAAGCATGCAGTTCATAGCAGATATAGATTGTCATTGAGTTCGAGAGACTGGCTTCTCAGGTTCTGTCCTTTTTGCTGACAAGGTGTTGGCAGTCAGACGACATCGCGGCGATGTCGCTTGCACTGGCACTTTGATCTCCACAAATGAAACTTTGGAATTGTAACTACGTTGCATATCACTTAGATCCGCTTAAGTCTTTCTGCGGTGCTTTTGGACAAGCTTCTGGCTGTCAGACGACAGCGCGCGATGCCGCCCGCAAAGTCACTTTTCCCAGAATAGTAGCGATTGTCGCAGACATGTTGTTTTCACAAACTTCAGGTTTGCTACAAAAGGGAATGTTTCTGCAATCGCACGACATCGCGCGATGTCGCTTGCAATAGGAATGATTTGCAGAAGTAGCAAGCATGCAGTTCATAGCAGATATAGACTGCCATTGAGTTCGAAAAATTGGCTTATCAGGTTCATGTCCTTTTGCTGACAAGGTGTTGGCAGTCAGACGACATCGCGGCGATATCGCTTGCATTGGCACTTTGATCTCCACGAATGAAACTTCTAAATCGTAACTACATTGCATGTCACTTGGAAATAGAAATTCTTTGACATTCCGCTGTGCTTCTGGCTCTCAGACGACATCGCGCGATGTCGCGCGCAAAGTCACTTCTCCAAGAATATAGTAGCACTTGTCACAGAAATGAAGCATTGCTTTCACAAACTTCAGTTTTGGCTACAATATAGGGAATGTCTCTGCAATCGCACGACATCGCGCGATGTCGCTTGCAATAGAATTTACTTGCAGAAGTAGCAAGCATGCAGTTCATAGCAGATATAGATTGTCATTGAGTTCGAGAGACTGGCTTCTCAGGTTCTGTCCTTTTGCTGACAAGGTGTTGGCAGTCAGACGACATCGCGGCGATGTCGCTTGCATTGGCACTTTGATGCTCGCGAATTGGCTGCTTTTCCTGTCACTTGGAAGTTGGTCATGCTATGCTTAAGGAGAAGCTTGTGGCTGGCAGACGACATCGCGCGATGTCAGCTGCAGCATGTCTGTCAAGAATAGCAGAGAACTGCTGCGCAAATGCAGTAGCTGATGCTCAAGTAATACATTCTTGGGTCTGCTGGTTGAGACGGTGCTCCCTGTGACCACGACGTCGCGAGATGTCGCTTGCAGTAGCACTTTCGGAAAGTAGGAGACACTGCGGTACAGATGGACCATGGGCATTGCTTTGAAGTAAGTGCGTAAGGCGTATATTGTCACTTTGAGCATGGTACTGGTTAGTTCCCGAAGGTAACAATCAATATTGAAATATATTGCTAAGGCAAACATATATGGCAAAGGCCAATATATTTAGCCAAAGCCTATTCCTTCATGCATGAAGGTTCCCAGTGCATCCCTTTGTTCCACAAAGGGCAAAAGTTCATAGTTCCACTAGCTGGCATTCAATCCAGACATTTTGTTTTGGGTCTTGGTTTCCTGCGCATTTTTGGCAACACCCAAACATGCCATACAAGTGCCATCAGTTTATAGTGAAGCAATGCTGCACTGCTATATCGAGGTTACTGTCAAGTTCAACTATAGTCGCGCGCCATTTTTGCATTGCTTGGAAATATGTTTGTGTAAGCTCCCCGGGCTGCCTTAAGAATTTGGGATGCGGCGCAAAGCGCTTACATGTTTTTTCAACGCCAATCTTTGGCAAGAGGTGGCGGATGGATTTGGGCATGCCAGCACATCCGCGTTCAGCTACCAGGTTTGGAAGGTTCAACTATTGGAAAGCATGCGACACGCAAAGACAGCAGCGCCCCAAATGTGCTATCATGACACTCGGGTTCGTTTGCAGTAACATTTCTTCTTGACAGGCTTTGAGCCTGTTCTGCTTGAGCCGGGGAGGCCTAGAAACACAACACATATAGACAGGCCTACACTAAAATCATTGCAGGTTTTTTGCTACTACAGGGCCACCAGAGACAGAACTGGACATGGAACATTTTTTCTTACCTTCATTGGGGCCACCACGAAATTCCATGAAAGGTTTCACCACCCACCAACTGAAGCCAAGATCTTTGTATTCGCTTCGCTAACGAAACAAACACATGCATGTTTCAAAATAGAACAGTTGCAGGCTTAAAAATGTAAGATACTTCAGCTCAATGATTCCCAGGGGCGGCTGCCGGCTTGCCATGGAAAGCCTTCGCTGCAATGCTTTTTTCAGGATCAGCCCCGGTTCTCTGCATGGTTTGCATGCAGCTTGGTTTCCCACCAACGCTGACTCAAATTTAGAATCAATCGTTGAAAAAGTCGCTGTAAAACGGTAGCGGAATGACAATGGGTTCCAATTTTCTTCACCCGCCCCAAAAAACTCTCATCCTGCCAGCACGCCAAGACTCTCGGGTTGAGTCGTGTGGCAGCAACAAATTTCATTATTTTCTCTAGGGCGTGGTGTTTTGGACGCAGTTTCCAGCCTAAGACACCAGCATTTTGGCATTCTTGCCGCAGCCCTTGACAATGCAACAAGTGTTGCAACAAAAGGTCGCAAATCTCAGCCGCTGCATATTCTGGAAGCAAAATGTCATGCACATCCATGACATGCATTGCGCTAGTGACGGACCATGCGCAAAGAGCTCCGGCTTGGAGTCGGTGAACCTAGGCTTTAAAAACACGTTTTGTCAATTCTTTGGAGTGACGTTCCAAACAAGAGCCCAACATGGGGACCTAGATTAAGATGAGGGACACCTGTCGCGTTTGCAAATTCGATGGCTTTCCTAGTCATAAACCACAAGATCATCTTGATGTGAGCTGCTTTGAATGCAGTACCCAACTCAGGGTATGAGCTCGATTCATTCAAACGGGTGTTGCGCTCGGTGAAGAAAAGTTTTCGCACTGAAATCCTCAGATGGGCCCCGCAACATGCATAGTAAAATCACACGAGAAACAACTATAATTTGATCCCGGTTCAGGTTGGGCTCGAAAGGTTGGGAGCCCCATTCTGAAAGTACTGAATGGCGCGCCCAAGGTGCAGTTCTTATAAAATGGCAGAACCCAACGTTCACAAATGTAATTGTTTGTTACAAAATGGCAGCCTATAGCCGACCACTAGTTACAGAATGGTACCCGAATCTTGCTCGACTCGCATCCGCTCGCATCCGCTCGTTCGAACTGGGCCCTCGCCGAATGGTCGGGAATGGGGGGTCTATCAACAGATCCCCCAAGGATCCCTAGACAACAACCTCCAACAGCCCCGGGCCGACCCGACCACAATCCCGAGTCGCCTCCCCTTTTTACCCGCTGTTGTTCGGAGCTGCTGTTCAGTGTTCAAGCCTTTTTTTGTTATTGGATTTAAGGCGGATAAAATTGTCATTTTGTCCTTCAGTCCTTCAATGTTACAATGTTGTCATTCAGTTGCATTTAATTGCGCCATTTTTCCAAACAGGTGTTGATTTCATGATATCGAAAAAATAATTTCAGAAATGGCTCTACTTGTTCGGACGGCGACATTGGAACTTGATGCATTCAATATCTAGATTCTGATATTGATGTCTTTAGATTTTGAACATTATCCATGGATGTTTGCATCCATCCGCCCCGTTTGTACCGGGCTATGGTGGTACTGTTATCCATCTAGTTTTGAATCCGTCCAGTTTGCAACGGCTATAGTTGAACATTATCCATCCCGTTTTGAACCCATCCAATTTGTAATGGTCATTGATTTGCCCTCTTCACAGCCTTTACAGAATGGTCGGGAATGGAGAGTAGCAAACCCCAAAAACGGATACAAAACAACGGGCCAGGGTGGGGTACCCTTGCACCATGCCCCAACCCAAGGTCAAATTTTTGCACCGAATGGTAGCCAAAAGCCATTCTGTACCAGCCTTGGGGCATTCTATTCTGTAACAAAAACTTCAACCGGGATCTAATTTGTAATTCATGAATTGTGGAAAGAAAATTTGCTTGCCAAGCAAAACGAATTGATCTTCTCGGCTCGAAAAGCTTGATGCATGTCAATACTGAATCTGCGTAAGCGAGAGTGAAGTGGCTCGCTCTCATCGCCCAAGCACCCAAATTCCACAAAATCAGCAAGTAAGCTGGCTATCAAATCACGTGCTGTACCTAAGTACAAGACGTGCATCAAATCATGTAGGCACGTCTCCAGCTTCCATCCTGGTACTGCGGCCCAGGGCGACACATTGCTGCAAGTTCTCCTGTAGGTTTCATCATCTATGGTTGTGAGGTGTCTCGCAGAATCTGGACGGAAGTCTTGGTAACTCATCTCTGGATCATGTTTGTTCAGGGGGTTCTGTGCCATGCAAGACTCGCAGATAAACGTGCACCCGTAATGCTTTTCAAATTCGTTCGTCTCAACACGCGCCTTCGCGTCAAACCTCATACAGAGGTACGCGCCCCTGCGAACAGAATCGACTTAACAATTACCAAGATAATTTGTTTGCTTGCTGACAAGTTTGACATTGCGATTGAATTCCCATCAGAGAGATCCTTGCCTCCAGCCATTGGCGATCACTTTTCCCATCAGGGAATGTCGCAAGGATTTGGGGGCGAACGCTTCACCAGCAAACCCTGTGTGAGGAAACACTCCACCAGCACATATGGATATAGACCATGCCATCAGTCTAGCAACCAAGCGATTCACATCTCGCCGTACCTGAGTTTTTTTGATTAGCTGATTTCCAAAAAAAATAACAACAGTACCATGCAAACCCCCAATTCAAACGAGAATCGCTGGTTTGAGTCATGGACTCATAGGGTAGTATCACACAAGGAAACTTCACATCGAAGACCTGAAGTTGAAACTGTTCTGGAATTGATTGCGCAACAGGAAAAGTTGAAAATAGGACAGCCATATCGTTTCACATGGCTAAGTTGAACACATCACCATCTGCATGTGCAATCATGCTAGACCAGCTCCACACTATAAACTCTGCGTTCCGATAGATCTCGCAGCCATCCACGTGAAGGGTCAGCGGCAGTGTGCCTAGGATTGGAAGGTGAAAAATGTCGTATGTACAGTAAACATATCTGAATATGTATATATATATATATATGTAAATTTGTATATACACATGCAGGGAAGACTACAAAGGGATATAGCTGAAGACAACCCTGAGGATATGACGGGACTTTGGTGCTTCCCCCCCAGCAAACGCAGGGTGGTTTTTCCAATGCGGCAGCTGTAGGCAGTGATCCCAAAACTGTTGGAGTGCTTCTTCACCGCGTCCCCCAAGCATAGATTTGGAGAACTGGCAAGACAATGCAACAAGACTCAATGCCAAACTATTGGATGGTAATTCCATTGTACAATACATTTCAAATAGGTAGGCTCACCTGTTCTGGGCCAGCCATAGCAAGGGCATGTAGCACTTCGTGTGGCAGGAGTGTCGGTACAGAAATTTCTTCCACATCCACATTGTTGAAAACCTGATTGCTCTGAAATTGCAGCATTTTTTCAAAGAGTGTTCAAATTGGTCACAATCTTTGGCCAGACTAGGTTTTGGACTTCAAGCTTCATGGATACTGGGTAGGTTTGGAGCTGGATTCCATGAAGTTGCCCCAGCCACCTGTGCATGTCCCTCTCCTCTGAACTGCAGTGCCGGCCGGAGGAGCCAAGTGATGCAAAGGCCGAGATGGCCGTTGGAACCTCGACACCGCTTTCCTGGGCGTCCTTTGACTGTGCTTGGGCTATGGATACGCAAGTGCGAATATGGGTCTTTCCTGACCCGATAAGTCCTTGGGGCTCACAAAAACCAATTGTTGCACATGAATGCATCGGACAAATGCTGAATGTTTTATTGGGCTTATTTTTTCGGGGTGCAGCTTTGAATCGAATGAACTCTTCAGCCTCGTTGTTGTACGAGCAGCTCTCATACCTGGGTCTTCTCTTCCCATGCCTAAGCGGCTGTTCCCAATGAGACACCAATGCTGGCATACTATACCATATCAACCATACTGCCATAGTTGGGACATCAACACTATTGCATACTACCATAACCATATGTGGCCGACCCCATTCACCAACCTAGCCGGTAGAGTAAGGTATCCGGTATCCTGCTGATTGCACCATGCTCCAAGGCCTCGACTTGCCAAAGTACTGGAATTTCTGCTTCGTGTGTTCACCTGCGTGGGGCGCCCGATTCTTGTGCAGATGGCGTTTTAACCAACTTCTGGCGAAAATAAAAAGTGCACAAACCTGTAAACACATACTCATACATATGTGCATCTGTACTGTGAAGCAACGATACAGTTCTATGGAGATATATCCAATGGGGTGTAAATATACAGAGAAATCCGATAGACTGAGAAGTTGGGGTAGGTATAGAAATTGCTCTGCATGTTTGTGAGCCCAGCGATGTCAAAGGTTTCAAGATTTTTACCAGGTCAAATCAAAAATAACTGTTCAACAAGAAGCTTTCCGAAACCATTTTGTCACCTTGCACTGAGATCGGTTTGATGGCTTTCCCAAAGGCAATACCCCATTGCCAATGCTTCCTTCATTTTGAAGGGGATCCAAAAACTTCTAGGCAGCTGCCGTGTTGGGCTGCTGCTTTTCTGCCGCAGCAGGCTTGGCCTTTGCCTTGGCCTTGTTCTTGCGAGTCAATCCACTGAGCAGGGACTTTGCAGCAGCCTCGAGGGAAGATAGACAGGAAGAAGGAGTGGATTGGTTCGGTCTATTATTAAAAATGCATTGTCAGATCCAACCAATACAAATTTATAATGTGTAGCTGGACCCCCAAACCATGAACTTGATGTTTTCGAACACATGCCTTAGCTTTTTCGAACCACTTCAACTGGGCAGTGGCTGAATCCAAGGTTGTCTGGTAAAACGTATTGTCCGTAACCTTCCTGTTCTTCAAGTCGATGTAGCTCTCATAGAGCTTCTCTAACTTTCCACTGTTCTGGAGCAGTTGCTCTGTGAGTTCGCCTCCGTATTCAACCGCCTTCAAAGAAATAGCCAACTTCCGGGATTCCGCTGACTCACCCAAAGCCTTTTGCATAGCTTCGGCACACAACCTTAGACTAAACAGGAACCAGGTGTTAGGTCTGGAATACAAATCGTACTGTGGAAAACACCGCTTGCGTTTCTATTTTCAATAGGCTTGGTCCATTGTTGAGGCTCCTACTCTGGAACAGTTTTGGCAACTTGTTCTTCAGCCGGTGATGGTTTGGGTGCCTTTGGCGCCTTCACTTTCACAACTGGTCCTGCATTGGTGGCCTGCCAAGTGTTTTTGATACCCTCCGGTGAGGCCGTCTCGAGGGCAGGAAGAGCTCCGCTGGCCAGAGGCCCACCTTCTCCGGCGACAGCTTCAAGGGTTGGGGCATCTGCATTGGCAGTGCCACGTAGGGACATCCCCTCTGCTGTGATGTCATCCCTTCTGATCTGGTTGCCAGTGCCAGCATAGTAATAGATCTCCTGATGGGTAATTAGATGGTTGTACCAAATAGGCTAAACTTGGATGTGCATCCCCCTGAAACTTCGGACAGCCACTCCAAATGTCCATTTTAGCGCAACCTTTAAAACAGATTTTACATTGTTTTTTAATTGGGCAACTGGGCTGCGTGTCCAAATATGTCTTTTTGAATTGTGAGCATGTGCAGCTTTTTCTCATTCCATGATTGAAACAGTAAGTAAAAACGAATGCTCCTCTTCATCGCCTGGGAAATCGGGATCCCAATACCACATTCCACGAGATTTCAAAAGGGCTGTGAGCTGCTCCACTTTAGCAGCTGGGTACTTGGCTTCAAGTTCACGCTTTTTCTTCCCTTCACGCCCAGTGCGGACCGTGTTCACAGCTTCCACCCGTCGTTCCAAAACCACGGCGACCCTGGGCTGCTGGGGCTCATACAATCACAATTGGCAGGGTTCTACAATGACATGTTTACCGTTCCCATTATGTAATCCGAGGGCCAAGAGATACAATGTAAGGTCATTTGCCCACCATGGAGTACTGTAGTAATAATTGGGGAATCTTTTCCAAGATAACCGGAATAACATATTCTACTCACCAACAACAGTGTGGTAAATGGGGTTCTGTTCCCATGGGTAACCAATGTGCCAAATCTAAATCCCCCAAGCCCCCAAACAAAACTATTTCCCAGACATGTGGTAATTCAGGGTCATTTCCCAGAGATAACCAGCGCAACAGACCTATACCCCGTAATAGAAAGCATTCTTTCCCCACAACTGCCAAAAAGAATTTCAGGGTATCTTTCCAGGTATATTGGAAACTAAGATTGTTGAGGTGCTTCTTGAGAGATTGGCCGTTCTGCAGCCACAGGTTAAAGAGGTCGGTCTTGTCCCGTGCCAGGTGGTCCGACAGCTGGACTGGGAATTTCTGCCTGTTTTTGATTTCTCTGCTGAACGCGGCCCACTCAGCACGGTTGGTGGTACCTGAGGAGATGGGCCCCACTTCCGGCAAGTGGACACTGTTTAGAAAAGCCAAACACTAAACTTTAGTGGTGTTTACCCTGTAAGGCCTGACACGGGATTTTGGATGTGTGACCATGCCACAAGATGTCCCAAACCCATAGGCTAGATTCAGGGGGTGTTTGCCCGTCGGGGGGCCGTTTTGGATTTTGGATGTTTGAGTTCCCCCGCATGTCCGGAAAGATCATCATAAAATAACTTTAGATGGGTTTTTGGATTTTGGGCGAAAGATCATCATAAGATAACTATCGATGGGTTTTTTGGATTTTGGACGAATTGATTTCACCAGAACTCAAGATGGGTTGGCCTTTTGGGCTTTATTTTTGAATCTACATATTTTGCCTTTGGAAAAATTTGGAAACGATTGTCCTAAGTGAGGTTGGGGGACTGTTGGCTCTCTGAGCCTCCTCCTCTGCCTTGAGGGTTGCCTTCTCGATCACCTCTGCAACTGCTTGGCCAGGTGGAGCTGCTGGGGTGCTGGCATCTTCATCTTCGGATGAGGAGGACCCGAAGACGGAATGCACGTCTTGCTCAGAACCAAGATCACCAAGGCAAACGCTGCCATCCACTTCCTTCTCCTCTTCCTCACCTTGCTCCTCCTGCGTTGTCTCGGCTTCCTGGTCATCATGCTCATCCTCCTCCTCCTTTCCTTCTTCACCATCCTGCTCATTGTCCTTGTCCTCATCATCTTCAGCCTCCTTACCATCATTTTCTCCTTCCGATCCATCCTCCTGACTTAGAATTCCTGCCTCATCTTCCTCAGGTTCGCCTACCTTCTCATTCTCCTTTCTTTCAACTCGCAAAGAGGCAATCAAATTGTCAATCTGTTCCTCGCCCATGACTGCGAGGTCAGGACTGAAAACCTGCCGCTTCTCTTCCCGGGAGAGCTTCTTCATCTTGCTTGCCTTGTCTGGCTCATGTGTCTCATTCTCTGCTGAGGCTGTGTCGGGTTTGCTTTGCTGATCTCCTCTTTGCTCCTTGTTTCCTTTCTCTCCTTGCCACCTTTGGCAGCCTGGGAACTCTTCGGCTCTTTCTTACTCTGATCCTCTTCTCTCACCTTCTTGTCTGTCTTCTTGGAAACCTTGCTATCTCTCGCTTTCTCCTTCTCCTGATCCTTTCTGTTGTCTGCCTTCTCTACCTTTGCTTCATCCTCTGCCTTGTCTTTCTTTGTCTTCTCGCTTTTCTTCTCCTTCTTGTTCTCTTTCTTGTTCTCTTTCTTCTGGTGCTTGCTATCTTTCTTTTCCTTTTTGTCTTTCTTCTCCTTGTTCGCAACCTTCTCTGTTCCTGTGTGGACATCCTTCTCTCCTTTCTGTTTGGCAGCCTTAACCTCGTTGATCTTGTTCATTTTCATCGCATCATTCAACTCAGGGCTCAGCTTCTCAGAAGCTGCAAATGGCGATTTGATCGCGGGAGTCCTCTTGTCAACTGGGGTGGTGTAGACAAACGGTTGGCCCTTTCGACTTGTAGCCGTGGTAGTTGACGAAGCTGGACTTTCAACCGGCTTACTTTTCCCTGAAACCCTGGTCTTGGGTGGGTCCTTCCCCTTATGGGTCTTCTGAACACCTTTTGACGTCGGAACTGCCTCACGAACAGCTTTTTTCCCCATGGCTGGGCCTGCGTGTTTCAGCGCCTATGCCCACCTTGGGTTTCCTAGCTGAAAAAGCCAAAAGAGACTATGCAAGTGGACTTGTTTCTGTGATCCAATTTTTTGAATCCTTTTGGACAAGTTTCCAAACCAATAGGCAAACATGCAATTCTACAAACGACGGCTATTCACGACAAATAACGGCAAATTCACGGTCAAACGACGGCTGAGGTATGATCATTTTTGTAAAGAAAAAGATGGCATCGAGTCCCACTGATGCAATTCCCGGTCGGCGTGGGGGGCTTGCACCTGTCCTCCCGGCCGTCCGCAGAATAAAACGTGGCATGGCTCACCTGGCAGCGCAGCGGCTTCCGAATGAAGGACATCGTGCGGGGGTATGGGTGGCATATAGTGGTATAAGTACATATATATGCCGTAAAAGTAGTAAATAGGGGTATATGGCATATAGGGGTATATAGCGGTACAGGTTGATGTCGTGGGTGACCTGTTCCTTCCAGAACCTGACTTAAACTGTCGAGAGTCTTGCACACCTTTTGAAGCTGGCACTTTGCTCCAAGTTCGCTACTGCAGCAGGCGATCCCTAAAACGGATCTGAATTTCACTCTGTGCTGAATGGAAAAGCACAAGGTTTAATTTTATTCTCGTAAGTTGGTTTGCAAAGCATGTGAAGAGGCCCCCTTAGGAGGTGAGAAATTGAAACACTGGCTCTAACTCTGCCTGCTTCACCCATTGGTGAAGCCCATGGGTTAATTTTTTGTGCTTGGTCTGATCAGCGTCCTGCGCCGCAGCTTTCAGGAAAGCCTTTGCTTCTCGTCGGACCCGAGCCTGGTTCCTAGTGCGCAGCTTTGCCATTGCACGGCCAAACCTGGGCTGAGGGAAGTATGGACAAATCCATTATGCGGTCACCCTTAAAAAATGAGGCGGCATTGTGGCGGATTCCCTACCATGGTTTATCACCCCTTATTTGAATGTTTCAAACCAGGTCGGCCCGTACCATGGGGCAGTGTTGTCTTGGTGGGTTTCAAGCCATAAGAGTTTCATCATGCCTTCTTTTTTTAATATGCGAAATAAAATTACAACTAGTCCAGTAGCGCTGGAGTGTAGCTCTGGGAATCCTTCAAGCCCGATGCACCTTGCACCCGGGGTCGACCCTTCGAGTCGCGGTAGTGCCGCACCATAGGGCCGCTTGCAACGGCACGTGTGCCTTGCCGTGGCTTGTAGTTGTCAATCTCCTCAATGTAGCGATGTCCTGCAGGACTGACAAGTTAGTTAATTTTGAATGGATGGGAGTCAATCAAGAAATAACCAAAAGATGTTAAACCTGTCTTGGCACCGTGACATACCACAGATAATCTCCTTAAATACCATCTTGTCTTTAATGCAACATTCGTTCTTATCAACCCCTCAAGGTTAGAAAGACCACAAAGTTTTCCAAAGGTGGAACCCATCCCATCCACTGAAGATGTTTTAAACCCGGGCTGCCGAAATAAAAGCATACCATTTTTTGTGTTGGATGTAGGGCATTCTCCTGAGTAAAGCCATGTGGCTTTCTGGGTTGGTGCTTGAAAGTCACCCATCTTGATAGATTTCCTCCACACTTGGAGAAGTGTAAACAGCCACTGCATGGCCGGATGCCTCTCTAAAAGGCTTCCCTGGGGCTGCTCTAGCACCCAATTTATTCCCCTGCTGGCACAAAGAATGATTAACAAGACACATCTTGCCACCATTACGTTGGCTCCCGCCACTGCGGCAGAGGCCGAGGGATCTCCAAGCGGACATTGGGCTGAACGCTTGGTGCTGCCTCGCGACCTCAGAAAGTTGGAAATTGCAGCTGGGACCCAGTAAAGCCGCTATCTATCCACCCCAAACCTACCCAGTCTAGATGCTGCTTCCTCAAGATTGCCCAAACAAAAGATCCCACTTTCACGTTTTCCCTGTGCTGTGCGACTGAGTCGTATTTCGCAAAAAGGATGAGGGGCTTCTAAACACTGTCCACCGGAACGATTGAACAGTTTGGGTTTGAGCTGAGCTTCGTAACCTTTCTTTGGCACCCCAAGTCCCAAAGAAACTTCTCAACCAAAAGGACTTGTGGTTTAACATGTTTTTACCGAGAATGATGCCCCATAACACAGTAGTGAAAGCCTCAAGAATCTTTTGGTCTCCCCTTACTTTTTTGATGGCAAGAGTTGGTCCCGAAATAGATGCCCATGCTGCTTTTGGTTTTCTGTGGATGTGATATAGTACTTGCAACCATTAAGTTGACACTGAGAGACAGCCACACCCACGTTCCACACACCGGTGCGAGGGTGAGGGATCCCCCCGGTTTGATTCGCAGCACTTGGTAAACCGCCACCGCAAAACCTTGGGGATCCAAGATGTTCATGTACTTGTCGTCGTAGTCCATGTCATAGGCCGCGCACTTCCTTCCCTCCTCCAAGTTTGAAGAATTGACAAAATGCTTCTTATCTGGTGTAGTGGGATGAAGCTTTCATGTGTGGACCAATTTCAAGTCCTGGTGGGACGATTTGTTGCAAGGGCTTTCTCTGTGCTGTAGCTGCTGACTGAATTCTCAAGCAAGAGTAATACTTTTAGGATGAGGGGTTCCTAAACATTGCCCGCCCGAACCTTTGAAAAGTTTGGGCTCTAGCTAGCTTCGTAGCCTTTCTCTGGCACCCCAAAGTCCCAAAGAAACTTCTCAACCAAAAGGACTTGTGGTTCAACATTTTTTTACCGAGAATGATGTCCCATAACACACACACACCCTAACCAGAAGGAGTTGCGGTGGAAGTCTCAAGAACCTTTTGGTTTCCCCTTACTTTTTTGATGGCAACAGCTGGTCCTGAAATGGATGCCCTTACTGCTTTGGTTGTCAGTGGGGAACTACGTTTGTTAAATTAAGCGATATGTAACTATATATAACCAACCTGATTGCAATACTGCTGTAACCCAAGTCCTGCATCTCCGCAACTGTGACTGCCATCTTCCCACTAAAGAGCTCCACATGGTCCAAAGGTTTGAAGGACAGCGGCAAAGAGAAAACCATCGCAGCCAGGATGGCCAATACCTGGGGACTGGGTGCAGGTGTGGTCTAGCATGTTGAAATCAATGACAGCCCCCTTGCAGTCATGACTTATCATTTTTTCAAGTGATTCCAATCGTTCAAAAAAATCCCAAGGCATTGCCAAGAAAATAGATGTCTAGGACCCATTTTTTCAACCGGACAGTTTGCAGGTAGACGTGGCATCTTACTTGGAATGGATGCAACACCCACGCAAATACCTTGTCACAACCTGACATACTTCAATCTGATCGTTTGTATAAACACATGGGCATATTTAATCATAATATGCTTATATGCAAATGGATCACGGATACTTGATCCACGGGATACGCTGCATGTTTTTGGATAAATATGTTCACCTTGCTCCGTTATATGTGCAACTTGTGGACATGTGCAAGTCTCAAGAAGTAAGTATGCACTCTGTTTTCGACCCCCCCAAGCACCCATATGTTGTATATATATATGACCACATTTTTGCTATCTACACTATACATCTCCATGTGTAAAACAACATACTTGTGCTTTAAAATCGTTACAATAAAATAAATCATCGGCAACTTGTTTTCAATACTAGAAGGAAACAACCCGGTATACAAGATAAGACATTTGCAACCTTATATGATATGTCATCATGTGTTTTACTGAAGGCATCGAAATGCATTTCCAGCGTGTACGGCTTTGTTTTATCATGTTCTTGTGCTTGTAAACTGGGTCATACATATTTGGGTTTGAGAGAATGTACATATACTATATATATATATGCGTGTGTGTGTGTAAAAGCAGTTTCATGCACACGCGCACAGAGAGAGATAATTTACACACGCAAGCCTTTGAGCGCACGTATGTGAATATAAAGAATGCATATGCGTACATATTGCACTGATCCCATTTACAGATGGCCAATAGCAACAATCAATTCCCTGGAAGGGTGATTTGAAACATGGTGGGGGTTCCAAATCATTTTTTTACTTGGTATTTTCACAAGGTCCCATGGTCCAAAAAAGAGGTTTGGAACTCACATGATTTTTAAAACCCCGTTCAACAGATAATACCTGGCGCTAAACACTGGGAATGTTTCAAAGATGATGATGTGTTTGTACACCCCAAGTCACCCAAAATGAAATGAAAGATTCCAGATCGCTTGCGGCCCACAAGATCTGTATACGAGTCATAAACTTAAAATTCAGCCCAAAGACTTTGGGGGCTCTCAGGCGATGCAAGCCCAGCATTGTCCACTTCCGCTGTTTTGCTGCATGCCCCTTGGGCGCTGCTGCAGGATCTGTGAAATCCTTGGGCGCCTTCATCACTGATTTCTTGGTGCGACGCTGAGAAGTTTGCTGCTTCCCCATGGTGGCAGGTTGGAACACCTATCAATCCTAGTTCTTGCAACCGAGATCTCTGGTGACTCTGAGCCTGGAAATATTTCCCGGTTGCAATAATACAGCACAACTCTGAAACAACTGCGTTTTGATTGTTTGTTGGAGCTAGTATTTGGAAAGATCCTAGATGGTTCAAGTCGAGCAAGCATGCATTTCTTCGGTCGAAAGCTGTTAGGTCAGCTTCTTGGTGGTGTGCCATCGCCATCATGCAACCCTAACCTTGCCAACACCCCTTGGCTGCACCTTCACACTTGCCAAGGTAGCCAACCGACCTGCTGGCAAGGACCGGCAAGGATATAGGACAGACCGAAGCAGAGTGACTGGGACCCGGAAAGAATCATAGAATCATCAGGCCTCTGGTCAGAATCCCCATGGACCAGGGCGCGAAGTGGCTACACTCAACATTCTAAGATTGTTAACGGCCATGTTTAGAAACGACATTTGGAAACTGTGAAAGCAATGCGTCAACAGTTGGTGCATCCGAGAAGCCTTGAGATCACATGCAAATCCATGATATTTATTTTCCTGTGGGAGCATATCCATAATATTTTCCAGTGGGTGAAACGGACAAAAGACTTGTTTTCTGTCTTGCAAATTGCACGCTTTAGACAATCTTGACTTGGAGCCAGAAGCTCAAGCTTTGATTCAGAGAGCTTTGGCTTGCATCAAAGAGCATCAAAGAAGGATCGATCCGGTGAATCTGATTACCCAATAAATTAACTATATAGCTAGTTTGTAGTACGCCCATGTCTAACGAAGACAACCAAAAGCTTATATGCGCACATGGTAGTCGAGCTCACAGCCATGTGCACTTGGATTGAACCAAACGACGACTCACATCCCAAGCTCTGCCAGCACAGAAATAATGCGCACTAAAGACGCGCTTTTGCCTCACAGAGATGTGCAATTGAAGTAATGCTGCTCCATTTCTCACCAAACTCAGCTTTGGTGTTCCAACCCTCAAGATGCATTGCTGCTAGCTCGCTGACCAGTCGCCGCGCTACAAAAAAAATCAAACCAGGTTGCTTTTAGAGTATATGAATTTATCAAACACTCCTCATTCAGGGCCGCCCACCACCAACACAAAGCAAGTACTAGCTTACAAGTCGCTATTGTTTTTCATCAAAAGGGCCAGGTAGTGGGAACCATAATTGAATAAATTTCCGCCCGGCAAGCAGCCACGCTACGTGAGCTAGGTTTGCATCACCCCGCAAACCCCATGACAGCCAAACTCCGGGAGGCATCACTCCGTATGAGCAGTGGCCAAACCACTCCAAGCTGCATCACTGAGGCAACAATGACACATATTGTGTAGGCGGTCAGGAAGCCATCATCCAGGTCGCACCATGACAGTCAGAAGTTTTTGCAAACAGCTTTGTACATGCAAAAAACCAAGGGACCCATTCAAAAACTTCCTGGAAACACCTACCCCCAACGCTTGATACCTGATCGTTCCTTAACGATCTGCCAGGCCCGGATTGGGCCGTCGTACTTCGACCAAGACACCTGGCCAGAAGGACCAGGAAAGCCAGCAGCAACTTTCTTAATGAAGTACGCCTGCTTGGCTACAAGAACTTCCACTACGCCGCCGCCAAAATTCAGCGTGTAGCTTTTTTGGCCCCTGTTGGGCTTATCCAAGCATGGCCACGCTTCACGTGGCACGGCGGTGAGATCATAGCCATTGTAAGTGGCCCCATTCCCAGAAGTAGGTTTCTTTCCCTTGCGGGACTTCAACACACCCTTCTTAGAACCACCCTTGCGAAAGCTCGCTTTCTTTGCCTTCTTCCCCGAACCCTTCTTTGCCTTGGATTTCTGGTTCCTCTTCTTCAGCTTTCGAACTTTCTTTGCCGGGTCCTGGACAAACGGAGCTGGGAAATAAAGATGCATATCCATAAACAACCAAGACCCTGCTGCGAACATAGTGGTAAAGTTTGAACGCAACGAAAAGAAACTGAGTCAGATTGAATGCCACTTGTTTTGACTGTTTTAAATCCAAGAAACATCAGTCTTGGGAGGAGTCTCCACCATAGGGAATCCCCAGAACTCTGGTCGGCTAACACTAGGGGTTGCCAAGGCCACGGAATCACGCCCAGAAGTGAACGCACGGCAAGCCTCCAAAAACAATGACCGAGGGAAAAAAAATTAAATGAAAAAAAAACAGGCAAACAGGAAATGAGTGTGGAGAGGACACGACTGACATCGCAAAACTCAAAGAATAATTGATTATCCCTTCAAAAGACCCCAAGCAGTGTTGTGGGGGGAGTGGGAGGATAATGTATTATATGGTTGTTGACGATGATGATGGTGATGATGATGGTGATGATGATGATGGTGATGAAGATGATGATGCTGATGATGATGATGGTGATGATGATGGTGATGATGATGATGGTGATGATTATGATGATGATGATGATGATGCCGCTGCCGCTGCTGCCGCTGCTGCCGCTGCTGCCGTTGCTGCCGCTGCCGCTGCTGCCGCCGCCGCCGCTGCCGCTGCCGCCACTGCCGCCGCTGCTGCCGCTGCTGCCGCTGCCGCCGCTGCGATGATGATGATGATGATGGTGATGATGATGATGGTGATGATGGTGATGGTGATGGTGATGGTGATGATGATGATGATGACGATGATGATGATGGTGAAAAGGGTGGTTATTTTCCGGAAGATGAGGTGGAGGAGGATGATGTTGCGGAAGATGAGGTGGAGGATGATGATGTTGAGGATGATGAGGTGTAGGAAAAGTGCACGGGCCCAGAAGCTAGGACCATACTTTGTGCGAGCCTGCCTAGCTGAAAGGCAGTTCAACAATTCACAAGAGGCACTTTCTACGCAAAATTACAGGCAAAATGCGGCGGTCACGAACCTAGAACCACACTTTGTGCGAGCCTGCGCAGTCGAACTGCAGCTCAAATTTTCACAAGAGCCACTTTGTACGGAAATTTACAGGAAAAAGGCTCGCGCCCAGAGTCAGCACCTTAATCAAGCACTGGCCTTTACAGCCACCGTAAGAACCCCTCAGTGTGGACACATTGTTTGGGGAATCACCTTGTGCCTACCTCGCCTCATCATGCATCTCACGGTTTCCCTTCTCCATCTCGGCCGTAAACATGTTTTCATCAACCACCGGATCTCCACACGAGCTCAAGTCACTGGGATCACTTTCAGAATCGCTGCTGCTGGGCGGGTCCTCCAACCCAACTTCACATTCACCATCATCAAACTCACTCACCGGAGCAGGGCCGGCGGAAGATGCTGCATGGGGATTGGAGGAAACAGGTGACTCAGGTGACCAACCAGGGCTCAGTGTTTTTGGCAAATCTGTGATGGCATCGTAATCCATGGGATCATCCATGTCATTTACCCATTCCTTGTTAGGACAGACCTCATCCCCAGACTCATCAGATGACTCATGTGCGGAATCACTTTGGGCACAGGTTTCTGATTTCTTCCCTCCACTGAACTTCGGCACAACAAACTTTGCCCAGAATTTTTTCAACTTCGGGTCAACGGGATTCTCTTCCTTCGGCGTGGGAAATTCTTCAAAGGTAGCAAGAGGGGGGCTCGCCAATGGCACAGACACCACATCCCCATCCCCAGACTCTCCAGAGTCTGACTCTCCAGAATCTGACTCTGAAGAATCAGACTCACAACCAGCCTCGGATCCCCCACTGTCCCCACCATCCTCACTCTCAGCCGTGCTGCTGGACGAAGGGTCTTCCCTAGAATCCCCCTCCTCATCACCAAGGGCCAAATCCCCACCGACCTCATCCTCATGAGCTTCCTCACCTTCAGAAGGGTCAGGGTTCTCAAACTCAGCGACAAAGTGATAGTCCTGCAGGCAGGCGCGGTCAAACAGGTTTGAAACAGATTTCAAACTCAATTTTGGAACAACTAAAACTCAACACTACAGCATCGTTTTCAACACCTTGTCAAATCCAAACCCATGATGAATCAGTCCCTATGACGACGTCGATCTGGGGATCTTCTGAGCAACTTCTTCAGGGCATCTACGTTCTCATCAGGGCTGCTCAGGGGACCTCAAATCCAAACATTTAAAGAAGATGATGAATAAAGATTTAAGAGCGACTGCAAACCCTTTTCACTTTTGAACCACTTGTCCAAACAAACCCAAGGTACTGTTTCTGAAAAGATGACGGAGGGATCCAACCAGTTTCTTCACACGTTTCCCCTCTTCCATGGCTTTCTCTGCTTTGGACTGGCCATCAAGTGGTATCAGAAGATGCTTGCGCATCTTCGCGTCCAACGCCAAAAACGCGTCAGCCAAATAAAACCCACTGGGGACCTAAGTGGAACTGGGCGGAAACCCTGAATGAGCCCAATGGGAACAACCGCTCTATACAACAAACACTACAGCAACTACCCGCTCTCCACAGAACATGTTCTGAACCCTGTCGTTTCAACATCTTTCTTTTCAAAATGAAATACCAAGAAACTTTTTCTGGGTTTTCTGCGCAAACAGGCTGAAGCCAGTTGTAATTGTGGCTGATTTCCTGCAAATTTGCCGTTGGAACACCAGCGAAGAAAACAAGTCAACCAAACACATTGTTGATAAAAACATGTTCATGACCGTGTTCCTCAGATCCAGGGGTGCTAATTTCCGAGTGCAAGTTCACAAGTCGGCACCCAGGCGGCAAGCGATTGTTCATAATCAACTCCATTGGTGCTGCTGGAAGTAGCGCATGCCATTGCTCTGCCAAACGAACCTCAGCACCGCGATGCAAACACTTCGCAACCAACCCCTTAGCGCAGCATGTTTGTCACTTGTCACTTGAACCCTCACCCAAGTAATGCATCTTTAAGCATGCGTAAACATATTACTTAGAAATCAGCAAGACGCCATCCCCTTCCAGTCAAGCAACCACCTGCTCTTCTGTCCAATTGATCTTGCCAGGTCCTCAGCGACGAGACCCGGCATCCCCATATAGCCTGCCCTGCCCCCCGCTCCCTGCCAGAAAATATGAAAAGGTTTGTCCAGGGCTGGCCTGGTGAAGAAACAGCAACAAGGAGAAAAAACATGAAACTTACTTTCCACCAAGCGCTATCTAGACACTCACAGACTTCCATGGCTGGATGTTGTCTTCCATCAAGGGCGGGCCGGCCAGAGCCATGGCACAGCACTTATTCGATGCCGCGGCAACCCAACGCTAGTGCAAAAATTGCGCTGGCAAACAGAAATGAATGAGTAAACGGTGAAGCCGGATCGATCCTTCTTTTTTTAATGGTCAACCCCCAAAAATAGTTGGAGAGAGTTCACGGAAAACCCCGAACGCTGTCAGCTTTCCTGCATTTTAGTATATACATACCCATAATCAACCCCAAGCGCATCCCTGATGCAGGAGTTTAATGCCGAGAGGTGTTTCAGAACACTGGGTTCCACCGCCTAAAGAATCTGAAAGCACGTGGAAAAATATTCCAGCCAATTCTGTTGTGTAAAAAAAGCAACCCTTGAGAAGATTGCCAAATCAAAAAGTCAACAAACTCTACCATTTGGCGTCGATATTTCCCATTCATCTATAGTGATATTGGTGGCAATTTATCATTATTTTTTTCACATTATAGTAGAATCGGGGTAGTTCACTCTTACCTCTTGTTATGGGTTACCAAATGCTACAAACATGTTTCCGAAATCAGCAGAACGCGTCGAAAATAGTTTCACTGTGCCGGTCTCACCTTGCCACCAAAAGAGACAAGGCATTGTTTCACAGCCCAAAAGCCGCGCTGGGCAGAACGATCGTTGAAGGCTGGTGATTGAAAATCATGGGTTCGTGTTTTCCTTGCGCACGTATATAAGCCACATCTGTAGGAAAAAAAGTTAATACTTGCACATTGGTGTTCTCCCAAGCGCATTGGTCCAGAAATTGTTTCCAGCGCTCTCGCGAGCAAAAGATAGGTACCATCACGCAAAAAACACGCAACTCGCAGGCATAGAAAGCTAAGATGCAAAGTCCCTAAATTCACACGAGAGGTTCCCAACCCTGTACCAAAAAAAATATTTATAACTGATCACACGTTCCCAAGAATATGCATTGCTAACACCTAAAACTATGTTCACTGCCTAAATTAAATAAAAGGACATAAATAGAATTGGGCATACAAGAAGCCACGCGTTTGTATACAAACGGGGCTCTTTTTTTTTTCTTCTCTATCGCGCTGTCTGTCTGGGCACGCACGGACCCGAACCTCATGGCTCAAAGGATCGCAAAGTCGGGCTATACATAGGGAAGGAGAAGGTGCCCCCAAAAAGGGCCTCAGCCTAGCAAACAAGGATGTTCTAGGACGCGCCTTTTTTCCACCACAAGGAGCTTACATGTAAACACCTTCGCAAGCAGCCATGTGCCACATACATGGCAGTAGAGGTGTGCTGGTAGCTTTTAACCTAGCCCAGTGCTGGTCAGCAGCAATGCGCATGAGTACTTTGAACCAACTTTGGCTTTGCTGTTACAGCTTGTAGTGTTGGAAGGCAGCTATACCGATGCATACATGAGCAAGCGTGCATCCAATTATGGCCCTGCTGCGCAAGCAGATGAAATCATGTGATAGAGGGCCCCAAATACAAATAACAGCTGGGGTCGTGGTTTGCAGAACAGACGCCCAAAGGACATCTGAGGAGCCTCACGGCACACCACCCGCAGTGGCCAGGACTCGAAGCTCCTCTGCAGGTATTTTGTACAAAGCACGATGGAGCCACTCCTCACCCTCTGAAACAGCTCCAAGGTGAAGTTCTTCCAATTTGGCAGCCGATGCTTCGTCCACCTACAGCATGGAACACACCGCCACCACAAAACAACCATCATCCTACATTTTTTTCCCGCTCCTCATGCATATCAATGAAATAATAACACATAGATCCACTACATCACAAACGAAAATTGGCATGATCACTATGCAATTCTCGAGATCTCACGGACAGCCCCTACAGAGACCTAAAGAGATGCAACAAATGTTGAAGATATTTGTTTGTCGATCCCTGGTATGTCACAAACATGATGCCATGTCTCACAAACATGCAAATTCGGTCACAAAAACAACTCATGTCACAACACATTTTTTGGTTGAACCCAACCTCCGTGGAGGGTTCCAAGACTTTCATCAACGAGTTGCGCAGCTCTGCTACAGGCAGCCAATTCCCGTCAGACTTCGTCTTCGCACCACCCGCAGCAGCCAGAACTCGAAGCTGACGAGCTGACATTTCCGACAAAGAACGACTGAGCCACTCCTTGCCCTGTGAAACAGCCCCAAGGCGAAGTTCTTCCAATTTGGCAGCCGATGCCTCTTCCACCTGCGGCATCCGACACACTGCCACCACAAAACCGCCATCATTCTACAACATCGCACCATGTGACAAACATTCAAACTCGGTCACAAAAACAACTCATGTCACAACACATTTTGTGGTTGAACCCAACCTCCGTGGAGGGTTCCAAGACTTTCATCAACGAGTTGCGCAGCTCTGCTACAGGCAGCCAATTCCGGTTGGAATGTGTCTGCACACCACCCGCAGTAGCCAGGACTCGAATCTCCTCTTTTCGCATTTCGTACAAAGCACGACTGAGCCACTCCTTGCCCTGTGAAACAGCTGTAAGGCGAAGTTCTTCCAATTTGGCAGCCGATGCCTCTTCCACCTGCGGCATCCGACACACTGCCGCCACAAAACCACCATCATCCTACAACATCGCACCATGTGACAAACATTCAAATTCGGTCACAAAAACAACTCATGTCACAACACATTTTTTGGTTGAACCCAACCTCCGTGGAGGGTTCCAAGACTTTCATCAACGAGTTGCGCAGCTCTGCTACAGGCAGCCAATTCCCGTCAGACTTCGTCTTCGCACCACCCGCAGCAGCCAGAACTCGAAGTTGTTGTTGTTGTTGGTATCGGACGTCAACCTGCTCCTCACGGAAGTGAAGTAGTTAAGACGCCATAAATCCCAAAGTCGGGAGGTCAAGCCCTCAAATCCAACAGAGCGTTCCAAAAACGCTTCGTGTTGGCCACCTGACAATGGAACGCATGGATGGACCATGCCACAGCCTCTGAGTGTTTCGCCAAGGTCGCATCAAAAGCATCTTTGAAATGACCAGTCACCGACACCGCAGCTTCATCAGCCCGAGCGTTGAGCTCACGGCATGCGGCTGCTGATAAACCAGGAGGAGGTTGCCAATTTGCCCGTTTCCCATGCGACGGCACCCAAAAAATCGAAGAACCCGGGACAACCAAGTTTCGAATCAAATGCCAAAAAGGAGATAAATCGCCAGCCCAGTAATCCGATGCAATGCCTCGAGAAAACCGGAGATAAACAGCTTCGTTGTCACACAAAATCAGAATAGGTTTATTAGCTGCCTTGGCAGCCAAACAAGCATGTAATAAAGCCGTTCTTTCACCTGCATGCGGGGTCTGCTCGACCCCCAAAACCAGTCCACAAAAAGTAGCACCATCGGAAGACGCAATGCCCCAGCTAGCCCGTTGCCAGAAATCGCGGCCGGGAGGAGCCTGGAGACAACTGCCATCAATAGCCAAAACTGGGATTGGTGAAGAGCTGTTGTAAATGCAGTCAACCAAACCCGCGTCAGCGCAAGCAGAAGCAAAAAGATTGAAAGGTGCCTGAGGCACCAACGCCACCAAGAGTCTTCGTTCATCCAACGTACGCAAAGGCAAGGACCAGCGATGAGAAGGACAATAAAACGTGAGATGCTCTCTGGATGGAACCTCTTCACCACAATGACATGGTAAGGTGGGACCCAACCTCCCAAGGCTGACGAGCTGACATTTCCGACAAAGAACGACTGAGCCACTCCTTGCCCTGTGAAACAGCTGTAAGGCGAAGTTCTTCCAATTTGGCAGCCGATGCCTCTTCCACCTGCGGCATCCGACACACTGCCGCCACAAAACCACCATCTTTCTACAACATCGCACCATGTGACAAACATTCAAATTCGGTCACAAAAACGACTCATGTCACAACACATTTTGTGGTTGAACCCAACCTCCGTGGAGGGTTCCAAGACTTTCATCAACGAGTTGCGCAGCTCTGCTACAGGCAGCCAAGCCTTGCCGGATCGTGTCTCCACACCACCCGCAGTAGCCAGGACTCGAAGCTCCTCTTTTCGCATTTCGTCCAAAGAACGACTGAGCCACTCCCTGCCCTGTGAAACAGCCCCAAGGCGAAGTTCTTCCAATTTGGCAGCCGATGCCTCTTCCACCTGCAGCATCCGACACACTGCCACCACAAAACCGCCATCATCCTACAACATGTGACAAACACGCAACTTTCGTCACAATCCTATTCTGCCCCACCGGACCTGCATGCGTGGTGCCAAGACATCCAGCAATTGAGCGCGCAGCTCTCCAACCGCAAGCCACTTGTTGTCCGGTCCACGGCCAACATTTCGAGCATGCGCCATTTTGCGAAGCTCCATGACTGAAATGTTTGCCAGGGCATCCTGGAGCCATTCACGACCCCTGGTCACAGCACTGCTACGCAGCTCCTGCAACCGAATTTCCACGCCATCAGACGACGAGGATGACGCGGTCGCATGCTCCATTCGCACAGACATCCCCTTCAGCAAATGAAACAGCGACCACAAAATTGTACGGTACAATGATTCCCGTAGTATTTTTTGTCCACTGCTCATGCATTTCAATGAAAACATTACATATATTTTTTTCGTGCTATACTTACATAGATCCACTGCATCGTAAACAAACACTGACATTGTCACAATGCAATTCTCGAGATCTCACGGACAGCCCCCACAGAAACCTCGAGAAGTCCAAGAAATGTTCAAGATACCTGTTTGCCAATCGTCACTTGTTTCACGAACATTCAGCGTACATATAAGAATCTGGATGTTCACTCTGTACACAATGCATCTTGTCTCGACGTTCACATCTGAGCCAAGGAAAGAGGTAAAGAGGTAAACTATGCTTGTCGCTGCAGAGTTGCACAATCCACTGCAAAGGATTTGTTCGCTGACTTCCAAACTGAGACCACCACTCATGAGTTTGACATGGCAAAGAACCACTGTCGCAGAGACCTGCAAACTAAAGGCTGAACGCATCAACAAAAAAATAGTTTAACAAAGCTCAAAAACAAAAAACTCAGCAGCTCGGCAACACCATCTTGCATCATCTCGCAATGCCTCTGCAACCAAATTTCCACGGCAGCGGACGACGCGAATGACGCGGTCGCATGCACCATTCGCACAGACATTCCCGTCAGCAAATGAAACAGAGACCACAAAACGTCCACAAACGTCACGGGTGCGTGACTTCAACCAAACATGTTGCATTCAGAAAATTCCGAGACATGCATATCTGTTCGCTTGAGTTCAAAACAATGCCATGACATGCTTGAGAACAAAACAAAATTGAACGGTACAAAATTGAACAGTACAATGATTCCCGTAGTATTTTTTTGTCCACTGCTCATGCATTTCAATGCAAAGATCACATATTTTTTTGTGCCATAAATCACATAGATCCACTGCATCGTCAACAAACACTGACATTGTCACAATGTAATTCTCGAGATCTCACAGACACTTTTACACACAAAAGCTTTTACACACAGACGGTTTTACACACAGACGCTTCTACACGCAGACACTTTTACACGCAGATGCGTTTTACACACGCACACACACTTTCACACACAGAGGCTTTTACACACAGAAACTTTTACACACAGACCCTTTTACACACAGACGCTTTTACACACAGACGCTTTTACACACAGACACTTTTACACACAACATTTTCACACACAGAGGCTTTTACACAGAAGCTTTTACACAGACGCTTTTACACACAGACGCTTTTACACACAGACGCTTTTACACACAGACGCTTTTACACACAGACGCTTTTACACACAGAGACTTTTACACGCTTTTACACACAGACGCTTTTACACACAGAGGCTTTTACACGCAGACACTTTTACACACAGACGCTTTTACACACAGACACTTTTACACAGACGAAAGCGTTACGATTGACCAAGTAAAATCGCAATTTTTCCTCAGTTTTTGACGTCCAACGTCCATTTCGTGCGTAAGGGTTCCGATTGACAACTCACAGTCGCAATTTTTCCTCAGTTTTTGACGTCCAACGTCCATTTCGTGCGTAAGGGTTGCGCGGGACACTTCAAAGTCGCAATTTTTCCTCAGTTTTTAACGTCCAACGTCCATTTCGTGCGAAAGGGTTGCGCTCGACCAATAAAAGTTGCAATTTTTCCTCAGTTTTTGACGTCCAACGTCCATTTCGTGCGTAAGGGTTGCGCGGGACGCTTCAAAGTCGCAATTTTTCTTCAGTTTTTAACGTCCAACGTCCATTTCGTGCGAAAGGGTTGCGCGCGACCAATAAAAGTTGCAATTTTTCCTCAGTTTTTGACGTCCAACGTCCATTTCGTGCGAAAGGGTTGCCGGCGACGCTTCAAAATCGCAATTTTACCTAGGTTTTGGACGTCCAACGTCCATTTCGTGCGAAAGGGTTGCGTTTCGTGGCGCTCCGGCGGCACCGCCCCCGCCTTAAGAGAGAATAGAAGAAGAGCGAGAAGAGATCTGCAGATGTGAAGGTGTGAAGATCTAGATCTGCAGATGTGAGGGTGTGAAGATCTAGATCTGCAGATGTGAAGGTGTGAAGATCTAGATCGGCAGCTGTGAGAGTGTGAAGATCTAGATCTGCAGGTGTGAAGGTGTGAAGATGTAGATCTGCAGATGTGAGGGTGTGAAGATCTAGATCTGCAGGTGTGAGGATGTGAAGATCTAGATCTGCAGGTGTGAGGATGTGAAGATCTAGATCTGCAGGTGTGAGGGTGTGAAGATCTAGATCTGCAGGTGTGAGGGTGTGAAGATGTAGATCTGCAGATGTGAGGGTGTGAAGATCTAAATCTGCAGATGTGAGGATGTGAAGATCTAGATCTGCAGGTGTGAAGGTGTGAAGATGTAGATCAGCAGATGTGAAGGTGTGAAGATGTAGATCGGCAGATGTGAGAGTGTGAAGATCTAGATCTGCAGGTGTGAAGGTGTGAATATCTAGATCTGCAGATGTGAGGGTCTGAAGATCTAGATCAGCAGATGTGAAGGTGTGAAGATGTAGATCGGCAGATGTGAGAGTGTGAAGATCTAGATCTGCAGGTGTGAAGGTGTGAAGATCTAGTATAACGGCTGCTTTTTTACGAAGAACCCTTCGCAGGCGCTCTCGGGAAAAAGTCAACGTGCAGGAGTTATAACCACTTACAACCAGACTTAGAATTATGTCCCTAAACAAAACTATCTCTGGTTGTATATACCCCAACTCTTTAGCAATCAGCTGCTATCTGAGGCGCATTTGTAAGTTGGATGGCTTTGTTTAGCTAATTTATAAATTTATTTGACCCGATTATAAGTAGGCATTGCCTAGTTACAAGTGTAAGTTATAAATGCATACCTAAGAAAATCATTTAAGTACATTTCCAACTTGATCTGCCCGATCCACGACATGCCAGCTGAAAGCAAAACGTCCCAGCCCCCTGTACCAATTTTTTTACGTACAAAAGCAACATGACGAAATCGTCCAGCAGCCAACAGAATTTGTAAATGCGCCACAGAAAGAGAAGCCGGTTGTGCAGGTATACGGCAAGATGATACATGGCTCCGACAGAAAGGCGATGCAGCAATGCACCAGGAGCATCGAAACGTGTTACCTGATAAAAAAAAGGGGCAAAATCAGCAGCAAGGTACATCACAAGGGTGGCAAGTGGCATCACAAGAGTTTTGAATCAAACGCAGTCTCAGCAGCAGCAGGTGCAACTTTTTTGCTTCAAACAAAACGCGTGCCGAACGCGACGCCGGCAAGCAACGCGACTCATCAAACGGACTCGTCGAGCAGCTTGCGTCTCATCATTCGTCCACGGCTACGGTGTCACCTGGCAACCGCACGGCGCCGTCGTGGCCAACGTCGTCAGATCTGCTATCACTGTGCGAAGGGCGCCCCCGCGAACGACTGCGAGTGGAGTCAGAACGAGCCGATGTCGACGGCGCGCGTCGGTTTTCCAACCGCATCACAAATCGCTTCCAATGAAGCAACATCTCCCGCAAGCCTTCCAGGAAGGTCCAGCAAGGAGGAAACGCGCAAAAGTGCTCCACATGGTCGTCGCGGCATCGAGTTGGCGCCGGAAAAGAAGCAACTCAGCTGAAGACCAAAGTTTTGCACGTTCAAGGAAACCGCTGGTGCTAGCACGCAGCTGCTCGAATAGATGGGCTTCCTCCGCTCGACTCTTGGTTTCATCGCAAGCAATATATCCGGCACGACTAATCAGCAAGACTGCTTCGGTGCCGCAATAGTAATCCAACTTCAGCTTTCCGATCCACCACATTGCACTGATGGAAAAGTTGTTCCATTCCATCACGCCGCCGGTAGTCACCTTCAGCAACATTGATTTGACATACACGAGCAGCATCAAAAAATCATCCAAGCATTCGGGTGTCCCATATGAGCGATACCAAGAAAGCAACCGGTTGTGAAGGTATAAGCTGCAACATGACATCTGCGCTACTTCGTCAGCCCCGCGCCCTCTGATACAAAGAAACGTGATCCATCGCGCTGGAACCAAAACAACAGCAAAACAAACATCAACGGAAGACATAAAATATACCAGAGCCCCAGCCGAATCGTCCCACGCGAAACTGACAATCCAGCAAAAACACAATCATGACACCAAAGCAGTCAACTCGGCACCTCGATCTGCTTCTCACGTACAGTTATGGTTGCAGACCTCGGCAGTGCAACGGGAAGCTGCCAAAACAACGAAGAAAAACTAAATTCATTTGAATATCCGTCCAAGACAAGTTGAAACCTACTTTGGCGCTTTTTGCGTTTAGCTGTTTTATAACGAAGGTTATAACCATTTACAAACAATTAGCAGGGTCCTCGCAGCTAACTAATTAGCCGGAGTTATAACCACTTAGCTCAGCAAATCCTAGTGATCAGGAAAATGGCCACGAGGGTCCCACAAAAAGGCCACGAGGGATTCCAAAAAAACACACACGAGGGGCCAACATTCAGGCCAAAGGACATATTGAAAAACACACTGGAGGTTGCAAAAAACACAAAAAGGACCACTCAAATTTTCAATGCAGCAGCAAAAAAACAGGAACAACCCGTCTCCAAAAAGAAGCAGGCCAAATATCAGGATGCAATTTTTGGACTTTGCGGGCTGTGCTTTGTGAAACAAGCCCTCTCTTCAGGCGATAGGTGGGCATAGCTTCCGTCAACTGGGTGACAGATTCAGCCATGGTGGGGCGAGCCTCCACCAAGTTGGTGAGGCGAGCCTTCACTCCAAGTTCAGGATGTATTCCTTCACCTGCACCCATGCCTCCTTCGCATCCTGGCGTTTCCAGCTGAAGGCCTTGTCCTTCTTCTCACCATCAAGTTTGACCCTGTAGTTGGTCGACTTGGGGCATATGTAAACTGTAGCGTTCTTGTGGCGAACGGGCTCATGTGCAGCTGTCCCAGGGAATGGCAAGACCTCTTTCTTTTTCTTCGGGCTTGCTTTGGGCGCAGCATTCTTGGTCTTGGGAGGCGTACTCTTGGCCTTGGCCACAGCAGATGTTTTCTTTGCTGTGGCTTTGGCCTTTCCCTTTGGTTTGCTTTTGGCTTTTACCTTCGGCATGGGCACGTCATCGCCCTCGGTGGTCTCTTCAGCAGCGGTCTTCTTTCTTTTTTGGCCGCCAATGGCTGCCAAGATGTCATTCGCCATGGCATCTACGCTTTTGGGTTCCAGCGGAGGCAATTCCTTGCTGTCCTTTGCAGGCAGAGCTTCGCAGGGTTCGCCTGCAGCAGGCCGAGCTTTGCTGGTTTCACTTACAGCAGGACGAGCCTTGCTGATTTCTTTTGCACCAGGACGAGCCTTGATGCTAGGTTCTTCATTACTTGGAAGCGATGTCTCGAGGTCGACTTCATCCTTTGGGTCTTGCTTGCCTGCCAAGTTGTGAGAAGCAGCTGGCCCGTTTGCCAACATGAGTGGTTGGCAGCGCTTGGCATCAACTGTTTCCGGCGTGTCATGTTCAGCTGCACTCCAGAATTGTTTCTCATCATGCTGGCGAAAGCTGCTGCCATGTCAGGGTTGCTCATGGCATTCATGAGCATCTCCTGGAAGTTGTTGCCAGTACGTAGTCGCGAGGTTCGCTTTCCCCAGGCACCTCGCACTGATGTGTGCGTGTCCCTTGCAGGTAGCACAACTTGCAACCATCCAAGCGCGTGAGGATCCAGACGGCTTGGCTCAGGCTTTTCTTGTCCAAACGCTTTCATGAATATGGGGCCGGGCAATTCTGCAGGATCCATTGGGTAGTTGGTGATCCCAGACTGCGTAAAGCCTTTCAATCCTCTGAGCACAGATTTCAAATCCCGCACCGTATTCAAAGCATGGACGCCGGTGATGTTAAGTTCTTCCAGGGTCCCTTTGTGCGACGTCAAATACAGAATTGCGACTGCATGCACCACAGTCGGCTCTGTTGGGTTCAGCAAACCCAGGGCTGCCATTCTTTGCGCTGCCAAGTTGACCTTGTCAGTCAACCCATCCGAAGCCAGTTTTTCCCAGTCCTTCTTCAAGAAATAGTTGTCCAAGTGCAGACATGTCTGCCTTGGTTTTTCCTTGTTCTTCTTATTCCCTTCGTTGCAGCTGTTCTCTGCGCCTGTCTGAACCTTGGCTTGCACCAGTTTCACTAAAGCTTCACGCCATGCCTGGGGCACGGTAGCTTTCTCAAGCTTTCTAAGCATGCTGGCCCCTGCTTCTATGGTTATGGGCGGGGCGCGTTCAATATCCAGCATGCAGCTTTTCAACAGGGGGTCTAAGGCGTCCTTTTCAAGGAACCCCCCGCAGCTCTTTTGGAGAGCAGCGAAGTAGTCAAGCATCCCATCAAAGCGGGCTTCAGCCATGTGGTTTGTCCCTACAATCACAAGCAAAAGCTTCGCTCTCAATGTTTCTGCGGGCAAGCCTCGCAGCAACCCGTGGTCAGCTTGAACCAGCGTGGAAGAGGAAATAAACTCATGCAATCTTTGCCCACCTGTGAGAGTGCAACGGGCTTCTGGGCGGTAACACTTGCAAGTTATTGTTTTTAGCGCAAGTTGTGGATCCGTCGTGGTTACGCATCGCAGCAGGCGAGCCTTGCTTCAAAACTGGTATGATGGTGCAGGCGAGCCTTGCACATTCAGCCGGAGTCAGAGCTTGAGGAAGAAAGAAAGCCACGCAGGCGCCATGCGGCAGGGAGTCTTGGTTTCTGACAGGGCCTTCCGATGCTTGCCGTGCTGGCAGGTCGCTTCTTGGTGGAAGGCCCCGCACGTTCTTCACCCAAAGGCTGTGCCCCATCACCGTCATGTTGCTCCTTGTCATGGGGCCCAGGATGGGTTTTGTCCAATTTTTCGTCTGCAGGTTTGTCTGATGATTGGTGTGCAGCCGGTCGTTTGAGCACCTTATGTCCTGCCTTCTTTGGTTTGCTTTTCTTCCCAGCACCGTACATGGCGTCAGCCAAACGCTCATGGAAACGCGTGGGGAACTCCAGCTCCCTTTCTCCTTTCTGGGGCAGCTCACCGAAGGCAGCCAGCAATGGGGCCATTGCTGCTCCAATGAGTGGCACTGGATAGGCATTTCCTGCTGCCTTGACTTGTAAGGCTTGGCTGGAAGCGAATTGTTCGGCGACTTCCACGTTGAAACCTTGCAAAACAAACCGCTCATGCGGATGCAAGAAACGGAAGTGTGTCCGTTTCTGATCTGGGAGGCCCACCTTCATGTCTGACACAAACAGGTATGAATTCGAGGTGGTCAATGTTGGTGTACGATTGACGCTGATATGCCGCTTGTATGTTTTGCCATCTGCGCGGTCCAGTGGGAAGCAGACAACGTCTGTCTCTACGAGGCGACCTTCCTGCAAAAGTTTCCGCAGTTGTTCTTGGCTGTCTTTCAAGTTTTGGGCCATGCACTTTGTGAGCTTCTTACGGTCCACACAAGGCATTGACGCCAGAAAGTCTGTCAACACTCTGTGGCCAAATGGGGGTAGTGGAGGTGGCACCGCCCCGCTTGGGCACAACGTGCTCCGGATCCCACGCAAGAACACACGCGTTCTGTCCTGCGCTAGCTTGTAGTCCACCGCCTTGAGGGTGTCCACCTGCCAGAGAAATTCCTGCACTTCTTCTTGCAAAATGTGCAGAAGCTTTGACATGAAACTTTCTTCGCCACCTTGGCGGTGTAAAATGCCTTGGACATTTTCCAAGATCGCTGCTTGCAGCTCACCACACTTGGCTAGCGAAGCCACTATATTCACAATAGCCAGAAAAGCTTTTGCTCGGAAGTCTTCCACACCTTTCTTGTTGCCATTTCCTGCCCAAGGCGGGCATGGCGGGCCACTGCAAAGCACATGCACTGGGCGCTCCAAGTCCGACAGCTGGACCTGGACAATGTCACCATTGTGCTTTCCGAAATGAAGAGGCGAGCCTTCTTCAACCATGCCCTGCCAGTACTCCTTGTATCGCGTCTCCAGGTCGTATACGTTGTTTGGTGTAAAGGGCACCCCCATAGCTCGGAGTGACCAACCAGCACCGTCTATTCCGCAGCATGGCATTGCTATGTGGATTGGCTGGGCGAGCCTCAGCTGTGGAAATTCTGTTTTCCAGTCATTGGGTTCGGGAACTAAAACCTCCGACCCCATCTTCAAACCAAAACAGCTAATGCTTTCTTGAGCCGTGCTTGCTGGGTATATACACTGTGGTGTTTGTAAGTATGTGTGCAGATGTGGGCCAAAGAAAAACAGATGCTTCAGCTATTTTCCTGCTGTTGCATTTGTCAAAATGCACATTGTGGTTGGGAAAGTAGACCTGTTGACATGCGCCAAAGCTGACAAGCTGGAAAAAGCCTTGTAAGCCCAAAGAAAAGCAGATTGTTCATTTTTCTCTTTCTTGCAAAAATTGCATCATATACTAGATTGCACTGCGCATCACGTGGGCAAGCCTCACGGTTTAATTAAACTAACTGCCGCCGTTCATGGCTCGTGCGTTTCGGGGTGGCTCTGGAGGAAAGCGCCTCATTGGGGTCCCGGATATTTGCAGAGAAAGCAAACCCATCGATGCCAGCGAGTGCCATGGGTTACCCATTTGCACTTGCACGTGCCATCCTTTTCAGACAACTGGGACAACATCCAGTCTGTGTATGCAAGCTCATAGTCGATCGATGGATTCTCAGGGAATTGCTGGGTGTCCTCGCCCACCTCTATGTCTCTGTCTTCCCAAAAGTCGAGGGTCAAAGTTTCAGCGCCCATTGAAACAGGGGATAAATCTTTGGAGCTGCGTGGCTGCTTGCGCGGCGCTTCTTCACCTCCGCTCCTTCGCTTTCTTTGGGGCGAGCCGTCGCATGTCTGCAGCTGGGGCGAGCCTCCACCTAGCTGGGGGGGACCTCCAGCCATCTCAGTCTGAGTCGTGCGTGCAGGAGCGTTTCTTTCCATGGGTGAAGGCGAGCCTTTCACAGAGACTTTGTGAGCCAAGTGCGCGCTGGGGAGTACGTGTTTGGCCGGGTGTTGGACGCTTTTTGTGTTCTTTACGGCTTGCACTTATATTTTTGTCACGCTTCAAAGGCTGGCCTTTGAGCTCGTGTGATTTTGCCCATTCCCAAATTCATACACAGTGGAAGTTGCACACGCGGAGCGCCACCAAAAAACCGTGACTTTCACATTTCATTTTTTGAAAGAGAATGGTCCCAATAAGGCCGGGTATCCAAAGTCATCCCGATACGGCCCCGATACGGCCCCGATACGGCCCAAAATGTTTCGTTTTTTGATTTTTTTTTCTGCAAACAAAAAGAACGGGATATTTTCCTTTCTCCTCATAAGGAATCCCCGTGCTGTCAAAATTTGCCGCCTTCAGGGCGAGCCTCTGGAAGTTGAGCGGGCGAGCCTCACTCCTGGCCGCTCGCACCAGTGGCAACAAAAGCATGCGCCTGATCCACTTGGCACTTGACGCGGCCCATCATCTCTGTCAGCTGCTCCATGAAAGAGTCTGCCTTCTTGATGACCTCATCTGCGTCGCCATGGCCACTTTCAAGAATGCTGTCGCATTCAACCCCAAAGGCCACAGCGTCATCCACCAGCTTTGTGGAAGCCTTCACGACATAGCCAGGCACCAAGTCTTTGACTTTGTCACCACGCGCTTTGCAGTTCCAATCCATCAGCTGCAGCTTCTTTGCGTTCATCAGTTCCACTTTCTTGGAAATCTTTTTCTTGCCTCCAGCCTTCAACTTCGGCAGCTCACTTTTGGCTGCTTCTTTCTTGCCCTTCTTGCACTGGCTCGAATCTGCAGCCGTCTCATCACGTTCACCTTGTTCAAGCGGAATTGATTGCCTCTTGCGTTTCTGCACCTTCGCGTACTCCTCGGTCTCCACAGCCGTGCGCTTATATTTCACATCCTCGAAAAGCTGCACCTGTCGAACTGGACAGAAGTAGGTCCGGGTGTTGGCCTTAATAGCGGCCAATTGATCTGGCTTGTTCTTGTACTTCTCCTCCAAATCTATCTCGTCCAGGAAATCGCCGGTGCCCTCGAAGGAGACGGCGCTGCTGGTCTTCTTGCTTTCCGTCACTGTCTCCTGGAGCCTGGTCAGAAGGTCCGGTCCCGCCTGCTCCTTGTACTTCTTGTAAAATTCTTTCTTCTCATTTTCAGTCACCTTCGTCCAATCCTGGGCCAATGAGCCATAGTGGCTCAACACCCGGTTGATCCTACTTTTTAAATTGTGGCATGCCCTGCAGCGCAAAGAAGTAGCTGTCTTCCCCACTGCCCGTGCCACAACCACACCATTCTCCTCAGAGACAGGCTTCCTGCAGGTGGAACACAAATTTTCTGCTGGAAGTCCAGGGCCGGTCTCCACCTTGTCCAGAGGAACTACGCCACTAGGCGTTTCTGCACAAGATGTTGCCGTCTCAGCTGGAGAAGCCGCTTCGGTAGCTTCACTGGCCGCAGATTCGGGGAGAGCTTCTGCAGTGGCAGTAGCAGGCACTTCGCTAGCGGCGCTCATGGCGCAAGTCTCTGCAAGCGAGCCTTGCAAAGATTGAAGGCGAGCCTTTCAAAGATCTGAAGTCAAATCTCGGGTTTGTGGGTATATATGGCTGCTGCGACTACAAAGAACTGACGTGGTCGCATGTTGGTGCATACCTTCTGCAAAACAAGCACAGCACTGTGACCCAAAGAAGCACTCCATAGATTTGGCATGAACTGGTGAGGGGTAGTATGAAGGGTTGGATCTTCCTTAACACAAAGCACATAGGGTTTAAACTGGTTTATATGTTGTACATAGATATAGACATTTGCATGTCTGACAAAATAGTATATATAATTATATTATAATATATATATATATGTTTATTTTAAAAGTTTACATATAGGGTATGTACAAAGTTATATATATACATATATACAGGGGTCGACCAGTGCCATTTACTCGCTCAGCTAAATGCCCTGGCTCAGTTCGTGTGGGCGAGCCTCACACAAGGACAAATTCCGCCATTTCGTTTGCAGAAAGAAATTGGCACCATGTCCTTAGTGCAAACAAAAAGCCTGGCAACGCCAGTGCTTCGAAAAGTATTGCTGTCCCGAACCTGCTGATATAAGTCCCCGTGGATCAAGAACTCAGAGGAGTTCAAAAGCCGAACCTGCAAAAAGAAGGATGCCTGAGCAAGGTGCTTTGTAGCCGGAAACCATAGCATATCTGATGCTGACACCCGTCCACCTTCAAAACGCAGTGTCTTTGAAACCTTCGCTTCTTGCATGTCCGGATAGAATGCCCGCAGCCACTCAGCTTCCATGTCCTGCGCCCGTTCCAGGAAAATAGGGCGCAGCATATTTTCATCATTGGAGAAAGAAGAGAAATTTTCTGCAACTGCGCGGTACAAGACTCCTTTCTCAACGTTGGCAGAAATCAAAAGCGCCAGCTGCTTCACTCCCTTGTGCTTCTTCTCAGGGCTGAAGCAGCTGAGATTGCAGCCAAACTCCCTGAACAAGGACGGAACATGTCGTAGCCAGTGTGTTTTCGGCTTGTTGCAATCCGGGTAAAGTTCTAGAAACCAAGCGTGGTGCTGGGCAATTTCGATTTCCAAGTCACCAACAAGAGGCAACGCCTCTTCCTGCATTGACAAAATGTCAATGATTTTCATCATGCTCTCTAAACTTCTGGTTTCCAGCTCCAGGATGCCAGCCGGGCGCACCACCAGCTGGAGTATTAAGCGCCAAATGTCCGTCAACTGGAAAAGCTCATTGGCAAACGCCTTTAAATGGGCACCGTCTTTATCCACCACACGCTTTTGGAAATATTTCTTTGACCAATAAGCACCCTTTGGCCACACAATCTCCGCAGCAAGATCGTCAAGGGCCCGCAAGGACACGCCAGCACTGCAAAGGCGCCTAGCATATTGATTGAACTCATACTGAGCAATCCCACCACAGGCCATCAATATATGCATCCAGTCCCAGTAGGTGTGTGATACAGGGTTGACAATGCCTCCCAAATCTTCACACCACAAGATGCCAAGAGGGTCGAAAACAAGCCCGTAAGATTGCTCCAATCGCTCGAAGTCTTTTTTGCTCAGGTTGCCAGCTTCAAGCTTCAGATTCTGTGCCATTGTCCGGAAACTGTCAGCAGTATGCAAATCAAAGCGGCTTGAATCTGTGCAAGTGTAGTGCACCAAGTAGCCGCGGTCTGGCAGGTCCACCCGGCCCATCACATTCTTGCACAGGTGGCAAGGCTTGTAGGAACTAGCACCTTTCGTGCACCAGAGCTCTTTCATTGCTTTCTCGTCTGAAAGTAGGGCCCCGAAACGCGCTTTCAAAATGAAGTCTCCACCACTTGATTTGCAGCAAATGCCTGTCCTGTCGAAATCCCATGCTAGCAATCCTTTGCCAAAGAATGTTTTCACCATGAAGGCAAACAGGAAAGAATAGCCACCTGCTACGTGCTCCACCAGCGACAGAGGAAAAAGCCCGAAATAAAACCAGCCACAGTGGCGGCTCCGAAACCAGGACGGTAGTTCCATCAATGTCCAGTAGAAGCACGCCAGTGATCGACCATGATCTGGGCGAAGCACATTGCCTGGTGTAGTTTCATCCATGTAAAAAGCGATCCGTACGGACCCAGCCCCCCGCAGCATATCGCCAAAACGTGGTCGGGCTGAAGTATATTGGTGAATGAGAGCAAACGGGTTTATGTATTCCCATTCATATGCCTCGCCGTTGGTGAATTGGATAGGGCACTTTTGGAGAATGTGCCCGTACACGGAATCCTCCAGCAAAGGCCTGATGATACCTTTACGGAGCTGGTTTCTGTCTCCCCCAGATGTTCGTGCCGCCACGCTCAAAGTCACAGTCGGAGGAACAAAGGTGTCAAAATTGGGCCTTTTTCTCTTCATATCAGAAACAAGAGGACAAGCCTTCTTGCCACGGAAGAGGACGAGCCTTCCTCCATTTTTGCACGGAAGAGGACGAGCCTTCCTCCAGCTTCTTCCTGGAAAAGAACCTGCTAAAATGGCTGCGGTCATGCACAAGCACAAATTGCCACAACTTGCCCATGCGCTGTGAAGACAGAACGACGAAATTCAACGGTCAACTTGGGAAAGTTAAGGCTGCCAGTGCCAGCCATTTTCACGCTAGCGCTCATTCTGCTAGTGTCAAGATTCTTTAGTGCACGGGCGAGCCTCGTGCCAAGAGATGGGCGAGCCTCACTTCTTCCTCTGCCAATGCCGCTGATCATGCTGATCCCCATGCCCCGTATCCTCAGACCATCGCTGGCGGTCCTTCCTCTTCTTCTTGCGCTTTTTGGCATGAGACTCCTTTGTGTGTGTCTCTTCAGGCAGGATGGTCCTGTTGCTTTCTTCCGAAGGTGACACGGTGTCACGTCGGTCATAGCTCCTGCTGGGGTCTCGGGTGCGGTCTCTTTCATCTCTTTCATCTTTTCCCGGGCAAGGCTCTGCGCGGGGCTCACGTGCAGGGCGAGCCTCTGCACTCTGGTACACATAGCCGTAGCTGGGTTGCCCTTGGTAGTAGTGCCAGCTTTCCCAGCAGCTCATACGCCACTGCAAACCAGCAATGGTCCCTTCCGCTGTTTTGAGGCGGTTTTGCAGCTCCTCATGTTCGCTTCTCGGAACCCATTTGTCAGCATCCCAAGTGGACCAGGAGTGCCAGGAACCATGCCACTTCTTCTTGCTTTCATTCTTGGCACTGGCAGCAGCAGGATCTGCACGACCCTTATCTTCACCGTTCTCCTCTATGAACTTCACGGCCATGCTATGGGCTTCTTGCAGCCCGTTGGCTGGGCCAGTGACAGTCAGCATCCGGGCGCCCCACTGGTTCCGCTCCCTGACTGCCGCAGAGCAAGACGTGGCAGCTTTGATCTGCTCCCGCTGCTCACTTGTGATCGTTCCCCGGACGGGGATGGGACCAAGGTGTGCATGCAAAGAGCTTGAACTCTGCTGCGCCATGGGTCGGGCGAGCCTCGACCCGATATATGTGCCGGGCTAGCCTCGGCTTGCTTTTGGGCGATCGTCGTTCGTTTTTTCGCTTTGCAAGTGCTTGCTTGAAAAACAGCTGCAGGCAGGACAAGAGCTGAACTGAGATTTCCTGTGTTTGATTGTGTGACTTGGTTGGCTGTTCAAACTTGGAGAAAAAGTTTGTTTTTGTGATTTGTTTGGCTTTTCAAATTCGCCAAAAAAATGTTCAGGCGACGGAATTCTGAAACCCACGAGAAAAACGAAGGACTTACAGAACTTAGCTAACCCACTTATAAGCACTTAGCCAGGTGGTCCTCGGGCCATTTACTAAGTGGCCTAAGTCTGAGCTAACCATTTATAGTTTAGCCGTGACTTATAACTCAACATGCTCAGGGTTAGATGCATTATAAATTCATTTGGCGTATATATAATTCCACTTGGTGCACTTATAAGCCAAGTTGTAAGTTGCACAACTTCAAAAAGCACCAAAGTAGAATATCTTAGAATACAGTTGACGTCAAAAAAACTATACTTAGAATACCGTTGGACCATACAAATTCTTTCGCTTGTCCAGACGAATTCGTCATTTTTCCATGGAAATTCTTCACTTTTTTTTAATCCTTCGTGTTTCCACACAAATTCTTCACTTTTCCAAATTTTTGTCATATAAAGCCTTTCACTTTTTCAGTCAAATTCATCATTTGTCCATATAGTTTTTCATTTTTCTTGAAAAATCCTTCACATGTTCCATACAAAATCTTCACTTTTCCATATATTTTTTCCATGTAAATTCTTTCATGCTTCCAGACAGATAGATAGGTAACATTTTCACAAGGTGTTTGGTGATAAAAAAAACTGGCAGGGTCCCCAAATTGACCGATTTCTTTTTACTTTGTGTACTAAAAAAGTACATATTTCGCCGCCGCATAGAGATGTACAAAGGCTTCGAGAGCAAAGGCAGCATGGGCAGAGAAAAATCAACATGAAATGGGAACATATTCTAAGTACATTTTCGGCAAATGTGCCCGTGCAATCTAAAAAATCATATTCTATGTAAGCGGAGAAGCTTATATTTCTATAATGATATTTTGACACAACTACATTTATACGAGCACAAAGTTATCAATCAGCTGTGGGGACCCCCACACTTAGAACATCCCAAGACATTACAACATATATTTATATGTATATATATATATATATATATTGAAAATGATCTATTGACAAAACTATATTTATATGAACACAAAGTTACCAATCAGCTGTGGAGACCCCCACACTTAGAACATCCCAAGACATTACAACATATACATATATATATATTTAAAATGATCTATTGACAGAAATATATTTATTTGAACACACAGTTATCAATCAGCTGTTGAGACCCCCACACTTAGAACATCCCAAGACGTTAGATACAACATATTGATCTCTCTCATGATCTATTAACATAACTATATTCACATGAACACACAGTCATCAATCAGCTGTGGGGACCACCACACTTAGAACATCCCAAGACACCACAACACACACATATATATATGAATCTTGAATGATCTATTGACATAACCATATATATATATATATTTGAACACAACGTTATCAATCAGCTGTGGGGACCCCCACACTTAGAACATCCCAAGACATTAGATACAACACACACATATATATATATAAATCATGATCTATTGACATAACTATATTTATATGAACACAAAGTTATCAATCAGCTGTGGAGGCCCTCGCACTTAGAACATCCCAAGACATTACAACATATATTTATGTGTTTATATATATATAACTATCATGATCTAATGACATAACTAAATTGATATGAACACAAAGTGACAAATCAGCTGTGAACACTACCACACTTAGAACATCCCGAGACATTGCAACAGACACACACACATATGTATATATATATAGGCATATTTAATGATGTATTGACATAACTCTTTTTATATATATGAACCCAAAGTTGTCAATCAGCTGTGGAGACCCCCACCCTTAGAACACCCCAAGGCATTACAACATGTATATATATATATATATTTCTATATTGGTCTATTGACATAAATATATTTTGGATGGCTAACATGTTGATTGGGCGCAGACAGGAAAATAAACGTGACCGAACCGAACTCTTTGTTTGTGATGTTATGTCTGGGAATCCAGGGTTAGTTGCAAGGAGCCTCACACTTAGAACATCCATTTCCTGATGTTCTAACTGTTTTGGGTCAGTAGTGTCAACCATGTTCTAAGTGTGGGGGGTCACTAATGTTCTAAGTGTGAGAGTCCAAAATCTTGGAAAATTGATGTTCTAAGTGATTGTCCGGCACTATAAACATTTAGACAGAGCGGTCTATATCCAAAGTGGGTTGATTTCGCCTGGTCGTTGTAGATTTTCATTTTGCTCTCAAACATGAATCTGATTTGATCTGATAGCATAAATCAATAATCAAATTAAATAAATATGGGGTTCCCATCAGGCCATCATTTATTGGAGCATTGGAAAATCAATTTATTTCATGAAGTAAAAGTAATAATGGGATGATCAAAATCAAACTCCGCTGGCCCTGACAAAGGAAGCGCATGAATCAATCTCACAACAACAATTAGGAATTTGTAATTAGCTTAGCTGCTGCTGATGAACAGCGCTTCTTCTGTGCTGTGCTTGGTGCTGCTGGGCGCTGAGCTCTGTGCGGCTGTTCTGGCAATGCACAAACTCTGCGGAGAAGCATGGGCTGTCACTTGCCTTTACCTTACCAGTGATGAAATGATGGTGATGCCCCTGGTGATGACGATAATGAGGGTGGCCTGATGACGACGACGACGATGATGATGATTTCCAGATAATAACGATGATGGTGACGATGGTGATGATGATGATGATGACGATGGTGACGGTGATGCTGATGATGGCAACGATGATGGAGAAGAATAGTAGAAAAATACATGGACAGACAAATGCATTTTCAAGATGACGTTGTTTTAAATCAATGGGCTATCGTCCGGCTTGGACAAGTATATCAATGGTTATAATTGGGGTGAAATCTGGATCAGCAGTAGCCTCTGCCATACCTCTGCCAGGACTGCACAGAAATATTAAAAAAATAAAAAACCAGGAAAGTCCGACAGGTGGTGATAAGGAAATCAGTGCATGACAGATAGGGTCTGATATATCCTCTCCCCTGTGCACTCCGGAGCGTTACCGAGAGCACCCAGCCTATCCTGCACTTCCTTAACCTAATAGGGAAAAAATTAGGTATGGGGCCTACGCACTCCAAAATCAATGGTTCGTACAATGGTGGTGGTAGGCTGGGTGCACTCCGGAGCGTTACCGAACGCACAGGGGAGAGGATATATCAGACCCTATCCGTTATGCACTGATTTCCTTATCACCACCTGTCAGACTTTCCTGGTTTTTTAATTTTTGTATATTTCTGTGCAGTCCTGGCAGAGGTATGGCAGAGGCTACTGCTGATCCAGATTTCACCACAATTATAACCATTGATATACTTGTCCAAGCCGGACGATACCCCATTGATTTAAAACAACGTCATCTTGAAAATGCATTTGTTTGTCCATGTATTTTTCTACTATTCTTCTCCATCATCGTTGCCATCATCAGCATCACCGTCACCATCGTCATCATCATCATCATCATCACCACCATCGTCACCATCATCGTTATTATCTGGAAATCATCATCATCGTCGTCGTCGTCATCAGGCCACCCTCATTATCGTCATCACCAGGGGCATCACCATCATTTCATCACTGGTAAGGTAAAAGCAAGTGACAGCCCATGCTTCTCCGCAGAGTTTGTGCATTGCCAGAACAAAGCACAGCACAGAAGAAGCGCTGTTCATCAGCAGCAGCTAAGCTAATTACAAATTCCTAATTGTTGTTGTGAGATTGATTCATGCGCTTCCTTTGTCAGGGCCAGCGGAGTTTGATTTTGATCATCCCATTATTACTTTTACTTCATGAAATAAATTGATTTTCCAATGCTCCAATAAATGATGGCCTGATGGGAACCCCATGTTTATTTAATTTGATTATTGATTTATGCTATCAGATCAAATCAGATTCATGTTTGGGAGCAAAATGAAAATCTACAACGACCAGGCGAAATCAAGCCACTTTGGATACCCTGAGTCTCGAAATCTAGTGTTTTTAGTTTTGTTGATGATTTTACTTTACTTGGATTTTGTTACTAGTAAAGTTTACTTTGGTTTAGTAAAGTAAATTAATTTAGTAGCCAAGTATTTTTTGGACAAAAAATTGAAAAGCATAAGAAACACAAAAGAAACGCATATAAAGTGCATACTTTTTTTCCGGATCATGTTGACCATGTTTGAAAGAAATCTAACTTTCTCATTTGTTTTTGTATTGTTTTCATGTGACACAAGTAGAAATTGGCATGCTTTGAATTTATTCTATCTTGCGCAAGTAAATAATTTTAACAAGTAATGCAGCATTATTTTTTCCCAAGCTCAAATTCTGCCCTGTCGCCAATAGTTACTTTTGTTTCCACCGCCATAGATGATTACGAAGATAAGATAGAGGTGAAGGCAAGTCATCACATGTACAATGCATTTGCTAACTTCTAGTCATCGCTTGGCTTCCACCTCACAAGTAATTTTCACATATAAGCCTCATTGTTTGCTTTTAACCTCACAATCTATTTCCACATGTAAGTGTCATTGTTTAGTTTGAACCTCACAAGTACTTTTCAACTGCAAGTGTTATTGTGGGGTTTTAATATCACAGGTAAAATTCACATGTAGGTGTTATTCTTGGGTTTTAACATTACAAGTGATTTTCACATGTAGGTGTTGTGGTTTAGTTTTTACCTCACAAGTAATTTCCACATGTGAATGTAACTGTTTAGTTTTGAATAGTTTTGACCCCACAAGCAATTTCTCCATATGGGGATGTCTCAAAATGAGGTGTCCGTTTTTTCCCTTAAAGGGGCCATTTTGGAACCAAAAACGGACACCTCATTTTGAGACATATCCATTTAAATTCTACACCAATATTTATCAAGTCAGTCAGACGGTTTTTTTTTGAAAAACAAGGCAGCAACAACGATTTTGAAAGAAAATCGTTGAATATGGCTAAGTTCCTAATTAGCTATGTTTCAAATCTTATATCTAGATGAAAATTCACATGTTGCTGAATTATATTTGCTCAGCTCAGCGCTGAACAGCAACTTCCACTTGTGAAAATATCAAATAGCACAATCCACAAGAAAATGAAAACTTAAGCTGTTCAAGCAATCATGCATTTATACCTTTTGAAAGTGTTACTTGTGGAGTACTTGTGGTGTAATTGTTTCTCAGTTTCACGAGCATTGTTTTTCTATGGTGTTTTGCTTGCAACATGGCTGTTGCATTTGTTGGACTACATGTGCCTCACTTGAGAATTTCATGTTGATGTAGCCACTGTTGGATATAGATTAGCTGCCCAACAGATGAGGTTTTACCCCTGGCCCGTTCAATCTATCCATGGAAAAAATAGATTGATAGAAAAATAGTTTCCCCGGTTTTGCTCTGACTTGTGACTGCTTGTGATACTATCTCAATAATATCTATGATATCATGGCTGTCACAATTGTTGAACATGTGAATGTGGTTGTTTGAAAAAAAGGCCCATCCTGCACTACTTGTGCCTTACTTGAGACTTTCATGTTGTATGTAGTCACTGTTGGGTAAAAAAGTTCTTCACCATTGCATTACTGGCGGAATATTATGTTTAGTTTAGTGCTTTTGTGATTCATTGAAGATAACTGCGTAACAAATGAGGTTTTACCTCTGGCTATAATCAATGGTGACGATGCCAAATTGGTAGTGAGATAGTTTCTCTACGTTTGGGTCAACTGCCTTGTGATTACTTGTGACGCTGTATCAACTGAAACTTTTTGTTTCAATATTTTTTGAGGTAACACCAATCAAGTCTTAGAGGGGGGCTGCCTTCTTTCTTTGAGGTAAGATTTTTTAGAGACCATCCATGTATGTGGAAAACAAAGGTGATGGTGTTTTGGGTGGCAAACCTGATGGTACTTGTGGAGAGCAGTTTGTACTTTGTACACTTAGAAATTACTTGAGAGTGTATTGCATGTACCTGTGATGCTCATGTTTCATGGAGTTGACTTGTGACCAGGTTTAGTGTTACTTGTGGACTCCTTCAGATACCTGTGGTTCATGAGATTAAGCAAACCTGATATACATGTGGAATCTTATTCAAATATGTTATATACTTGGGATACCTGAGTTGAGCCAAGGTTTTTATCTTTTTGCAATGGTTTGATAGATCCATGGTACTTGAGAAGAATTGAGTCTTTTACATGTGTTACGGTAATGCTTTGATTGTGCATTTCCCTTTCAGTACAACCTTGTGTTTTTAAACATTTTCTGATAAATTTTGATGGGCCAATCATGAATTTACAGGTTTTTTGTATGCATGTCTTATGCATTTCTTATGCATTTTTTATGCACTTCTTATGCACCTTTTAAAAGCGCATAAGAAGTGCATAAGAAGTGCATGTACTTTAAATCAAAGTACATGTACTTTTTATGCACTTTTATAAAGTGCATTAAAAGCGCATAAGAAGTGCATAAGAAATGCTTAAGAAATGCAAAAGAAATTCATTAGAAAATATATCAAAAATATATTTTTCTACAAATGCACAAAACCAATGACACAAGTAATGCATAGGAATTATATGAGTAACCAAAAAAATAACTAAACAAACCTAATTAAAACATGATTGAAATTTGTGCTCAACATCAGATGTACTTTGGCAGTCAGAAAACAATAACTGTTTTTTTTTCGAGGATGATTCCTTATTTGGTACAGTTGGTCATGGCCCAAGATAGATCTGATATTATGGTCTTCATATTTTTTTTTTGGTTTGTTTTGCTGTATATAAATTTTCCCAGCTCAAAAAATCAAAGGTGACATGGTTTGAACCATGTCAAATGGACAAAGGGGATGCACCATCGTCATCCTGAGGCTTGTCACTAACATGGAGAGACTGCAAAAAATAAGGCAGCCTTAGTTGGTTTCTGGAGGGTTTACTTCAAAAAAATAAGGCAACCTTAGTTTCATTTGTTTGAAAGAAAACTCTAAACACAACGATATTATTGAGATAGTATCACAAGCAGTCACAAGTCAGAGCAAAACCGGGGAAACTATTTTTCTATCAATCTATTTTTTCCATGGATAGATTGAACGGGCCAGGGGTAAAACCTCATCTGTTGGGCAGCTAATCTATATCCAACAGTGGCTACATCAACATGAAATTCTCAAGTGAGGCACATGTAGTCCAACAAATGCAACAGCCATGTTGCAAGCAAAACACCATAGAAAAACAATGCTCGTGAAACTGAGAAACAATTACACCACAAGTACTCCACAAGTAACACTTTCAAAAGGTATAAATGCATAATTGTTTGAACAACTTAAGTTTTCATTTTCTTGTGGTTTGTGCTATTTGATATTTTCACAAGTGGAAGTTGTTGTTCAGCGCTGAGCTGAGCAAATATAATTCAGCAACATGTGAATTTTCATCTAGATATAAGATTTGAAACATAGCTAATTAGGAACTTAGCCATATTCAACGATTTTCTTTCAAAATCGTTGTTGCCGCCTTGTTTTTCCAAAAAAAAAACGTCTGACTGACTTGATAAATATTGGTGTAGAATTTAAATGGATATGTCTCAAAATGAGGTGTCCGTTTTTGGTTCCAAAATGGCCCCTTTAAGGGAAAAAACGGACACCTCATTTTGAGACATCCCCATATGGAGAAGTTGCTTGTGGGGTCAAAACTATTCAAAACTAAACAGTTACATTCACATGTGGAAATTACTTGTGAGGTAAAAACTAAACCACAACACCTACATGTGAAAATCACGTGTAATGTTAAAACCCAAGAATAACACCTACATGTGAATTTTACCTGTGATATTAAAACCCCACAATAACACTTGCAGTTGAAAAGTACTTGTGAGGTTCAAACTAAACAATGACACTTACATGTGGAAATAAATTGTGAGGTTAAAAGCAAACAATGAGGCTTATATGTGAAAATTACTTGTGAGGTGGAAGCCAAGCGATGACTAGAAGTTAGCAAATGCATTGTACATGTGATGACTTGCCTTCACCTCTATCTTATCTTCGTAATCATCTATGGCGGTGGAAACAAAAGTGACTTAATTCGATTTCGTCTCACAAGTATCCTACAGTCTCGAATAGTTGTGGAATCAAAATAATACCCTATAGAATTTAATACTTACCTTTGCACTAGCTTCAAGTCTTACAATTTGTTTTGAAATGACAACCGAAGGACCCACAATCTTTACATTTCAAGCTAAAACTCAAAGTTTTTAAAACATCTGCTTGATTCCCACAAGTTTACTAAGAGTCTCGCAAGCACCTGAAAAACATCACTGGTATCCTCACATGTCACAATATGTCACAATTAGTTTTTGAAAATTCACAATTATCTTACAGTCTCACAAGTAAAATTTTAGCTCCCAGCTATCAAAATTTTAACACTTTTGTTTGAAAAAACAAGCAAGCCAAAAATTTACATGCTTAGTAAATGGAAATTTACTTGGCTAGTAAATTTATTTACTTTGCTAGTAAATTTTACTAGGCTAGTAAATTGATAATTTTACTTTACTAGGTCCTAGTAAATTTTACTAGTAAATTTGAAAATTTAAGTAAATTAACGGGCTACTAAAAACACTACAGTAGCTTTCGAGACTCAGGGTATAGACCGCTCTGTCTAAATGTTTATTTTATTTTGTCAAATTAAAATGATGATATCATCAGAATTGATTCTGAGGTTGGTTACCGCAAGGGCAACCACGACTCCATTGAACAGTTGAACTCGGGTAATAATGAACATCAATTATTGGAATCATATTGAGTCAATGGCGGTTGCGGATGGAACCCAACAAATATTCCCAAAAAACCATCTTGTCACTTTTTGACTTCCTTAACCTTAGGCCAGTATTATACATATATATTAGATATATAAATATATATGAAAATGAATATTGCATATCGATGGATATCTCCATGGAAACTCCCTGTTAGTGTGCCTCTAATATGTTTTGGCTACAGTACTTGGGGGATATGTGTGGGTGCATCATGAGATGCCATCGACAACATGCATGGATTAACTGCTGATTATTCGTCTCTTGAAAACAAGTGGTCTAGGCGTGCCCATCGTGGCCCACCAGTGACCTGTACAGCTGAGAGGAAGGAGAGGATGATGCATCAATAAAGGTTTGGGCAGGTACTTCGACAGGTGCACACCCCTGTGACCCTCATTGCCTATCTTAGATGCCCGACTGAAAGCGGGTCAGCTGAGAAGACAGGAATGATGAACCAACCCACATTGCATGGGGAATGGTATCCACATGATCTCAGAACCGGAACGACTATGAAAAACATCTGACCCAAACAACTTCCGGCCATCTCTTTGAATGTGCCAAAAACACGCGCAACCACATCCACCGATGTGCATCCCAGTTGTATAGTATGTTGCACATAAGCATGGTTGTAATATGTTCTAATCCCTGTCAAACATCTGCGTTGCAAATCAATTGCTATAGCCATTTAGTAGCTGGAATGGATAGATGGTTTATAACCAATAATAAAACTATAATCATGGGCATGGTTAATATTAAACAGAAACTATAAAACCTATTGGTTGCTTAGGGCTTAATATATTTTACCCATACCCACATCTCTAATTTCCCTCGCGCCTTGACAGACAACACGCGCCTGGTTCCAACGGCCTCAGGGATCGCGCGAATTTATACCTGGAATGGGACAAGTGGAACTTATCAATTGATAGTTTTGGAAAGGCAAAAACACCAAAAACCACATCTATAATGTTGGGACCACTAATTATCATAATATATCAGAGTCAAGTATAGTCAATTATCGGATGGATAAACATTGGTGCGACAAGAAGGTGACTTAAGCCTAAGACTGCCGTTTCTGTGATTTTAAACGAATCCACAAACAAATTAGGCCGGAAGTGGTCGGAGAATGATTTACCATTGGAAGTTGCGACATTACTAGTGGTTCTTATATGTTCTTATCATCTTTTGTGTTGAACTTCGGGGCTTCGAAGCTTCTGGCAAAAAGTGAGACGTTGAATCATTCATTCGGGTTTGTCTGAAAATAGGGTATATTCCCAATTAATGTCAACCCCGGATTAATAAACCATGGTTTATTAATTAGGGGGGTACTCCCCCAATAATCTGATACTTAAATGGTACCCCCCCAATTAAACGGCCTAGGGGTTTATTAATCCAGGGTTGATATTATAGCCATTTAATAGGGATAATGATCATTAACCATTGGGTTTAGGGGTACACGACATTTTCAGACACACCCATTCCAACACCAAGTCCAGGAATGCCAGCTTTACCTCTCGATGAAGGCCCAAGGGGTCACCAACAGCTGAGAAGCGATGCGAATGGCCGCCAGGATCTCCAACAACAAACGCCTTGGCGCCAAGGCTCAGAAGCCATGCAACTGCTGAGGGGCATACAGAAGTGCAATGATATTAATGAGTTATGTATGTTATGAGTCTAATATTCCAATAATAGTAATTGTGAATCTGTAATATTTTGAACTCACAAGTTCAAAATGAACATGTTTGCTAATGGCTGATTGAACATTTAGTTACATACAAGTACTGATTTGCGTGCCAAACAATCTAATGGTACGAATTTAGAAACCCAAAAAAGCGAAATGTTGGCTCATGGCTCATGTAAACAATGTGTTTTTTTTCAGGTCCAAATCCTGTCAAAATCCGGCGGCTGATTTTTGTTCCAATGGGGGCAACCTGCAGTCATAGCTGCAAGCATACCGAATCTAAAATTGGGTCACACCCAGCCATAAAATGCCATAAACGAATAGCATACCGATTGGGGACGGATTCTTATCAAGTGTACTTCATTGCCTCATTCATCTCCCTCTACGACGAAACAACTCCCCAAGAACCATACTTTAGTGGAGAAATTTAGAAAAACACATATTTGGAACCAACTTACGGGATCTTACGGGTGTGTTTCATGTTAGAGGGATGGGATTACCTCATGACTCATCTCATTCAATGCTCATGGCGAAAGCACTGCCCAATGATCCAATGCACCTCCGATTCGCGGCACTTCCGCCATAGGAGTCGCTGCGGCGGTTGGTGTGGGGCGACAAGAACCTGAGCTGCAGACCGAAGACGGGGATCTGCACGATTGAAGACCCAAGAAAACAATACGCGGTTTCTAGCCATTTATTTATCGGGGATAGCTCATGATGGAATTTTGATTTATATAAAAGGGATTTCATGTTCTGGAAGGTTTGAAGCAAGACTCAAACCAAATTTCTTGATATGATTGAATTCATGATGGTTCACTCTAATTACTGCCAAGGAACGTGTTGCAGGAAAACCCTTATATTGGCAAGCCCCAGCAAACCAATCCAATGAAATTCAGAACTTCTAGCACCTTCGAACTGCACGAAATGGCATCAGCCAATTGACTTTACCTTCAACGGAAACAAAGAAAAACACCTAAGAAACAAACATACATAAGCACAAGATAGCACAAGTGGGTTCATCTTGATGAATAGTGTCAAGCAAAATCTCCCTGGAGAGGCCATAAGTCAAGACTAAGTGGCCCATTATCCTGCTTAGATTCCAACCTAAGAACAACACAAGCTCGATAGGCGACGAAATATCAATTTCTTCGACATTGAATTCGACATACATCGGATCTGTGTGCTTAGACCATTCTCTTGGCCCTCAAATCCCAAATACTTCCTTGTACTCATGTCAACGAGCCCTCTCGGGCAAGGAAGTTCTTTGTCTTCAAAAACACAGCATGGTTCCATGTCAAACCACTGGATCTCCCCTTATCTTGGGTGACAATTTGCTCACCGCAATACATCAGAAACTTGCATGTTGACAAGAATTATATGCTTAAGTTAATCCATATTTTTTCCATCAGTGTATTTAATACCAAGTCTCAATCTCAAACATTAAAAATAAACCAATGCTTGTTTGAAAAACACATCCAATTTCCAACTACACTATCCTCATTATGGCCTATCACAATCGAAAATCAATTGCTTATTGTAACACCCAAATTTCATAAATGTAATTCTTAGCTCACAAATCTGTTGGGTAGTACCCTCTGGTAATTTAACATAGCTATTGAAAATGGCCCATAGAAATAGTTGATTTACCCATTAAACATGGTGATTTTCCATAGTTTACCCATTAAAAAAGGTGATTTTCCAAAGCAAGGTAAACGTTTACCAGAGGGTATACCACCTGACCATGTTGTGGGCACCTCCAATCCCTTCCCGCAGACCACAAGCGGCTGCGACAGCAGATATCCGTGCGCAGCATGAATCTGGACACCGTCAAAGCCGGCGGCAACCGCGAGCGCCTGGGCGCGTGGCCTTCTAAAGCCTGCCCACAAAAAGGATTGAACCGGACCAACATGATAAAACATGGCTGGCAATTAAAAAAATGATTTAATTTAATGAAAAGTAAAACCAGTGAACATTGGTTGTTTACCAGCAAAAATAGGTTAGCTAACATGTAGATGCTACACACTACACTATATAGACTTGTGATTTTACCAGCTAACCTTTTTGATTTTATCGGTCAAGATTTGGAATAGCGAATTCTGGATTATACAAAGTGATATGTTTGCATGCACCTGCCTACATTGCTATGTAAAGGTGCTATGCATATTATATACTATATATTTTTTTTTATATTATACATTTTAAATTATATATAGACACATGTATGAAGATAATTTGTAAATACCACCGCACATATTATACTAGCTATCAAATCATACCTCTATATCGTATAATTTAGGTAAAACAATAATAAACCATCTCCGAAATCACACTAAATAGGTGCTATAAACATTATAAACCATTCCAAAATGGGTGGTTTGTGACATTGTATATTGTTTTACCCAGATTACTCTGTTTCCCCGTCCAACATCGTCCAACCTCAGCTGGTCCCGATGTGGCCCAGCCAAGATACCGCGGCATTGGCAAACTTCGTGGGAAGTGCTTTGACCTCCTCCGTTGTCAGGGTCCTGACCAGCCGTGCAAAAACACGTTGAAACCACTGGTGGTTGCAGCAAAATCATCCAACCCAAGTCTTTCTGTAAATAGGCCCTAAAAAGGAAACCCTAAAAATGAATAGATTCAATGAATTCCAAGAGTTCTCAGGATGGAACATAAGCAAATGATTGAAAATATTGAAAGGACCAGCCAAAGATCGGGTGATTTAAGGGCAACATGCCGGGCACCATATTTCATCCAAGGCATCGTGGTGTGTCTGCAGCGACTTCACCCATTCATTGCCGTATATAAAGATCCACAAAAATGAGTGATGAATGGGCACCCATATGCCCATTCAAAAACCATATTATACATTATTACACTGCCATCCAGTGGTATTATGTCATATTATCCACCCATTAAGTACATTTAAGTACCATATATTTTACCAGTACTGTACCCACCAGTGAGCCCCAACGCCTCGGGCTGCGGAAAAGTTGGATGCCAACCCCAGGGAGTCGAAAGGGCACGTTGGAAGGTGCCACCGGGCGCCGGAGGCTCACGGAGGGTGGGCTTTGACGTCCTGGATGGGACAACTGCCTCAGCTTTTCCGCGATGTTACCGTGATATGAGGTTAGCACCAACTGGATATAAAGGGTAGGTCCATGGTAAACCCAGGGAACATGACATGGAAATCTTACTTATTCAACAAATTGGCCAAGGAGTTACATGTCATGTTCCCTGGGTTTACCATGGACAGCCAATTTGTTCCCCTTATTATCGAAAACAACTTGTACTGTTGCCAGGTGTGAACCACTTCCAGCTGATTTCCAAGGACATCCAACTGGGATGTTTGTTGTATCACAATATTCGTCGGCTCGATCATCAATCATTGTTCCATATATTTGCTTATATATATCTTCAGAATATGTCTGCAGATGATTATCACAAGGATCACCCGTTGAATCCGAAATCTCGTTGAAGTTTAAATCATACAAACAATTCATGCGTTTTTTTTGCTGGTTTCAACCGCAGGTATCCGGGCTATGTCCCAACCGCAGCTGCACTGAATGGCCGTTTGGTCCAGTGGCACGATGGCGACTGGTCGCTCCTGGCTGCCTTTGCGGCATGTCTTGCTGGCCTCTGCCCATTCCTGACGTCAACTGCCATGGATTCATCAGGGTGGACTGGCAAGGCCTAGGAGAACTGGGACTGGGACCATGGTATACTTCAAATGGGTGTATATTAATGATTATATTAATACCAGTGACAAATAATCATACTTAAATATGATGTATAATAATTATTCTGTCAAATGGGTGTGTAATGGTTTATAAACCAACCTATATTACGGGGCTCACATTGCATGGACATCTGACCTCCCAAAAATTTGATATGCATTCGCCAGTAACCTGACATAGCTATGGAAAATTGTCCATTTATAGAGTTCGATAATTTACCCCTGGTGAGGTTCCACAGCCAACTGACAGATTACCATAACTATCATATATATACAATGAAATTCCCTAAAAACATCATGAATATTCCATGAAAATTCAACCACCAGAAATGGTTCAACCACCGCAATTAAATCCACCCACTCTGCGACCTTCAGAATTTTCAATGACAATCCTATAAACATCCTATATGCAAAAATTAAACATGTCACGCAGGTACCTGGCCCCGGTCACTGTCAGTCGCGGAACTCGCCAAATCGCTGAGGGCGTAGTGCTTCGGCAGATCACGTTGCCGGGGCCCTCAAGGTGCCTATCATGATTCACCAACGGTCGCTGGAAAGAAATCCCATTTCCATGGTATTGATTAGTAGATTCAATGGTATATCATAGATCTAAATCTATTCCATGGTAATGATTAAATTATGATATATCAATATATCTAGATATATCCCATGATCATGATTCAATGGTCCGTTAGTTGAGAATGTGTTAAATATAATATAATTCAACTAGCGGATTGCTAGGGGCATATTTCACCCGGTATTGGGGGAATCTTGGGGGTGCAGGCCCGGGATGATCTAACGGTATAGCTATGGGATTCTAACATCCAAACGTTGTGAGATGGGGCCCCTACCATGGTGAAATATACGCCACTTATAACCACTCAATAGTGGAACTGCACCCCCAAGTATGATAATCTATGATATAGTTCAACCGACGATCAAGTGGGAACTAAATTCTATTCCATAGTATTCTTTTTCACTTAGCTGAAGGGGCTTTGTAATGATCATAGTTTCAGAGAAAGGATATTGATATAATATGATAAGATATGATATGATCATCATTTGGAATATTATGGAATAACCCGGCAAGGAACCATGTAAATAAAGAGATCCAATACAGAACTAGAGAGAATCGGTCTACTGGCGTTCTTGACATGTCAGTCAGGCAGGGCAAGAACTATAACTATGATATTGCCGCTAAGGCGCTCATCTACCATGACCTTGGTTGGAGCCCCCAGAAATTCATGGTGCTTCAATCGGAAAAAAAAAGCGCTTATAGTGACCCCCAACAAAAAAATCAACAAACAATCAATACAAACGTAAAATCCTAGTTAAAGAGTGTTTAAATGGTTCCTTTTCTATATTTTTGGGCATTGCTATGGATTGCTATAATATATCATGCGGTGGCGAAACTCGGATTGTAGCTGGCTCCCCATCGGGTGACTAGAATAAACCTATCAACTTCGCAAACTTGAAGAATCATAAACATCAAAAAAAATCTCAGTGGTAGAGTTGTTGAGCTTATCGTCAATGGGAATTTCAGGATCCTAAAATGGAAGTACTGTACCATATAAGGCCATATTTTTTGGGGATATTCCCTTACATAGGCCTTATATATGGTAGGTACCTCCAATTTAGGTTCCTGAAATGGCCATTGATATCAGCACTGCCAAACCGTCCCCCGCAGCTACGCAGCTCAGCGACATTGCCGGTGATGATCAACCCGCTGCCGCCCTCGGCCCAGGCGCGGTAGAGTTCCACCATGGCCTTCAGTGGCTCTCCTTGACAAAGTCGGCCAAGCGGCCACGTCGTGAGAGTTGGATAAACCACAACGATGATAGGAAGTGATTCAAACTGGTTCACTTCATATGGAGACAATAAAAAAACCACTGGTGGTGTGGGGTACCTGGGTGCTTCAATTTCGAAAAACATCAACTTAGATTCCCTCCAGTAGCCCAGGGGGAAAAAAAACATGGTGGGTACCAGGTGCCCCAAGATGCAACGCGACTGCATCGCTTCATTGGGTCCATCTTGACTCACCGGTGTGAGCATCCACATGGCATGAATCAAGTCACTTTGATATATTTTACCCGGCTGCAAGTGAACATGGCAACATTGCAAACCAGACAGAATTGGTTGTTGCTGAAACCCACCACAATATCCACAATGACATTGGGTCAACGCGGTGCAAATCCGCCAGCTATAAACAAACAAACGGCGTAACGCCAGGCTTCCAGTGATGGGATGCGCCAAATGCTCCGACGTGGCCGTTTTGCAAATCCGATTGGGCAGGACCACTTCGCAGGGCAGGCGGAACGGCTTTCCTCACAACTTGCGGCCCCTAATAGGTGGGAAGCATGGAAACAGCCCTGCAGAGTTACAGCAAAGATCAGCTGAACGATGTTCCAGACTCAAACGCCTCCAATCCCAGCATTTTTGCACCTAGTTTGATCCGTTTTTGGCTTCAAATGTGCACATCATCTGAAATAACCAAACTAGACTAACAGACTATAGTGAACTAGTTATCAACTTTTGGTGTTTATCATCGTATGAACAAACTATAAGATGTGATAAACACCAGACGAGTCGCTCAAGATCTCCTCTGTCATCCTGGGCCCAGCTGTTGCGTATCAAAACAGCACAAATTGCAGCGGATGATTGAGATTTATTGATATTTTAATGATATTTATTGGGCATTTATTGAGAAATATATATATATATAAACATATATATATATACACATATACACATATATATAACTGGTATATTTTTCACCTTAAGATGGTTGCCAAACCAAACATGGAACCCCATGATAAGTGAATGATCAGTGATAGAACGTGAGTTTGGCAGCTGGCGATCACATCGAAAGGATTTATTATGGGGCTGCTACGGTGCTACGTTGTTGCTTTGGGAGTTGTAAAGTTGCAAAAAAATCCTCAAAGTGACCCCTAAAAAGTAGATGGTAAAGAAACCCTTACAATTGGTTGAGCCCCTGTGCTTTTGATACCCAACATATCTGATAATATCAACAAGCAGCCGTTAACGGCACATCCACATCATCCACGCTTTCCATACTGGGTCATGATAATCAAACTTAATCCCCCCATGACACAAGCAATGAAATCCCATTGATTTCGCACATCTCAGCTGCCTTGTGCTGAGTCGTCTTGCTGCGGACGGGATGATGGTGGACCGGTGCAAATTGAATTCCGACCGCTTCGACTTATTTCGACTACACAAAATAGGAAAACTGTATGAATCAGGGCATTTTGACTGAACCGAAGATTGAAAACATTTGACATTGGCCAAATCATCATGATTAATTTGGAAAAGGCACCCCCAAAAATTCCTGACACTCATCTGTTTGGGCTCAGAGGTCAAACCACCCCAATGCATCTCAATATTTGCACTTCCAAAAATTATGCATGTCATGCCCCATGCGTTTTCTCATCAGTCGAGTGACCACACTTTGTTGATCACTGGAGCCAAGATGCAACCTTTCACATCCAGTGGGTACATGCCCTTCGCATTGCCCGTCAGTTCTACCCAAATTCCACCCCCCAACAAAATGCGCGACATATATGGGGCCACATATCCAAGTGGATATTATAGAAGCGACTTCAGTACAAATAGAAACAGATGGATCCGCCATGGATATAGAAACTGCTGAGGCGCAAAATGGATCCAGCTGTCTCAAAGCCTAGAAATAGCTGAGAGATACAGGATGACATAGGTGTCGATCTCATCCACATCTCACCTAAATGAACCCAAATCCCAAGACAATAATCGATTGCCCTTTGGCCTGTGCTTATATGAAAAATGATTTCGTTGGATTCAATACCTCCAAGTTTGGCTGGTTTAATCTATCTTCGCTTACTCTTTTGGATTGTTATTTCCCTTTCTGCTGACTAGTCGCAGTGCACTTGTTGCCTGCCTTTTTCCCCATCATCTGGGATGGTTGCTCAATGGAAAATCCCAATTTGTAGATTATTTACCTTTATATAAAACATGTAGATCTTTCAGTGTCATGCCTGTCGGCTGAAAGGAAGTAATCCATTTTGCCTGTTTACCTCCAATTTTTCGGGTTACAAATCCATGGCGTTCAAAATCACCACTTGCCTTTTTTGGAGGTTACCATTTCCCGGTTTTCTTCCCAGTTCGCCCATTTCCCTCAGCATTCCCCCAAGCCACGGGTTTCCTGCAGTCGGCTAAGCCAGGCCCTGGCACTCTTGAGGTACCTTGAAGAAACAGTGGATGATAGTGGATCTGTTTGAATCTGACTTGGCAAAATGCAAAAACTCATATCCAGCGAGGAAGAACATCTTTGGAAGACATTATATGTATACACATATGGCAGACCATACCATCAATGAGGTCTTCCCTGATGCTGGAAGCTGAACTGCGTCAGGGTCAAACATGTATGAAGCACTGATGTTATCTGATGTTGTTCCCTTTTTGGCACTAAAACATATCATTATGTCACTGTTCCCACTGGCTTGATGCTGCGTGAATTACAAACCCACATCATCTCAAAAAATCTCAAAACTTACGTGCACTACTGCAATCCAGAACTAGAAAACATCTTTGGGTACTCACTTTTCACCCATACATGGCTAGACATGGCTGGAATCATGACAGGTCTCAGCTGCGATGAAACTGGGTGCCAGCGACCGTGTCAGTTGTTCATAGGCGAGCCTGTCAATCACCCGACCAGAACTGGGAGGCAGAAACAAAACAACATTTTTCACGACGAGAGCATTCAGGAAAGGACCAAGTGACGTACAGAATGTGACCAAGTGCCGAAGCTGCGCAATTGGGTTTGATTGATTTTATGATACCATCAGGTTGTTTGACTTGTTGCTTAAATTCATGTGTGCTGATAGGATGCGGCTGGATACGGATCAACATTTAATATATAGCAAGGGGATCGATGCCTAAGAACCTTACTGTAACCCAGTAACCCAAATCTGTGGTTTTTGGGTCCGAAACGCCCTTGATCCATATCCAGCCCCCGGTTGAGATACCTCGTTGTCAAAAAAACCCGACCTACCAGTGACGCGGGAATGGCAACGCATGGGAACCTGCGGAGCCAAGCAGGCCTGTGATGTGCCCCTGCGACCTTTCAGTTGGTGGTAATCCGTCCCACTTACTAATTATTTGAAACCTGTATAATTTGAATAAACCAAGCACTAAACGAGAGATTCGTTTGGGGCGTACCCAAGATCCATTTGTATGTTGCATCTCTGAAAATTAAGTTGGGACCCCAGCATTCAAAGTTGCAACATTTTTCCCAAATGTTTCCAGACCAAACCGTTCAGTTTCTAAATAAATTTTAGGACCGCACCACCGGAGCGTAGTCCTAGGCAAACCAAAACAGGGGGGAAAAAATACGTGAAATCGCAGAGTCATAGCCATAGCCAGTACATCCAAAATAGTGTGTTTGATCTTAGCACTTGTGTGTTGTTCCCATCCCATCTTTTGAGATTGACCGTATGGAGTATGGAGTTTTAGAAGTTCTACCCCCACGCTGTTTTTTTAATGTTTTTTTTTAATAAGTCCTAGAAACTATTTGTTTCATCCCGTGGCCATGTTTTTGTCTGGGAATGATCTACCATGACCCCGTCTGTTTGCGGAATTGTTGCAACACTTCACCCACTAGCCTTTTATGTGCGTTTTTTTTTCTCTAAAAAATGCTGAGTCCGGGGCTGCAAGGAATAACTGCATGATTATCCCCTATTATTCACTATTTTTTTTTGTTTTACGTATTTTTTTGAGCCTAATCGTCGGGCCGATAAATGACAATTTAAATGATATCTTTTAATCTCCCAACGATTGGCCAGGTGAAAAGCCATGACTGGTATATGATCATGTCACAAAACGATTCAACTCAAATTGCCCCTTGCTGGAGATTCTCAAAAAAAATGGTTGGTTTGGCTGAACCCAAACCTTTCTTACAATTCAGAAAATAATGAAATTTTCGCCGATGAAATGGGAGTGCTCATTCCCATCCGTACTGGTAAATCTAACAGTAGCAGAAGCTGGTAAACTTCAAAATCCTGCCGATTTTTTTTTCTCCAGGCGACCCTTCATATGCTAGCGGCACCTCGGCCAACAGCTCTCGCAACAAAACCCTAGAGGATTCCTTGGTGTGGCATGGGGCCGACAGGGGACAGCGGCGGTATATAGTGGAAAACATTCAACTCGTTCTTTGCTGGCAAGGTTGGCCGGGTTCTTTTTTACAACCAGCATCCCTCATGAACTCTAATTCCATCAATTGCCCTTGGCACCTGAACAACCTGAAACATCCTGGGCCAACCAACTGCAATACGAGGTCGTGGTAGTAGTGGATCAGGCCCACCTGGTTGTCTATTGCAGTGGCAATATCGCAGTAGCACACGGTGTGACACACGGTGTATCCCAAGGAGACAACAAACCATGTTGAATCAGCAAAGAAATGGCTACACAGCTAGAAGCGAAACTTGAAAAATGGAATGCGTGGATTTTTTTTACCGAAACCAACGGTACCAAAGCTTCTGTATCAAAACAACAAATTTTGTGTGGCAATGGCAAGCACCACCCCCTAAGTGAGAAAACATATGCACACATGTGACATACATGAAAAAAACAATATATATATATATATATATATAAGTACAAAAATATATATATATATAATATCCCTATCGGTAATTGGTGGGGGGGGTGGGACCCCTGGTTTATTTTTTTAATTAAATGGGGTCCCCTGCAGTATGGGTTTTTCCAAGATTCTTCAGTCAAACATACCCTCCGTTTATTTTTAACATAAGAAATTAATCCAGAAAAATCCAGTTCAGGTCCCACCCAGCATCCCCCAGCTAAAAATTAAACAAGCTACTCGGCAGTACCTGGTTTAATTTTACAGGATCATTGGGTTGATTTTGTTTTGCCAAGACCAAATATTAAACCACCTGGTTCTACACATGTGAGTGAGACTTGGTGTAAAAACAGTTGCGCCCACCATTTTTCCCTTCAGGTGCGTGGACCAACTCAACTTTCTCAAAATTAAACCCCATGGTTTAATTTCAGCCGTTTTAGCTCATTGTGCTGCCTCGTGTTCCGCCTCGGGATACTGCAGCCATGGTTCCTGACACGTGTCCTAGCACAGCTCCGTGAAGACGATCCGGCGTGGACAGCAAGGTTCTTGCACAGTTGGGAACAGCATTGCTGCAGCCCAAATGCTCCATCTCAAGCAGAGCAAGTCCATGGGAAAGGCGCTGCGGGACCATGGTAAACTGTTTCTATCTGTTTCGGGCCCCTTGCGTGATCCCAGATCAGGTCAGGATAATTAATCAAGGGGTGGGTGAGTCCATACGTACTGAACATTCATTCATCAGGACACCTTTGGCACCATAATATTCATGGGATTTATGGTCACCAGAATAATTAAACAAGGGGTGGGTGAGTCCACATGTACTGGGCATTCAGGATCAATTCTTCCATTGGGGCACCCCCAACACCATAATATCATACAATATCCATGGCATTGATGGTCACCAGAATAATTAAACAAGGGGTGGATAAGTCCACATGTTCTTGGCATTCATAAAGATTCATGTGTTGGGATACCTTTGGTGTTATCATGATTCATTGTTTTTTCTTGAATTTTCATCTTTGGTCATCACAAAGGAAGGAACCTGATGGAATCTCATTGGACTTGCTACTTTGGAATTATTTTGACACCTGTATCTCACCAATCTCTCTCCACCATGATCAACTTGCACTCCAATGCACAATGAGCTACAACAGCTGAAATTAAACCATGGGGTGGGTCACATCTCAAAATTAAACCAACTCAACTTTCTTCAGGATCTTAAGGAGGTGGGTGGACCCCCTGTTTTCGTAAGAATTTTTTAATTAAACCAAAAAAATTAAACCTAACTCAGTGTCCACCTGGTTTAATTTAGCTAGTGCGAGGGATATTATATATATACGTGTGCGTGTGTGTGTGTGCGTGTGTGTGTGTGCGCGTGTGCGTGTGTGTGCATGTGGCAATTTCTCAGGAATCAAAACGACAAGTATGTCTTCCCTGATGACCCCATCAAACATGCCACGCGTTGAGTGTGGGTGGTTTTAAGGACGGAATTAGGTGGATTTTGTTTAAACAAAAAAAAAGTCCTCTATCTGAAAAAGATATCGGACGTGTCACACATTCGGAGAATACATACGGTCGGACAACACATGGTAAATACATGTTTAAAACCAATTATTCGCTGAACCAAATCGTTTTTCCAACCATATTTCGCCCCCAAAACTGCTGTGAACCCACTGTTCTTGAGAACGAAAACTCTCAATGTTGTTGGTCTTGTAACTCTTGTACCTTTATGTTAACGATCATCAACCTGAAATGCTTGGATTAGCTCTGCCACTTGTGCCGTCCATTACACCACCAATACGTACATGACCCAAATCTCTCTGGCATCCTCGCGTTGTCCGGATCATTGGCCAGTTTGGCTCCTTGCCCTTTGGCTGGCTAAAGAATATTGATCCGCCCAAAAAATAATCTTTGATTAAGTTGGATAATCAATTCTATTTGGTTTGTGCCACTTCCAATATCTTCCAATGTTTATAATTTTCGACTTGTTTGAAGTTTGATCTTCTAACAATCATCTTATTTGATCGTCAACTCTCCATGTTGGATATCCTCCGGTCACCCGTTGTCGTTCGGCCCACCTCCCGGCTGCGCCAACTGTTCCAACAGCCATCGGTCCACCGAGTCCGCCGGGACGCTTTCGAGCCCCATCACCTGGCAACTTCGAACCATCGCTGCGGGTGGAGACCAAAATTACTGGTTGGTGGTTGGTGGTTTTAGGAATGTTGAAAAATATGAAAGTCAATGGGAAGGATTACCACATCTATTATGGAAAATCAAGAAACAAGTGAAACCACCAAGCAGGTTACAACAAAATCGCCTTTTTCATTCGACCCGGAACCCGGTTACCTTCTAAAATCATCCAAGAAGCAGTGCCCGGGTTCCGGTGACTTAAAAACAATATTGAGAGAGGATACAACAAATATTTTTTGAAATGAAAAATGAAGAACCTGAATTGAGGTTAAAAACTGCTGTCAGCAAATGTTCCCTATAGGCAATTGAGGACCCCATATGGTCCATTTCATCCCTGGGTTGATTGTGGGCGATCACTACTAGTGACATGAAAAATGTGCCCTTTAGGGTAGGTAGCACACACGTAAATAAACAATAATAAACAGGTATATAAAGGTGTTCAAACGACTTTAAAAACTTACCAGGAAAACGCACAAGAAAACAACAATGACTGGTGATCCCCAAGTGCCCCTTACCAACCATCATTTCCAGTGACGTCGCGGCTGAAATTTGCAAAACAAATTCTTTGTTGGTGGCTTCAGCCCCTGTGAAAAATATCAGTCAGTTGGAATGCTTATTGCCACTATATGGGAGAAAAAAACCATGTTCCAGCTGCTAATTGGCGTCCAACTGCTAATCCAACAGGTCGCCTTACGATAGCAACTGTAGGAAACTGACACGTAACATGGCCCTCTTGCACACCATCAACGGGTCTAAAACACCCCACCAATGGAATTTGTCTGGCCAATCATCCAAACCCAAAAAAACGAGAATAAGTGTGGCATTTGGAAGAAACAACCCAATCTGTGAACCCAAATCATGTTTTACACGGCAGAACTGTGCCCAGCCTTGTTCACAAGTTCATACGGCGACCAAATCCGAAAATAAAATCAATCCAGTCAGAGATGGACAAAGAACAGCACCTGAACAATTGTTTGATATTGTTTGGTCATATGCCTTTGCTGGAAGCATGGTGGAAGCACATGGTCGCAAAAAGAACCAATGATTTCGCATTTCGTATCCTTTATACCGGCATGGCTCCCTGTGCCTCTTTACAAAACCTCGAATACTCTGACCGGAACCTCAGGCTGGTGAAGCAATGTTTTCTTGCTGCTACACGCGCTGTGCGCCAGTGGCGCAAACCAAATCCGAAAAATAAACGAGTGCAAAATTACAGACAAAAAATCGTCCCCCTAGAAAATGTGCATTGATTGAACTGAACCGAACATGGTGCACAGGTTGCTCTCAGATTTTTGCTTGGGCCCTGGCAACATCATCAACTGTGCACGTTTTTGCCTCAAGCATATAAGGTTTTGCAGCTGATAGGGGGTCTTTGGAAATGGATTCTAGGGTCCTTGGTGATTTAGTTCTACCTCTGATTGTGTGATATATGTTTTCCATTATTTATTTCTTTATCTATCTTATCTATCAAGGTAGGTGGCCTTGGTATATACTAGTGAAAATGATCCCAAAGGAAAGATCGTCTTGGGCTAGTGTCCCTTGGATGTTTCAATATATTGTTAATTCTTATCCGCCATTCGGTAATCATGCCAAGATGGGGGTTGATAATTAGTGTCTCCATCCATTTACCCTTCTATTCGTGGAAGTGCCAGTCAGAACAAACGATCACCATTCGATCGTAGTTCAAATAGGTTTTTTTGGGTTGGGTACTTTGATAAAATATAAATATATTTTATATATATATATCAATATATGCAGCCGATAGGGGGTCTTTGGAATTTGATTCTAGGGTCCTTGGTGATTTAGTTCTACCTCTGATTGTGTGATATATGTTTTCCATTATTTATTTCTTTATCTATCTTATCTATCAAGGTAGGTGGCCTTGGTAAATACTAGTGAAAATGATCCCAAAGGAAAGATCGTCTTGGGTTAGTGTCCCTTGGATGTTTCAATATTATTAATTCTTATCCTTCTTTCGGTAGTCATGCCAAGATGGGGGTTGATAATTAGTCTCTCCATCCATTTACCCTTCTATTTGTGGAAGTGCCAGTCAGAACAAACGATCACCATTCGATCGTAGTTCAAATAGTTTTTTTTTTAATGGGGGGTTGGGTACTTCGATAAAATATAGAATATATTATATCTATGTTGTGCAATTGATCTGGGTTCTCTGGAAATGGATTCTTGGGTCTTTCCAACTTTTTAATATATGATAGTGGAATTGAATTGTATTATAGGTACTTTATTATTTTCCCTATGAGGTAACCAATTGGTTGATTAAATGGGTATCATCTTACCATTGGTTATTTAATATAACTATTTGTTTTTTACCATACTCATAGAACATTTTATGTGCATTATTATGTTCACTCTTAGGCAACCACTTGGTTGGCTAAATTGATATCATCCCAGTAACGGTTAGGGTTATTTTATTTTATTATATTCCTTGGATTAACTGGGGTCCACTACCATTTCTGAAGGGTACCAACCAATTGCTGGATCAAAATGGAAAAGGTATCAACCACGCTCTTGTTTTTTCTAGGGTGGTGCCCCCATATACCTTTGGTATAAAGCCACCAATGTTAATGTTATCCCTGATTATCATTATTTTTTTTCAAGTACTAAATTTCCCCCATTATTTCTACATCTACATCATATATCCTTTAAATGCAATGTCCAACAGCTAATTTGCCGAAGTCAGGGCGCAGAAATCAGCACCCTGAGTTAGGAAAAAAAAAATTTGACGATATCCTAGGTGTTTGGTGGGGTATTGCCTAAGTAAGGTCGCAAAAATCTGCACCTAGACTTGGGCAATACAGAGGTTGTACCCTGGGATTTAGGAAAAAAAAAATGCCGATCTCAGGGTGCAGAAATTGGCATGTGGACTTGGGAAACAGCCCTACTATTATATTCTACCATGATTTTTGCCGCAGAGGATTCGGGGTCCTTGATTTTGAGATTTAGGAAAAAAAAAATTGCCGATCTTTTGGCTTGGGGGACCCCGTATCCGTCGCATCCGCACATCCGTCGCATAACAATATTTTATTTTATATTTTATCGAAGTACCAACCCCAAAAAAAAACCTATCTGAACTACGATCGAATGGTGATCGTTTGTCCTGACTGGCACTTCCATAAATAGAAGGGTAAATGGATGGAGAGACTAATTATCAACCCCCATCTTGGCATGACTACCGAAAGAAGGATAAGAATTAATAATATTGAAACATCCAAGGGACACTAACCCAAGACGATCTTTCCTTTGGGATCATTTTCACTAGTATATACCAAGGCCACCTACCTTGATAGATAAGATAGATAAAGAAATAAATAATGGAAAACATATATCACACAATCAGAGGTAGAACTAAATCACCAAGGACCCTAGAATCAAATTCCAAAGACCCCCTATCTGCTGCATATATTAATATATATATATAAAATATTTAATATTTTATCAAAGTACCCAACCAAAAAAAAACTATTTGAACTACGATCGAATGGTGATCGTTTGTTCTGACTGGCACTTCCACGAATAGAAGGGTAAATGGATGGAGACACTAATTCTCAATTCCCATCTTGGCATGATTGCCGAATGGCGGATAAGAATTAACAATATATTGAAACATCCAAGGGACACTAGCCCAAGACGATCTTTCCTTTGGGATCATTTTCACTAGTATATACCAAGGCCACCTACCTTGATAGATAAGATAGATAAAGAAATAAATAATGGAAAACATATATCACACAATCAGAGGTAGAACTAAATCACCAAGGACCCTAGAATCAAATTCCAAAGACCCCCTATCGGCTGCATATATTGATATATATATATATATAATATATATAATATTTTATCAAAGTACCCAACCCAAAAAAAAACATATTTGAACTACGATCGAATGGTGATCGTTTGTTCTGACTGGCACTTCCACGAATAGAAGGGTAAATGGATGGAGACACTAATTCTCAACCCCCATCTTGGCATGATTGCCGAATGGCGGATAAGAAGTAACAATATATTGAAACATCCAAGGGACACTAACCCAAGACGATCTTTCCTTTGGGATCATTTTCACTAGTATATACCAAGGCCACCTACCTTGATAGATAAGATAGATAAAGAAATAAATAATGGAAAACATATATCACACAATCAGAGGTAGAACTAAATCACCAAGGACCCTAGAATCAAATTCTAAAGACCCCCTATCAGCTGCAAAACCTTATATAATTGTCGTCAGGAAATCGGCGCATTTTCCAAGATGTCGGCGGCTTCGTACTGAGCCCGTTAGCACACAAAAAAAAACTCCGCGAACAGATAAGAAACATACAAACACAACACGCAAAGTGACTTCATCATATTCTTGGTATAAATCAATATTTGCAAATCAAATTCCGGCACCCCCACATAGCCGTTCCGTCGAAATGTTGGTCAACAATCAAATTTCAGACTA
>CAMXCT020005346.1:23067-203067 GCA_947184155.2 Cladocopium goreaui | reverse complement strand
TGACCACACCCCACTTGGGCACCAGCACCCGAACAGGGCAAGGCAGCCATGACTTCCAAGTCTGGCAAAGTCCGATAGGTTTTAAGGATACTACAGCAAGCGTTGCAACGCAAGCCCTCTGGGCACCGTCTCCAAACATGACCACCAAAACCTTTAGCTTCAGCTTGATTAAACAACTCCTGCTTAGTACGTGGGGGGCCATCAGGAACCCTTTTAGGCACAGCAGCTTCAACAGTAAGCCAATACTTAATGCGAGGGATCATCCACATGGTCAACTTTTTAATCCTGGCAAGAATCCAACCATTCACACCTTCCACCTCAAAGGGCGCAACAGCAGCAGCATTCATGCTAGCAAGTTCGTCAGCACATTGATTGGCATGCCATGACCAGCTTTCTCTACCAAGAGAAACATGCTCCTCATGCGTGATATGGGACTTAACTTTAGTGAGGCTCACCTGCTTGTCCAGCAGCGTGACAAGTTGGCCCAGTAGGTCCCCATGTGGGTTACGGATCTTCTTTGGACAGCGACGCAACTTGTTGTACACATTGATGACAAAGGAAGCATCCACAGCAACCCTCAGTTCACAACCTTCAGAAATTGATCTCAGCAGCTCCACAAAGGCACGCAACTCGGCGCGAGCCACAGTATTGGGATCGGGGCCACCACGGACAAACCCAGCGATACTACCAACCAAAACGTAATCGCCATCAACAAGCGCAACAGCAACAACAGCCCAAGCACACTTCCGGAGCCGAGGTTCGTTACTAAAAGGACCACCGCTACCATCGGTCGCAAAAAACAAATCCGAAAAGTCAAACCCAGCGGAGTTTTCAAAACAACCGGTGCGCACGATGTTTTCGTCAGTGACCGCAGGAGCACGAGTCCACGCATCCGGCACCAAACCACGCAGCCAGAAATGACTTTGTTCAACCAAGCCGTAGCAAGCAGACCATGCTGCAGGCACAGGCCCGCATTCCCGGATGCACCCGGGGCATTCAAACAACATATGCAAGAGGGTTAACTCGACATCGCAGGTCGGACAAACACACTGCCGCGAGTTGAAGGAGTGTTGTAAAGCCCCTTGCCACCAAGTCTGCAACAACGGCGCGTCCTGAACCGGCACGCTGTCAAGCAAGCGTTTGTGCAACACAGCGTCCAATCCCGACTCCAAACCTTGCCCGAAAAATTGCTGAGACATGAGAACGCATTGGCGTCTTTTCAAAGAAGCAATAAACCCAAGTTCAATCCGTGCAAGTAAGCAAGGATCACTGGCGTCAATATGCCAAGCGAAGCCAAGGTCATCCATCCAAGAATCAAGTTGGCAAGCGGTCCAGCCAACATCCATGAGCACAGCCTGAGTAGCAGCAAGCGGACCTTTAACGATCTTCCAGCGGTGGGACACGCCAAGCAATTCCGTCCAGCTTTGCTCCCACGCTTTGACTAAAGCCGAAGAAGCTAAGACACCACAACGCCGCACCAACTCAAGCCACAGTTTAACCGTTCAAGGCGCACGCGGAAGTACGGGTCATCAAGCGGGGTAGCGTTAATTTGCATGGCAACTTCCAGCAACCCTCGTCCTTTAATCCACTTGTTGGTTCTGGCAACGTTAAGTCTCCAAGCACGCAACTTGTGAGGAGGAATACCAAGAGCCATATGGCCCCACAAAGCCACCGACCCAGCAGACATGTTCACAAACTTGCGTCTTTTACCGGCTTCGAGATAAGCCAATGAAGAGTCCAATGGCATATCCACAAGAAATGACTCACAAAAATCCAATGGATCAAAACTTCACAGATGAGAATCAGTCGCATCCAGACTTGCCACACCCGGGTGGTGACAAATGGCAAAAAGGGTGACACCTGAGAAGTAGCTGCGAATGACATCTTAGCACATCATGCACTCAAGTCCAACGGAGGATGGCAAAGCACAAACCCATTGAACTGACAAAAAAAAAACCTTAGAGATTTAGCCTATATCGTTGAATGCTTAGCAGGGGCAATGAGTTTGAAGACAATGAAATTCATGAATTGCCTCCATTATTGAAATCCTTGGGATTGCCTTAACGCTGCAATTGACATGGCGCCCAATTGACTGACGAGTGCGAAAACGGAATAACGACAAGCACGCGCTTGATGAAAACTGCTTAGCCGATAAAAACTAAAGACCATGCAACCACTGAGGCCTTGACGAAATGTTGATATGAGACGATGACAAACGAGACAAGTAAAAATCCAAAAGCGGCAAAGAGGATCGGCAAAACACAAAACTCCAATCCAACTAGGCTCAGCACAGCACAAACTTCATTGGATCGACCAGCAACGGGAAGAAACAAAACACTGAAAAACCAGAAGCTGAACGCGTCCCACTGCCACGAGAAAAACCAAAAACAACCAGGAGAATCGGAAAACCACAACGCTCCTATCCAACTAAGCTCGGCACAGCACAAACTTCATGGGATTTGCTGACAATTGGATGGATGAAACATGATGAAACCCCCTGATCCTCAGGAAGGTGAGGGAGCAGGCTCATGCAGATACTAGCATTTCTCTCCATGGACGCATCCGGTAGGCATCCTATGGAAGATGCACGCTGTTTTGGCCTTTTTGCTCTGCTGTCATTGCTTTTCCCTTTCCCTTTGCTTTACCTTTTGGGGGTGTTTTCGATTCAGACGATGGAGCGATGGCAGCAGGCGCGCTGGTGGGTTTGTCGGGCTGCAATTCTTTGGTGCTGGACTTCAACAAGTTCTCAATTGATTGCGCATTGATGTATTCTTTTTCTTCAAGCAAGTGTTCCTGCAACCTATTCCAAGGATGATCAATGTCACGGAGTAGCGAAAGAGCATCGCTTCTCTTGATCTCACCAATGGTCCTTTCCAACTTGCGAACTTGCCTCAACGGATGAAACAACCACTCACCCATCATGCGCTGAGACGGCTAATCTTCTTGCAGTACACCATTCAAAGTGCGAAGGACGGGACCTGAAAACTCTTGCAAATGCTTGCCACTGTAACCATCAAACCTATTTGAAATATCGATTGGAGAGTTAGCAGCGAAACACGAGCGCGATCAATGTCAAAACGCGTGGAAACAATGTGCAACAAGTATCTGCCCTTGGGAGGGTTTACAGTTCGAGTGCATCCTTTAATGTACCCCATGATCTTGAACTGCAACTCAGGCACATTTTCACAACCTTTCGAAATTTCAGCTGCCAACCAACGAACTCAAGGCGGAACACAACCCAAATCATGCTTGATTACTTCATCGGAATTAACTTCAAAAGTTTTGGAAAGCCAATGTGCTAAGTAATCCCTATCACTGATATCCACATTTGCCATGATCAGCAACAACTGGTTTTTCCAAACTCTGAAATCCGAAGCACTGGAAGGAACCAGACTTAATGTGGCATACCGAAGCGAACGATCATCCACAATGTTCCTTTCAACTAGGCCCCTGTGACTGGTAAAGTTTTGGGGCATGCGATCTCGAACTAACTCTTCATCCTCAGCGTCAAAACCATCTCCGCAATCATTTGATGGAAACCCTGGGCCCCCCTGATCCGGCAAGTGCTGGAAAAGAACGAGGTTTTCGAGGAAGACCAGAAGGCGGAAACGGAAAAGACACTGCCGCGCTATTATGGCTCTAAACTTGATCGACATGAATCTCGAGCATCTTCAACCGCTGACATGCGAGCCGAAAGAATCTGCAAAACTTCCCTCATGGAGACAGCAATTGCGCTGAAAAGGCCGGAGGAGGTGGAACATCAGAGGTGGAACATCAGACCTGACTTGATCAACTGTTTGAGCGGCGCTTCGTGCAGCCAAATTCATTTCCATATCTTGACAGTGTTGACGAAGGGACAAGTTCTGAGCTTGAGATACATCAAAAACAAAACGCTGGGAGTCGACCGAATACTTCAGCTGGTGGATTTCATCCATCAGTCGTGAAATTTCGCCCTCTTTGTGGCCTAACGTGTTGGCGGAGCACTCAACTCTTCGACCCAAGTTGTGATTCCGAGCGATTTGAAGCTCCAACTGAGCGCGAACATTGGCGACTTCTGAATTTAATTGATGGATCTGATTTTGAAATCTTGGATTTGATAGCTGAAGGCTCTCAACAACACCAAGTAACTCTTGAATACGTGAACAGGCCTGGCTGTACACATCTTGGGCTAAGCCTTCCAACCACTTGATTCTTTCATCAGATTCCTGAACAACCCTCTTGGCCTCGGAGACCATGTTGGCAAAATCCATGGGATCAACACCAACATTCACTTGCTGAGTGCGGCGATCATGATACTGGACCGTCTGTGAATGATGGATCCGGGCATCAAACTGACCACTATAGACTCTTGGGGAATGAAAGTCGAAGGTTGGGAGGCCGTTGCGGACCTATGCACAAGAGGAACTGGTGACATGGCACGCTCATGATCTGATGGTTTTGGCTGGCGCTTGATAACTTGAGAAACTTTTCGCGGCTGATTCACCGTTGAAACTTGTTTTGTTCTTGACGACCGTCCTCTTGATTTTGGAGTCCCGGATGAACTTCGGCTTCGAGATGAATGAGGTGTGACTGCGCCTCCCTTAACATCGATGGACCCGGATGACATGCTCAAGGATGAGGAGTTTGGATCTGACATAATTCCTGTTCCAGCCTTTTACCAACAAAGATTCACAGGTCACGGCCGACGCAACAACATGTGTGCCAGGTTTGAGGCACGTGGCAGCCTATGAAATGAAATCCCCCCGAAAAGTCAAACAACAGCAAATGCGGCCCGTAAGGAAGGATACTAAAGAACTGAAAGAATGGGTATAGGAACCTCCATACATATGTGGTAATCATGTGTTGGGATCAGGGACCCTGGTAATACAGACCCCGGGGTTAACTAATTTTTATCGTTAGGGGGCGAAACCCACAAATGGTAGCTTTATTTTGAAAAATGTTTCTAAAGGGGATCAATTAAAAGTCAAATTGGCCAACCTCAAATTTTCCAAACTGGGAAATGGACCCTAGTTTTTAGTATTTGGGGTGTTAAGTAATAGGGGAAAAGGATTACCTGAAAAACGTCTCACATCAACATGATTCAACCTTTCCATTTATTTATCCTTACCCGTTTGCTTTTGCACATGTTTCTCAATTTTTTGGGCTATGTATGTAACGGAATCTGTGTTGCGTGCCCGCGGGTTTTGTTCGCTTGTGCCCGGGTAGCTCTGTAGATTCAAACAAGACGAAATTGCGCCACAGCATGACGGCTTTGCCCCATAACAGCGGACCAAAAGAGAAGACACATTTTCAGTACAACCCGATATCCCTCCAAACCCTCAAAAGTTGGGATCTTCAACGCGATGAATGAACAGGGAGGCGGTGCGCTCACGTCTTGCATTTCCAGAGCTGATGCGGACCCCAACCGCGGCTTCCAGATCGCAGTGGGCACTGCCGGACGTCAACGGGAAAAATGTTAGAAAAGATGTCAGATAGAATGCCAAAAGATATGCCAGATAGAATGCCAGAAAAAATGTCAGAAGATATGCCAGATAGAATGCCAGAAGGTATGCCAGATAGAATGCCAGAAGATTTGCCAGATAGAATGCCAGAAGATATGCCAGATAGAATGCCAGAAGATATGTCAGATAGAATGCCAGAAGATATGCCAGAAGATATGCCAAATAGAATGCCAGAAGATATGTCAGGTAGAATGCCAGGAGATTTGCCAGTAAGAAAATGTATAAATGTCATGGTGGGGATCATTCGAAGTGAAGTAATTTTAAACGCAGTTCCCTGATTTGATCCACATGATGGGTTCCCCCATTTGTTTGAAAAATAACGGTGAATATTGAACACACACACACAATTTAATTTGGATGATTGGAAACATGCTGACACTAAACATTTCTTTTTCAACATACATGAGGGAGTTGGCATTAAACCACACCATTCATGCAACATGCCAGAAGTGTGTTTCAACAAATTTTGTTTTTGCAATAAATGATTTGTTTACACAATATTGTTTCAGCGAAAACAAGTTCGTTGTTTAATGTTTTTTTTGTACGTATGTTATTAAGAACGAAACTAAATTAATGATATGTTTTGTTTTTGCGTTTAAAAATTAAAATGTTTGGTATATTCCTGAAGTCGCTCTGGTCTGCGCGGGGGAACAACATGAATGGTTTGAACCAAATTACTCTGTGAACGTAGATGCGTGGTTCGAGTTTTCATTCGGAAAATTTGCACGCTGGCATGCCACTGACACGGATGGGCCAAGATTGCATCATACAGTTCAGCTGTGCACACTGCGATCTGGAAGTCGCGGTTGGGGTCCGGCAGTGCCCACTGGGATCCGGAGCTCGCGGTTGAGGTCCGGCAGTGCCCACTGGGATCTGGAACTCACGGTTGAGGTCCGGGAGTGCCCACTGCGACCTGGAAGTTGCGGTTGGGGTCCGGCAGTGCCCACTGCGATCTGCAACTCGCGGTTGAGGTCCGGCAGTGCCCACTGGGATCTGGACTGCGAGGAGGAGGCGGCGGGTGAGGAGGCGGAGGAGGAGAACAGCTCTGATAAAATCTAACAACCCTCACCTGGCAGGTGGGAAAAAAAAATAATGTTGTAAGTTGAATCATTGAAATTACACCAACAAACCGACAACATATTCTTGCAATTTGTGAGCATGTGATTCGAAGGACCTTCGTGGTATTTGCCTTGACAAAAACATACAAAAACTATCCCCCTTGCTTGATGGGTACCTACCCCTAGCTGGTCACTGCATAAATCATATGCATCTTCAGGCGTTTATAAAATGGGTGGCCCTACGAAAAACATATTTCCGCAATATAAAATGCAAATATAGTAAAATATAAAAACTTGAGGTTTTATGAAGAGAGGCCAGCGCTCTCAGCGCCCACAGTTCTCGTAAAAGATGCTATGTTTTGAGCATTTTCTGACATGTGTGTCCAAGTCTGTAAGCAATTTGTACTGTTGCCTTTCCCAGCAGTTTTAAGACATGTTCTCATTGCTGCAGGTTGTCTATCAACGGTTCTATGGCCATGCTCAAATGATAGGGGTGTTTGCTTCTATGTTGCAGGTTTTTATAGCAAGCATGAACAAGAGGAAACCACACTTTTGATTGACAGAAGATTTCATTTTGTCCCCAAGCAGCATTGCATCTTCCTGACAGAGCTCCCTACAGAAAGAGATATGGAATGTTTTGCAAGGGTAAGCATACTTTGAAAAATATTGTGTTATTAAACCCTAGTACAGCATCAACTCAGATTCTAAGGGCCACAGCATGCTTCTCATAAGTCATCGTTGAAAATTTGAAAGAATGTGGCATTTCTTGAGGAAGTTGTGGCATGCCTCTATGCAACATTCTTCTATAGAGGGAACAACATGGAACAACATTCCTTTGAGAAAGTGTAAAGCAAGACCCTGAGATGTGCATAGCATTCCTTTAGAACAAGTGCGTTCTGTCTTCCATATATTTTAATGAACATATGCAATTCCTTCCATAGAGGTAGTAGTCCTTTTAGAGAAGGGTAGCATTTCCTCAAGATAAAATATGCATATACATTAGTGTGTCTCAGAAAAGCGGAATTACTATCAGACAATACTTGATGGTTTCATGAAATCTTGATTTTAAACAACGGTATTATGCCATATTACTTCGAAAAAAAATTATTCATTTGGAAAATATAATTTGATTTTCAAATAACATAATTCACTGCATGATGTGATTAATTGTATATATATATACAGTTACCCACAATTTTCCTTTCAAAAGTATGTAGCATCTCTTTGGGAAGTAGCCTTCAAGACACACAGCAGTCCTAGTGACAGGGTATGGCTGAGTATGGTGTGATTTACAGTAAGTTGTTGTACAAAAGGGAACCCTTTCATATATACAACAATCCCTTTGAAAGAGGGTGATGTGTCTGTAATAAAGCGCAATGCATGGAATTGCCATTTGAAGAAGTATAGTGTTCCTTGCAGGAAATATAGCATTATTTTGAAAGGGTATTTTTCAATAAGCAGTTGCTCTTTCAGAGACCACAGTGCAGCATGCCTTTATGCAAGTTTCCTTGAAAAGGATGCAATATATTGTATTTGCTCATTCCTTTGAAAAGAGGGTGGTATTCCTTGCTCAGAAAAAAAAATGCACAAACAGAGCCACCACCTCCAGAAAATCGGAAATCAGGCCTTGCTGTTCAGGAAATATGGAGAAAACATTTTCAAGGTAAAACCACCCCTATAGACAGGCGGTACAATAAGCAAAACCACCAAAAAAACCCACAAAAAAAAACAAACAGCAACTATGAGCCCCCCAACCTTTCTCTGGAATCTTTGTTTTTTTTTTGTTTTTTTTTTCGGTTTTCAGTTATGGAGTTTAATTTTGTGTAGGGAATTTTGTTCTTGGGGTTTGCCTGTGGGAGATGCAATGTTGAAGTGACAAGTGCAGCCATATTTTTTTTCTGGATGGGTAGATTCATGGAGAAAAGTGGCAAAAGGAGACTGCCCAAAACGTGTGCGCTCACAACGCTGCTTTCAATTTATGAAATGCCAACACGTCCAAAAACTGAAAGTATCCCGATAGCATGTTTTTTCCTTTTTTTTCGCTTATGGACTGCCAAGGTTCATTATTGGGACTTGCAACAAATGCCAGTATAAAATGCCTAGCTGCTTGAAAACCCCTTTAAAAAAATAATTTGATGGCAAATGGCGTCAAAAGTAAAGAGCACCACCAAATTTGAGATACTCTGGACTGGAAGAAAAACTCGCATGTTGGAATTCTTTGCAGGTATCATCCCAAAAATCACTTCTTTGGATTTGTAATGATTTTTGTTTATTTCCATTTTTGCTCCCACCTGTGAAGGAAAATCCCTCACCTATGGAGCCAGAGGGAGGACGTGATACGAGGATCCAAGCTCCCATTTACAAAATGCCCGGCCGGTCAAAATAATGGAAAATACCACTGAACATGGTATATACCCTTTTTTATTTACAAAATGCAACCTGTGGGTATCACACCACTAAAAACAAATTAGCATAATCTATCATCCATACATGACGGCAGGATTTTTATAAAATGCTTGGCCATACAAAAAAATTCTCAAAATAAATAGACATGGGTTAATATATTTATTTCCGTTTATGAGAAGGTGGTTGGTTGGAGGGGGCATATTGTAACACCAAAGGAGTGGCATTTTGTAAACGGACAACCATGGGGGATCAAAAACTCCTCAAGCACTGTCCACCTTCGAGCATTTCCAAAATTTCCAAGCCCAAGGCGCTGACAAACATTAGGGGTGAAAAACGCGGACACGATTTGAATAATTTTGAACGCTCTGTCTCACAATATCAATCTGCAATAGCTGAGTGCTTGCTACGAACCCCGCTGTTTTTGATGAATGCATGTCCACTTGATCTAAGGTGTCCATTACAATACAAATAGAAACCGAATTTAAGCAAATTTATCACAGAAAAAATATTGTCATCACAAAGAGTTGTTTGTGGTGAAGTTCACGTGCGTTCTTTCACAAAATGTCATATCCTGTGGACGTATGATTTTTGTGATAACGGGTCCTGGTTTGTGGTGAAACCCAGCGAAATTCATGACAAAACACTGGTCCAAAAGAAATGGCATTGTCTGATGAACACACATGGTGATTTGTTATGAAATTCAATGACCTTCATCACAAATCAGGCCCCCGTAAACTACTTGTCCACAACTACGGTGTTTTCCAGCCAGAAATGTTTTTCAGCGCAATATATTTCTCAGCGAAAAATCCGTTCAACACAAACATTGAAAACATACAAGTAATATCAAATAATTATTGAATTACGACGTCGAAAATAATGTCATTATGCTGCTTTTGACGTTTCCATGATTCTATGGAAAAAAATGTTTTCAAGGTGTATCATTGTTAGTTTGTTTTTTTATTATTTGCGTACAATTTCACTTTCAAAATGTTTCCATGCCAAAATTTAAATGTGTTGAACGAAATTTGATGCCTCCAGATTCTGACCGTTTTGACCCAATTTCGCGCCTCGAACCAAAAGTAAAATTCAAATGTTTTTCTCTGGAAAGTGTGTTGGATTCTGTTTTTCCATTACTTGCTCATTGTTTCCGAATTGTGGGGCGAAATCCTTGCCTCCTGTCCTCCTGTTATCGTCAGAAACTTGCGCAGCAGCATTGCTTACGCGTTCCATCATGATAACACATTAGGTAACCATGGCCTTTTCCATCCTTATTGTTTAGCAACTGTTTCCCGAATATTATTCAAGTGTTGTCCGGAATTGTTTTTCTGAAAATGTGATAAAAATCATGCGTTTCGAAAAACAATGCAGTCATCAGTCATCGCGTGGGAAATTGTGCAGCCAATCAACCAGCGTGATTTCGGGAAATTTTTGGTGGCATCAACGTGGCCATCAATACGAGGGTGACCATGTTTGATTGTTTTCCCAAGTTAATACGAATTTGTAGGCTGCAAACCGTTAGGTTGATAAAGTGTCGAAAATAATGTCGGCATCGGGTGAAAAATTATGGTGTGCTGCGTTGTACTTCCGAATACTTCCGACCAAAAAAACGCAATGTGAAACTGCCAGCAAAAGCCGCTACTGTGCGTCCCCAATAGCGCCCCCAGGGCTTACATAGATACATGGATTTAGCATGGCAAATATGAATAATAGACGACAAAAACAACAAAACAAACCATTGCAAAATGCCTTTGCAAAGAATGCAAACATTGCATCAAAAAATGTATGCAACCTACATCTGTATAAAGGAGTTTCCTTTCACATACACAATGGTTGTTGAAAACCTGTGCTTATTGAATTCATGCAATTTGTTCGCATTAAAAAATATCAAAGAACAATTGCAAACAACACTTGTCAAAAGACCTAGCATTAAGAAGGCAATTCCGACAATGTAGGCAACAACATGCGAGTAACGTTTTTTACATGTCCATTTTAAACAAGCAACAAATCATGCAATTTGTTCTCCGTCAATATTTGTTGCGTTTTTGTAAACACCACACAATATTTGTGAAAACGAAGCAAACAATACTTGTAAAATTGCTGCGCGCACAAACCCTTGATGTATTTGAAGGACGGGTAGCATTGCTACGGTAGCATGATTACTGAATTTCAGGGAGGACGAAGAGTCAGGAATCATAGCGTTCCAGAAGGAAAATGTAGCATGCTGTTTTGCAGGAAGGAAAAAATTTTGAAATTATTGCCGCACGGTTCTGAAAAATGCATTCTGGCTGCCAAAGCAGTTTCAGACCTTGCAAAACCTTTGTCAATGAAATTTCGGTTTCATTAAAGCATGCGTTTTACATTTGAACGTGCTTGTTTGCAAAGTGTGCAGCATTCCTGTACGATAGTATAGCAAGAACCTACTGTAGATTCCATTGAAGATGCAAAAAAATAAAAAATGATTCGTTTGTTGTAAAACACGGGCAGCCTCAACTTTTGCAGTTTCTTTCTAAGAAAGGGTACGGTTGGAGACGTTTTGTTTGGAAAACGGCGCTATGTGAGTTTCAAATGGCAGAAAAATGCGCAATATTTTTGTGAACGCACAAAAAGGATTGAATGAAACAAGTAAGTGTGGTATGGAAAGAGTGCCGTAGCATCAATATCAGCAATTTTTGCCTTCAAATTGGTACACCATTTGCTTCAAAAGATTGCCAGCAAACTGTGCACAGTTTGTGTCAATCAAGGAAGGCCATCCTTTTAACATGAAAGTAACATATATAGTCACACATACACACACATATATATATAATTATAGATATATATATATATAGTTATATATATAATTACATATATAAATATATATAATATAAATATAAATATAAAAATAGAAATATATCTATATATATAAATATACATATAAATATAAATATATATATATATATATCTCTGTGTGTGAGGGTGTGTCTGTGTGCGTGCGCGTCTTTCATTTAAAACAAGATGCAGCCCACGAACCCGAATGCTCACACGTATGGTGATGGTACAGATGTCAAAACACATGGATATGCAGTCACGCACAATACCTGTCTGCAATAGTTTATTTGAACAGTCTTGTACATGTTTCCCTTGTTACCAGTCTGCAGTGTGGAGTGGAAAGTGTAGTGTGGAGTGTGGAGTGTGAAGTAAAGAGTGTGGAGTGTAGAGTGTGGAGTGGGGAGCGTAGAGTGTGTAAAGTGTAGAATGCGGAGTGTAAAGTGTAGAGTGTGGAGTATGGAGTGTAAAGTGTAGAGTGTGGAGTGTAGAGTGTAGAGTGTGGAGTGTAGTGTGTGGAGTGAGGAGTGTAAAGTGCAAAGTGTGGAGTGTAAAGCCAGGAGTGTAAAGTGTGGAGTTTGTGAATTGCAGGGTGCGAAGTGTAGAATGTAAAGTGTAGAGTGTGGAGTGTAAAGTGTGGAGTGAGGAGTGTAAAGTGGAAACGTGGAGTGTAAAGTGTAGAGTGTGGAGTGTAGTGTGTATAGTGTAGAGTGTAAAGTGTAGAGTGTGGAGTGTGGAGTGTAAAGTGTGGAGTGTAAAGTGCGGAGTGAGGAGTGTAAAGTGTGGAGTGTAAAGTGTGGAGTGAGGAGTGTAAAGTGTGGAGTGTAAAGTGTGGAGTGTGGAGTGTGGAGTGGAAAGTGTGGAGTGTGAAGTGTGGAGTGTAAAGTCAGGAGTGTGGAGTGTAAAGTGTGAAGTGTGGAGTGAGGAGTGTAAGGTGTGGAGTGTGGAGTGTGGAGTGTGGAGTCTGGAGTGGAAAGTGTAGAGTGTGGTGTGTAGAGTGTGGAGTGTGGAGTGTAAAGTGAGGAGTGTGAAGTGTGGAGTGAGGAGTGTAAAGTGTAGAGTGTGGAGTGTGGAGTGTAAAGTGTGGAGTGTAAAGTGTGGAGTGAGGAGTGGAAATTGTAGAGTGTAGAGTGTGGAGTGTGGAGTGTAAAGTGAGGAGTGTGGAGTGTAGAGTGTGGAGTGTGGAGTGAGGAGTGTAAAGTGTAAAGTGTGGAGTGTGGAGTGTAAAGTGTAGAGTGTGGAGTGTGGAGTGGAAAGTGTAGAGTGTGGAGTGTGGAGTGTAAAATGTAAAGTGCGGAGTGTAGAGTGTAGAGTGTGGAGTGTGGAGTGTATAGAGTAAAGTGTAGAGATTAAAGTGACGAGTGTAAAGTGACGAGTGTAAAGTGTGGAATGAGGAGTAAGTTGATGCACGTGCAGGGGCCCACAGGGAGGTAACAGCCACCCTCCGCTGGGATGCAGCCAGCGTTGCGGAGCTTGAAGGGGTACCTGGCGTATCCCAAGGGGCCAGGGGGTTTAGGAAAATCATGGAAGATCTTCGAGAAAATCATTGCTGATCTTGATGATTGTTGATTTTTCAGAGCATCTAAGTTGGGAAGTCATTAAGAGAATCGCTAGATCTGGGTAGCAGTGCCGCAATGCTCTTTGCGAAGTTGCCCCAGGTTTATGACGGGATCTATGTATGGTGAATGGGGTGATGAGCGTCCAAGTACTTGCAGAAAAACATGTACCTCATAACGACGATATGATTTTTTGAACGATATAGAATCATGGGCCATATGGGGAAAACTCTCCCGGCTTCGGGGAATCACAAGTCTGGCCCGAACTACAACCCATACAACTTCTGTTGGCGTCACTTTGAATCACACCCTAGAAAACGGTATGATGACGATTTGAGTCATCGTTCCATGTAGGGTGAATCATGGCATCTTGGAAACCACAGCCCTGATCCCAAGAGCTGCTTCAGACGAGATGCCAAGAAAGAAGGATACAGAAGGCCTGGGCGACAAGCCAGGCAAAAAGCGTTGAGAATTCAACCACCTGGATTTATTTGCACATATTATCCCCGCTGATACGCGTTCATATCTTTCAGAAATCACTGGGTTGTACGGTTCTACCACTGGGCCACTCTCTCTCTCTCTCTGCCATTTATCATACAATATCTTGGTAAAACCCTTTCAATCCACCAAGGTTTAATGATCCGGGATTGTCATTCCGGCTGTTCGATGGTCCTCAATACTACTGACTGCATGCTGGATGCCTCCAAAAAACAAATGGGATTTCGGGATTTCTATATGTCTCCTGTCCCACAAACAAATGTCACCAGATCCCTTGACAGTCCAAACTTCGACAGCATCATCTTGAGTTGATGGTTTCAATCCATCCCTTAAAACAACTTTTTGACATGCATCATCAACACATTTTTGCAAGCAAGCCATAGTACATAATCCTGCATGGGAAATTTCCATGGCCGTCTCACCAGAGGGTGCCCCTAGCATCCGCCACCAGTCACCAACTTTGCGCCAGGGCACTGCCAGGAGTTCGAAACCAAAGAAAATCCGAGCTTCGACCGAGTCCCATTTCTCGGCAAGGATTTTGAACTGGTGTTGACCAACCAAAAAAAGACATGGACACATTTAGGCTAGGCAACAAATGCAGATGTAACAGTGTAACACACGCAATTAGAAGGTTGTGAGTTATGACCAACAAAAACTGGGGACGGGGATGCTCAAAAACTAGAAACATGTTCGACCGACTGCAGTTATGTATGGGTGACGCAGCAATGGGCATTTGGGAGGCAATGGTACCCCTAGAAAAACCATGTGTGAGGAGCCTCTTTTGGGTGGCTTTGGTATACCATCACACCATGTGCCATCATCAGTTGCATGTTGATTGTACAATGATTGTACAACACATGGGGGCCTTACCTCCGCAAAACGAAAATGGTTTCCCTATCTGCGCTGGACAAATCTTGTCTGATATGGCCACCAATCCTCACGTAATCACCCCTGTAAAATCTACCAGGACGTGACCCTAAAGATGGGCTGGTGTAAAAAAAACATCACTATTAAAATCATTTTAAATCTGCAATTTTCTGGGCCCAGGGATTTCCGTTTAAAGAACACTGGCTCTTCCTCAACATCTGCGCGGTCTCACCCAAGGGGCCGACACCAGCTCAGAGACCGTTGCGGGCAGAAAGGAATTCTCCAGCTTGCTGGTGCCAATGGTCCCGCTGAAGCCCCTCAACATCAATGGTATCACCTTGGGCGACTTAACACCAGAAGACAGTTTCCATTTCCTACTGTGAGCATGTGGTTCTTGACCATGGACACATTTTGAATGAGCTATACCGGCGGTATGCCCACTTACTATCCGCTTATAAGGCTATCATCAAGGTACTCACACATGTACGGGGCCCTAAACCCAGGGAAGCTAACAAAGAATGACTAGACTAGCCGTGACCTTCACATGATGTTCCTTCTTGGAAATTGGGGAAGTCCATTGTGAGAGCGAATCGGTGCAGCACAAGCCCCATCCGGTCTGGAAACTTGTGCCCTCTTCAGCCGATGAACACCTTGTAATTTGCAAAGGCATTTCGGGGTGTTACTTATGATCCGGGACTATCCGGACCATCTATTGGCTTGCAGCGTCCATGGCGTTCAAACGCCAACCTCTCCAAACACAAGTGCTAAGGACTCCCTGGGATCCGATCTGATTGTGGCAGTATCGTGGGCCATTCCAGGAACATCGTCAGCATGGTATGGGCCTTTCTGGCCTGGAACTTCAATATTCGCAATTTGGAGATGTTTCTTGGGCATTGAGTTGGCTAACCAAAGATACACCAACAGCATTCAACAGCATGATTTTCCAATTACTTGGCTCTTCCCCAACTTATATGATCCAAACCAAAGCTGCAGCCATATTTAGCCGCCCCATTCACCAAGCTTTTCTGCTCCAGCAAGGTGCTGCAATGATGAACCCAAGGGCGCCCAGGATGACACCCAGCAGCAAATACGAGACACTTTGGTCCTGGGATTGGTGGCCTGGGGGCCCCAGGTCGGACTGGAATCCCACTGCAGGCACAAACTGGTCCAGATGGACATCTGGGTTCGAAGAGAAACTTGGATCCCCATTTTCATTGGTAAATCTTATGTTTTTCCCCCTCTTAATCCACATGATTTGTTGTGATGGCAATCACCAACACTCAATGTTTGATCAGGCTCCATCCTAATGTCATGGATTTGCTGATTCGGGCCCCCCCAAAAATAAAACATAATCCATACAGATTCCCCACAAAGGGTGAAGTCCCATTTGGAAAATAAAGATATCACCAACTCAGCAATCCAAGGGAATTTTGTATACCGGTATGACCAATTGTAGCGGGGAAGATGATGATGAACCACTAGATTCAGGGGTACCGGAAAACCCGCTTTGCGATCTGCTCTGGGAAGTCCTACCATCTCTTTCAGTAGACGTCAACTACCTACTGTATATGGAGAATCCACGAGATTGACATTCATCTAAAATATCAAGATACCAAGTGTCAATGTAATGCCTTGAAGCATGTTGAAGTTGAAATACCGTGTCCCTCGCACGGTTTCGCGACCCTGTCGGTGTTGTGTCCGCGTCCGCCATGGCAGGACGACGTTGGGCACCAAAGTTGGGAAGTTATTGAAGATCCCAATGTTCGTTTGGATAATCTATGGCTGATGATACCCCTTTCAATATGCAGGATAGAATAATAAGGTGCGCACTCCAATGTAAAGAAAAGAAAACACACCAGCTACATCTGAAAATCAAACAGCTACACTGACACCTGATACATGGGGTAACCCCCCCCAACTCCCAAGCTTTCACCACGGGATCTGTGTAGTACACCCACGAATGATGACAACGCACTTCCAAGCGCTTGACGCTGAAATGCTGCCAGACATGTCGAGGATGGCGGCGCAGTGGGTTGTAAGGAGTTGAGATCTTGGGCCGACAAGGTGCAGAATCAATCTCCAAAAGCTCAACAAAATACTACATCGGAAATGTCTACATAGTCACAGCCCAATTCGAGTCTACAATGTGATGTACTATCACTTAATAGTCAATAGATGTCAATAGTTCGAAAGCAAGTAGTAGAACCACCTGGTTGGTGACAAAACGTACAGCCCGACAAACACGACTCAGTCAGATGGACTTGGATCAATCCAAGGTGGGAAGGGTACCCCAAATCCAATGGGCTGTCATCATTTTTCCCGCTGACAGTGCTATGGTTGGAGTATACGGCATGCCCAGTTCTGGTCAAACCCCAGCTCTGCACCAATAAAAACGCATCAACAAAAAAAACTATGTCCAAGGCACTTTCAAACATACAGTAGGTTTGAATTTGTTTGGTTAAAGGGACAGGTTTGAAAAATCTTGACTCAAATAGTTCACCTTAAAAATCTCAGGTGACTGGAAAAGACCTCATTTTCGGGGTTATTCCTGAGCGAGCCGCCCGACATTGACATGATTCCCTCGGCCTTGTTTTGCTGCATGCAGACTTAGTTTTTCTATTCTTATCGCTATTTTAAAAATCGATAAAATCAATTGACGGATCCGCTCGCCAAATGCCGCGGATGCCCCGCAACAGCGTGGAAAAATGAAATCCAAACATGATGATCCGCACTAGTTTGCTCAAATCCAGGGTTTCCAAAACCGGTGGATCTCCCAAGTCTTAAACATTTTGAAAATCGGGTTTCAATATCTGAGGAGCACATCTTTCATCATCCGCTTGTCAGCTTCGATACTCAGGGCCTCGGAGAAAAAGCGACGAGCAGACTGGTTCAAACCACAAAAGGGATTTCTTTGGCAGCGAAAATTCACAAACGACAAGTGCAAACATTAAAATGTTGTGAAAGCAATGTCATACACCAGCCATATGGATTGATTATTGATTGATTGATTGATTGATTGATTGATTGGTTGGTTGGTTGGTTGATTGATTGATTGTTACAACCGATTCGGTTGGTCAATTTGGGGATCCTCCTGGTTCCCCGACTCAGCTTGGAGGCTGCGGCCTTCCCAGGGCCATTCATCAACCAGGATGGGGGGGTGACCATTTCACAACGCTTCGAACGCCAATAGTGGGGAACTCCTTGAAGCCAGGATCGAACTCAAGCCAAACCTCAGGTTTGCATGTCTTTCCGTATTCAGAACTGGGTTTTCACAGATTATTTCAGATGTGCAACAGTAATTCAGGGTTCAGGATACTAACTTTAGATCCCAACATGTCCGCTTGGCCTCATCCAGCAGCCACGTTGCTGTGGATCTCAACACCTGCTGCGATCCAACAGGGCAGCTGGCGTTGGGTGCATCACAAACATGGAAACTGCCAAGCTCCCCACATGGTTAATAATCCTAAACGGACTTGAAATCAACACTTCGTTGGAAAATACTGGGAACAGTGTGGGATATATATAATATATAATATATAAATATATATTATAAAATTATATGATATATATATATACAATATATGTGTTCGTATTTAATGGTCCATTCTTGTGTCAACTTATTGGTTTTATCACCAACGTTTTAAAGGGGGGACGTACCCAAAATGTGAGCTACATTGTTAAAGGTGTTTTTGAGGGGGGCCTTGAAATTCCTTGAAAATGTAAACTTACATTTTGAAGGTATTTTGAAGACCCTCCCCACAAAAATGACACCTGGGGGACGTTCAGCAACCAATTTTCGATGTAAGGGGGGGGTCCAAAAAATGCATCTTACCTTTTGGTATGGTCCCCCCTGAAAAGTAGCGTTATTAAACAGGTGGTGATCTTTTTTAGTGTTGTTTTCACCTTTTGGTGGGCACAGTGAGCGACATCTTTGGTAGGGCAACACAAGGTGAAAGGAACTGCCAGGCCGCCTGGAAGCCTAAGAATGGCTTACAGCATTTGGGAACTCCCTGTATTTACAGGATTCCCCTAGGTTCAGGGCGGTAGCCTTGCTGTCCAAATATGTTGATGATGCAATTCTTTCTAATCATTCCCTGCAATTTTCTATCCCAAGAATGTGAAGTATATAGTATATAACATCGAACATTATTATCATCACCTATATTCCGGTCCAATGGTGGATGAAACCCCAACCTTTGTAAGCAAACATCGCAACTTATCACAGCTTAACCGCTACCAGGGTAACGTCCCCCAGGCCTGTGCTGGAAAAGCCTGTGGCCCTTCCATGCCTTCGATGGCCGTCTTCATGGCCTGCGACGGCGGCAATCATGGCAAGGCAGTGGCCGAGTTGGATGATCAACATGAAAGTTGATGGGAAATCAAAGGTCAAAGGAAATCCCGGGCTACACTCTGATATTCCCATCAAACAGAACATGAACATGAATGCAACTAGCAATTGATGCCAACATATTCCCATCGAACATAGAATGCAGCCAACGATTCATGAGAATATCATGCGAAAAAAGCAGCCACAAAATTCGATCAATGATAGAAAATCTTTCAAGGGTTGCCTAGCACAATCGCTTTGCATCACCCGCAGCACCACAGAAATATATTATAGTGGTTGCTCCAAAGCGTATCAACTGTGGCCTGGGTCTGCTTGTTGTTGGACTTAGCTCCCAGCAACTTGCCCCCAAGAAGTCTGTACGCACACTTGATGCTCAATGATCCCCGTGTTTAGTGTCTAATCCCAACATGCAATGAATATGTACGATCTTTCTAGGGGTGCCGGTTTCCCCCGTTTTTTTTTTCCAGCTTTCCAGTTTTTTTTTTTCAGGCCCTTTGCCCTGGGTATGGTTTCTGGTGTTTCTTTCGGGTTGGTTTGGGATTTATTTGGGATTGGTTTAGGGTTGGTTGAAACTCTGTTTGGGGTTGGTTTCGGGTTGATTTAAGGTTTGTTTTCTTGGGATAGGTCTGAAGTTTATTTAAGGTTCGTTTAGGGTTTATTTGCTGTAAGTGTATGGTTTATGTTAGACTTTTTTGAAACATTTATTGAAAGTTGTTTGTGTGTTTTCACGGTTGGGTTGAAATTTATTCAAGGATATTCAAGGCTAGTTTTTAGATAATAGTTGGTTTAGAAGTTTAGAATGTTGGTTCAAAGTTTAGGGTTTCCTTAAATTTGTTTGAGGCAAATTCACCAGTTTGTTGCATTATATATCTTACTACAACCTCAAAATTTCCTCATATATCCCCAGTACACCTCTATGCTCGCCCATTAGCATTTGGTGGTACATTCATGATCTCCTGCGATCTGCGCACAGAGTGCCCCAGCTGGAACCGCACCTCTGACTTGCCCATGGGATACTTCTCCGAGACGCCCGCCGAAGCGACCAGCACCTGCTGGTAGCTTCGACTCTCTGCGCTTTGACGCTGGGAAGAAACGTGGAGAAAACATGGGTAAAACTCAGAACATCTAGAATCCTGAAAAATATAATGCATCAGAAATAGGTTTGAAGGCTTGGATGTTTTTCATTGTGAAAGGTTTCATGATGATGATGTTGTTGATGATGATGATGATGATCATCATCATCATCAATCAAACAAATCCAAAATCGGATGCGATGCCAAACTTAGATTTGTTGGGTATGTTGGGTGGTTAAAAAATGTGAAAAACAAGCCCTCTGGAACCATGACCGGAAACAGTCCCAAAGTTCCAAACACATGATGCCAGAAATTGACTGTGCTGATTATATGGGGCTCCAGGTCAAGGCATTGTTGTCATGGAGGCATGCCCTTGTCATCTTTTTTTTCGTATTCTCAGCATGGATAGACCAGCATAACTGAATGGCTACTACATCAACCAGAATAGAAAAGCAATAGCTAAATAATATCTCATCGCCGGACCCACTGGAACCTCACAAAGATGAAAGCAGCAGTGCTTTGCAAAAGATCGTGGACACGTGCATGCTAAGCTCCTGAAAAAATGATTATGTACCCTACTTGAAGACCTTCTTATTATCGGGGCCTCCCATGTTTTCCATCGATGTTCTGGGGTCAATGCCACGACCTTCCCAAAGGAACCACAAGGTGCTGACCGTCTTAGCCGCCATCATCGCTTTGGGCGACAAAGTGATGCTGGGCGGAGATTTCATATCGACCTGTTGGGTGGCCATTTTTAGGGGTAACCAAGGTCTCACACGAAATTGTATCTGGTTAGTGGCTTTTAGTGGTTACATCTCATGAAATGCTCATCAACACCAAACAACGGGGAAAAGTACATGATTGGAGTTTCACTCGAACTTTGTATTTCAAGCCAGCCCTCAGAATCGACCGGGGCAAGGCCTCAATCCAATCCCAATCTACTGGCATGGGGCTGCGGGCAGTCCTACACTCAGCCTCAGACTGGCAGAACCCAGCGACCGGATTCATCTGCAATCTCCTTGAAGGAAATCGGTTGTTTCTTCGTCTGCTTAGTCTATTGTAATATTGTCTTTTGTGAGCCAGAGTGCGGGTTTTCCAAAACATCTTGTGGATAGGTTCTATCAATAATTACCGGCTGTTTCACAGGGGTTCTCATGACATGATGAAAGATCAAACTCGTCCCAACAACACATGCCAAGAAACATTCCAACACATATTCTATTGTTTTTTCTGACAATGATTTGCCATTCATGATGATAACCGTGGCTGTAAATGCCAAATAATGACGGGTCATAAAACGCTCGAGGTCAACATGGTCAACTCACAGCTCAGACTTCGAATCTGTCCTGGCGCCCCGGGTACAGTGACCCAAAGTGTCCATCATCTCCCACACCGATGAGACAAATGTCCTCAGTTTCACCCGATGCTTCTGCAAAGGTCAAAAGGCTATCATGCATTCAAATCCCTACAGCACATGTAAAGTTATGTTTATCACTGTTATGGATGATTTTTCAAAAATAACTTCCAAATTAAAACTGTCTGGAAACATGTTGTGTCTACCAGGGTGTCCGATATCCAAGCCCGACCACCAAACACATGTTCAGTTCCACTCCTACACAAACCACCAAAAAACACGACACCAGGGCTGCTGTCAAGCACTGGGATATGATATGATGCAAAATCATCAGCCTCAAAAAAACTGATGGATTCAAATGCAAAACAGCAACAATTTTGCCTGTCCATCATGGTCCATTGGTGCCCAAATGCCTTGAACCAAAGCCGTTTGAAGATTCGGGAAGTTGCATGATCCACCAGCCAAAGTAACCCGTTCCCAGGGTTCCAGGCAAAAACGGGCATCCCATCTGTCCGCGGCAGCGTGGTCTCCGGCAGGGCTTTGAGCTCGGCCTGGAGGCGAAGAAGATGATGGGCCCAATGGGTCAATGGGTCAATGGGTAAAATTGACCCTTTGGTTGGTTGGTATAATCTGGATTGATATGGTGTAATTCGTTATAATATGGTGAAGATAACATCATTTATTCAGATTTAGTATGGCGACGTTTGGTGGGATGTGACGTGTTCCTTTTGACATGTGAATTGTTGGAAGGAAGGTATGCAATATAAACTTGCCTTTCCTGCGTCTGGTTTTTTCTGTATTAGGGGCAATGCTTCCGGGGCTGTGGCAAACAGCTGGCTGAGCAGGGAAACACTGAAAAAGGGAATCACTACATAACAAGTTGTGTGTTTGTGCGTGCTTCAATTCAGACAGGGTGGTAAAACCAAAAATAAACCATCTGATTAACCAACCCTTTGGGACTCATTTCAAATCATCCAAATACGGGTATACAAAACATTAAACCTCTACTGGGGATGGTTTATTATTGGGTTTACCAGTTTACCCCAATAAACTCATTAAACCTATTCTGTTTGCGGCCAGGCAGGGCCCAGGTCCAGCCACGGATAGTGCACGCAACAATATAAGTTGGTCTTTCCATCAGCATGGCAAAGTTCACCCTCTTTGGCAGCTTCCCGTTTCCAGCTGTTACACTGAAGAACATGATATTATTGACGGTTGTTTGTGTTTCCATTGTTGATTATTATTGTTCCCCACCTGCCAGGTGACGGTTGTTAGATTTTATCACAGCTGTTCCGGCTCCTCCTTGTCCTCCTCGTCGTCCTCCTTCTCCTCCACCACCTCTGCCTCCACTTCCACGTCCACTTCCGCCTTGCCAACTCTTCGCTCTTCGCCAGCTTCCGCGCGCAGTGGGCACTGCTGGACCTGAACAGCCGGCTTCCGATCTGATTGGGCACGGCTGAACCTCAACCGCAAGGTTCTGAGCGCAGTGGGCACCGCTGGACCTCAACCAGGGCCCTTCCGAGCCCAGGCTCACTGGGCACCGCTGGACCTCAGCGGCCAGATGGAATGCCAGAAAATATGCCAGAAAGACTGCGAGAATATATGCCAGATAGACTGCCAGAATATATGCCACATAGAATGCCACGTAGAATGCCAAAATATATGCGAGAAAGAATGCCACATAGAATGCCAGAATATATGCTAGATAGAATAGAACGCCAAAATATATACCAGATAAAATGCTGGAAGATATGCCAGATAGAATGGCAGAAAGTGTGCCAGAAGATATGCAGGATAGAATGCCAGAAAGAAGATTTGCCAGATAAACGGCCAGAAGATAGCGACACAGAATGCCAGAAGATACTCCAAATAGAATACAAGATCATGTCGAATAGAATTTTAGTGGATCACCCGAAGGAACGTCATTTGTGTTTCTTTGCTGGTATCTATGTCATCCTCACCATGATATGTCATGGTGGGGATCACTCGAAGTAAAGTACTTTATTATAATTGGTCACATCGAAAGATGGCCTACCCAAACACAGGCTACCCACTACTCTGACCCACAAATCAAAAGTCGAGTCTAACTGTCAACAAAAAAGACAAGAATTACGATTGCCACTGCCAAGGTTTCAGGAGTGTGTTTCCTATTGCAGGTTTCAATCTGAAGCGTGTGCTTCAATAGACAGGTTGGATTGCTACGATTCACCTGGTTTACTGGTTCATTGGGCAACATCCCTTCCAACCCAGTTTGCGCACTGATATGAGCTACTTGTTCCAATATCCCATGTAATAAATTGTAAAAGCCAATGGCCGCCAACTCCTTTGAGGTGGTACCCCTATAGCTGAATGAAGTGCACCCATGTACCTCCCATTTCTGGCTAAATTGTTGTACATTGAAAGTCCAGAATTAATTCTAACTACACTGGGATCTTTATAATACATCTCAAATATTGAAATTACATGCTATGAGGCCATAAAAACCCATAACCCATAGCCACTATGATCTCTGGATCCACCATGGATGATCCTCCCAATGTCCTCCCATCGCACCTCGTAGCGCTGAGCTTCCGCCTCGCCCTCCCCGGAGCCGCCCATGGTGATGACCTTCAAACCGGGCCAGCCTGGCGAAGCGCGGCCGGCAGGGTTGGCGCGTAGCTAACGGAAAACATAGAGGGAAAATCAGCAACAAATGGGGATGTAACCAAAAATGTGGTTGTGTAACTATTTTTAAAGAACATATTTAACCAAGATTGTTATGGACAGTTCCGGATCAATAATTATGATTTATATTGACTTACGATGGAATCCCTGTGACACCGGTACCTGTAAACCTTTACCTTGTAGATCCACTTAGTTGCACACTGGTTGCACACCCCGCGCTCTTCAACGAGTAGAAAGGGCGCACCTGAGAGGAACAAATCCATGGCCTGTGCTGGTGGTGGTGCTGTCATAGTGGATAGCGCTGGGTGATGCTGGGTGACATGAATCTACAACAAATTGATTGCAGAAGAACCCGTTGCCGATGTGTTGGAGCCAGTTGTGAAACACATCCATGGCAAACCTAAGTACATCGAAGCAACTATTGGATCTGTTGAGTGGCTGAAGAGCTGATTGAAAACCAATTGGGTGATCTACAAGGTATGGGTTCAACCACCATAAACATTGGCTGTTGAAGTTTTACCTCTTTATAAATGCCGCATATGTTGGTGTTATATCCCCCACCTCTGCTAGGTTTAAAGTTTTTGTATATATATGTTGTATCCAGGCATCAGCCACTGGTGCCCTTGCCCTGGCCTTCTTGTGTGTGGCGGCCGCATCGTCGTTGCTGACGCACTTGTGGTTGACGTATGCCATGACCTGGGCCCATGCCGTGTCATTCCAATGATTTGGGTGGCTAGAGATAAGAAGTATTGACAATTGGGAAAGCCGAGGAAAACCGAATGGGGGAATGCACCTTTTGTTTTACCGGGAAAATTTTGGGGAAACATGGATGGTTGGAAGATGTCCCAGGCTTGGGGAAAACCAATTTAGATTTGTCCGTTTCGAAGTCTTGGAGAAACTCAAGCAACTAGTAGTGCATCGACATAAAACCAAAAAACAAACCACATATTTATACACATTTCCAACATTTTCCAGCTAGATCAACTACTCTTCTCCCAACTCAGTTTGTTTGATTCTGAGCACCTGCTAGTTGCTCAAAATGTATCCCTGTCCACGATCACCCAAGCTGACTGTGGAGCCCCACGCCCTTGTCCCACTCGATCCCTGGCGACGGTTTGGTTCATCACTCCCGCAAGGAGAAACTTGTTGGGTTCAACCCAGTCCAACAAATGTGGCATAGGTTTAATCCTTTTACATGTTTGAATTGCCAAGGAAACAAGACAACAGCCGATCTGAAAATTGAAACCATCTGTTTAGGACCCTAAGATATCCCAAAATGGAAATAGAACCGTTATTTGATCCTTGGGTTTCTTTGCATTCTTCGCAAAAGGTGTCGGAAAAAAACAAGTTATACGGTTATACTTAAGCATGGGAACATCTCCAGGGCCGTTGAAAATGAAGCCTCGCATGTCCGCAATCATTGCAAACACATGCCAAAAAAATCCAGAAAATAACATGGCAAATCTCACTTGGGCGACCATCCCAGCTAATGGTTGGTAACCATGGCTCCTACCCCGCAATATCCAGTTCAAAACTGGGCCATAGCTACACCCTGGAACCAAATGCATTTGTGTCAGTGGGCCTTCCAACTCCGCAGTGCCGCCGGCCAACATCTGGGGCGGAAAATGCCGCAGACGGCGTGATCAACTTGTCATGTCGTGTTGGACATCTTTTGGTTGGTAGTTGAAGCACTAACTTGTACAACATAAAAGTCAATAGGTATCATCATCTCATGTGTTAGGACCGAAAAAAAAAACTAAACCCACCAGCCTCTGGTCATCTTTGCACTGCTCCCCCACAAGGTGACCCGAACTAGCGGCACCTTCAAAATGGAGCCGCCCGGAATGGCCAGAGCAAAGGCCCCCCGCTCTGCCACCGCGTCTTTGCAGGCTTTCGCCACCTGGGATAAGCAGATCTGCAGCGATGTAATGGACATCGGGCCTTGGGGATGTGAATGGACAAAGTTGATTTTTGATGGACAACCTGGAATGCCAAGAAGACATTTGGGATTTGGGATAATCTTGGAATCTTTGGGATATTTGCTGCCCCCTTCGTTGAGCTTTGGCATGCTTTGGCACACCTATTGGTAAGAATCTTGGACCTGCATAGGGGGGCAAATTTTCTGGGCGTGTGACCCCGGCCTGCTTGCACAAGTTGGAAGCCACTGCGTCAGCATCTGGCATGACGATGACGCTACCTGAGGGCTCTTCAGACAAGAATTTCTTTCTGCCTTTGACCTAATACAGCATGCGCAAAAAATTACCAACATGTACCCTACTATCCTAGAGTGGCAGACCATATGTTTGTCATTGGAATCTATTTTGGTTGGTGAAACAGTGAAAGAAACGAAAAAAACTACTACCAGAGGATGATTACCATGAAACCCAAACGATTCTTCCCTACCACCATGACAAGTCACTGGCGGCCGCTGGCGGCACGGTGGCCGGCAGCGCATGGAGCCGCCCGCGCGAGGGACCGCGCACGGCACGGCGTCTGGAGCTGTTGGCCTGTGGGTTGCGGGGGGTAAAGCAACCTGTTGGGGGGTTGCTTGTGAAATAGCATCCAGCTGTATTTCTGTTTGGAAGGAATACCCCAAGTTCTTGACAATTTCCAGACCATGGAAAATTAGGTGGTTAAAGGTGGTCATGGGCAATCATGCGCAATGTAAATGTGTACCACAAGTAGGTCATCACATGAGGGTGGTTTGGAAGGTTTCGTTCTGCGATTGTCTGGACAGGTTGTGAGTAGAGGTCAGCGAGATGCTGGGGCATTTCACTGTGATTTGCAAACAATCCTTTGATTAACCCCGAAACTTTGTTGGTCATATCATATTCATGTTGAATTCCAACTTTCCAGTTTACATGTCTTGTTGATGTACATCTATGAACCTATGTTCTAGCCGTGTTTGGTTGGTAAACATCTGAGACTAACAAACTTGAAACCTCACCCCCGGACAGCCCATCTGCGCCCAACCCTCCTGAACCAGGCCGATGACCCCCGCCGCCAGCAAGGGCACTGTGGCGCTGTGGCGGGACCCTCTAGGCGCCACCGAAAGGCGAGGTACCTGCGTATGGAGGACATGCCCTGTCGTTTGGCGTCTTTTGGCCGAAGGCAAGCAAAGTTCAACCACCAAAACTGGGTATTTGATTGCAACATTTGGATTAAAATATACTATACACCATTATACTATACACCATTGGGCAGACCGCACCTCTTAGCCACTGGCCAGAAACTGGGGCTACAACCCAATCATAGAAAGCAAAGCCCCAGCCACATCCCCAGTCAATGCTCTCATCAACCCAGCTTCCTCAACCGTTGCTTGATTAATGGATGCAGCGGTCCACCTGAAGTGGAAGCCCTGGTGCCGGCTGCACCACACGGGTCGCAATGGGCACCACGAAGCCTGCACAGGGCAACACGCTGCACCCAAAGGGCCCAAGGGTTTCCAAAAACAATTGGTCGCTGGTTTCAACACATCCCCAATAACGAAGAATGATGTGTATCTTCATCAATTTTATGATCATGCTGATTGGGTAGGGGCCGAGTGGAATCTGAGAAGCAGAACCGGCCAAATGAAAGTCTTTCATGGGCTGGTTTGACTTTGATGTTTTAGTGTGATGATCATCAGTGGATCATGGCACTGAAAGTAACTTGCCAGAATTCATGGGAAGGTGTTGCTCATGAAAGTAACTTTAAATATGGGGCCTAAATAAGGCCAATAAACCGTTGAAGTGATTCGACAGGATAGTGGTGCTTTGGGATCCCTTGAGGCATCAAGGTCTTCAAGGCACAATGATGCCTTGCATCGCCATGGCACGCCAACAAACTAGGGCCCAAGCAGGGCAACTGCAGTTGGAAATCAATGAAAATCACCCCACCAGAGCGCATGACATGCCACTACTGTATAAACCATGAGCCTGTAGAAGTTGCATTCTGACAGCTGGCACTTTGTCGTCCCATAAGCTTTCAGGCCCAATTTCATTAAAAACAGTAAATCCACAGGTTTCACCCCACCTGAAGGAGACCAACATCAACAACGTCTGTGAAAATTATGTTTTCCGTGCTTTGAACCAAGCAGCTATCGCAGCGATTGGTCACGGGAGGTAGGGGCAATTGATCCGCTTTCAACTGGGGTTCAAGATTGTGTGCAACTGGTTGGTGGGGAGCCACCCATCCCGAAAAAAATCAAAACTCATTCAAACGTGTTCCCCTCATATCATGATTGAGAGAAACAAGGTCCAACGAAACATGCGCGAATGCACAATACAAACAAATCTGAACAATGCCACGGGCCATCCATTGCACAGCCACGTCTTCAGACTCTTGCCGCGCGTGGTTCCGGGTTGAAATGCCCCTGATGGCTACCCCAACCGCCCTCCAGCCACCAGTGCGCGGCCATCATTCGCGGTTGGTGCTCCTCAGCTGGTTTCACCCTCGATGCGCCACTGTGGGACGTCAGACTCCTGGCAACTTGGCACTTGGCGGCATCATGCCACTGTCATGCAGGTGTGGGAACAAGGCAGCTTATGGTATCTTTTAACTTGTTAGCGGGTTGCTTTGTGAAGCTGTGTTGGGCACATTTTGTGAACATTGATGTTCCGGACTTGTCCAACTGCTACCAGTCTCAGTTTGGACAGCTTGGCTATCGTATTTCATCCACCTCATGAGGTGCCACATGGCATCCATCTTCTCCATGCGCTTGAGAAAGACTTCTAGCCTTTAATATGAATCTCCCAAAAAGAATTGTCAAAACCATCTGTCCAACCCAGTTTTCTTTGGGTTCTGTAAATAAACCTACATACACAAACCAGCATAAACACAACAATTCTTGCTATTGTGTTTTTGCTGGTTCAACCCCCCGATTTTTAACTCTTCATAGGGGTCCAAGCCTGATTTTGCGGGTCCAGCCCATTGACTAAAATCCGCAAACCTCTGATCTTTTCAGTGTTCCAAGTGCTCGAAGCCCAGCATCTTTTTCATTTCTTCAGTTGTTCAATCAGCCTATGCAGAATGAGGTACATGATATGTTTCTCAAAATTGTCTTTCCGGACAAGGGTGCTCATAAGCTGGTAACTAGCGCCCAGCGACCCAGACCTCACTCTCTAGCGGCACGGCTGGCAGCGGCTGGAGGGCGTCGGAAGGCACTTGCAGCAGCTCCTCCGAATCGTCCAGGGACCAGCCTCGGAACGGCAGCAGCGGATGGCATGACATAGGATGAAAACACAGCAACGGGGACAAAACGTTATACAGTATAAGAGGGAAATAGCTAGGACAATAGGAAACGACAATCTAAACAACCAAACAATGGTATATACAAATGCTTGTATATCTGGTGATCATTATTTACCATTGCAATAGCTCAACAAGAGTGGCACAAAAAAAGAAAACCTGGTTTAGTAAATTGAATCTGGTCAGGTATTGAGAGCCAATTTTAGTTCTGTACCTTGTACCATGATCATTATTCTATCGGACTCTAGCATCATCTAAGGCGAGAGAAAGAAAATTGAAGTTTCAATGGCGCCCGGAAAAACATCAACCAAAACATACTGCATCTGCAAAATGGCACTTGTGAAGGTTTGCTTACCTGGGGGCTCAAGCGATCGTCATTTTGACGGGTAATTATGGCCCATATATAATGCCCTATGAACATAATAATTCCGCTACTACCTTGACAAAGGTTATCCAGTTGGTAATTTGGAAAGGTAGAATAGTTTGATTTAGAAACAGTGGGGAATGCGGACGTGCACCCGTCAACATTTGATAAAGGCACAACCCACAACAAATAACATGGACACATGTAGCACTGACACATAGCTAAGAATGTTAAATGCTTCTCGCGGAGGTGCATGATATTGAGCAACTAAGATTGGCGATAAAACAGCCAAACAACCACGCACGTAAGTTAAAAAATGCTTGACTACACACCCAAACAAACCTTACAAGCAGTGGTTGCATCCTGCCTTGAATTGAAGCTCATGACTTTTCTTGGGTCGATGTTTACTGTACCCCTAAACCTAAAATATAAAATCTTGGGCAACCGGTACTTTAACTACACCCTATCACCCGTTTTTTTGAACGATTCAGTTCAAGAACCCGGGGTTACGAACGACTCACCTGACGCACGCGCCAAAGTACGCTCGTCGCCCTCGTAGATCAGTGGCTGCACGAAACAAAAGTGTCACTGCTTGGCGATCACCAGGGCCACCTTGCAGACTGCAGCGCCATAGGGCGCAGCTGATGGAAATTCACTGGACAACAGATGGGGCTTGCCCAGCAAAACTAAAGGAATAGAATGAAATTTAGCAGCCAGTCTGAGGTTCAACTACATGATTGAAATCACGCCCTTCCATCCAAACAATTTTTTTGTTGGGTATGTTTGCTATATGTTCCCCTCAGTTCAAGAAGCATGCTATGAGACAATTTTGGTGTCGAAGGGGACGGGTGGGTTTGAAGCACACCGATGCCCTCCCGAACATATCTCAATACTAACCAGGCAGCTTTCAAAAGGGCGCCGTTCTTGCAGAGTCTGCCGATTAAACCTTCAACCCATTGGTTTCCACTCCATAAGTTTGTAAATACGAGTTTCCAACGTTATATCATGTTATATCAAGTTTTCACCAGTGGAATTCAAAGGTATATTTTTCAGCTAATTTCGCCTTTTGTGTGATACCCCTATAAACTGCAAAACAGCCATTGCTAATATTCTGAATCTGGGCGTGCAAACGTGTCTTTCCTCACGGCAACTGGCTCAAATTGGAGCCTAGTCACGGTATCTTCAGCTCTCACAACACTGCCCTCCTCGAGCGCTGCCGGCTCCGAAGCACCTCATGCAGTGAAAAAAATGTGGGGCTCACACTTGTCCACCAAGTACTCAAATATTTCTTAGCCGGCCCAAGGCACAAGCGGATCTTTCTAAATAGAGCCCATACCATTCTTCGAGATATCTTGGGGCGAAATAAACCACATGCCGAAGCATTCCCTTGATTTCTTGGTTCATGCCACTTCCTCATGATCCAATCTGTTTGGCACTGCCATCACTGCCACCCTGAAATTTCCTCCTTTGCAACTCACATTTCTGCAGCTTGGAACAAACATTGTGAATAACTGGCCGGGTTGCTGGGGTCAACGGCATTCAGGCCACATATCTGAGGAGCCTGCAGATGTTTCACTGCACCTAGGGATAAACCAAAAAATTACATGTGTTCACCCTATTGCAACAAAACTGTCACAAATCGCCATGTGGGATGAATCCATGGGCTGCAAAGTTATTCTTAAAAAGAAACAGCATAGGCCTAATCTTTCTGTGGCTCAGTGTAAGTCAAATCTGGCTAAACTTGGGGCTACAACCCCCGCTTCTTTAATTCTTGTTTTTCCCCACCTGCCAGGTGAGGGTTGTTAGATTTTATCAGAGTTGTTCTTCTCCTTCTCCTCCTTCTTCTCCTTCTCCTCGTTCTCCTCCACCACCTCTGCCTTCACTTCCATGTCCACTTCCGCCTTGCCAACTCTTCGCCAAGCTCTTCGCCAACTTCCGCACGCAGTGGCCACTGCTGGACCTCAACTGCAAGGGTCTGAGCGCAGTGGGCACCGCTGGACCTCGACCTGGGACCTTCCGAGCTCAGTGAGCACCGCTGGACCTCCACCTGGGACCCTCCGAGCTCAGTGAGCACGGCTGGACCTCAACCTGGGACCCTCCACGCGCAGTGAGCACCGCTGGACCTCAACCTGGGACCCTCCGAGCACAGTGAGCACCGCTGGACCTCAACGGCCAGATAGAATGCCAGAAGATATGCCAGATAGAACGCCAGAAGATATAGAATGCCAGATAGAATGTCAGAAGATATGCCAGAAGATATGCCAGATAGAGTGCCAGAAGACATGCCAGAACATATGCCAGAAGATATGCCAGATAGAATGTCAGATAGAATGCCAGAAAGTATGCCAGATAAAGTGCCAGAATGTTTGCCAGATAGAACGCCAGAAGATTTGGCAGATAGAATGCCAGATAGAATGTCAGATAGACTGCCAGAAGGTATGCCAGATAAAGTGCCAGAATGTTTGGCAGAACATATGCCAGACAATTTGCCAGATAGAATGCCAGATAGAATGTCAGAAGATATGCCAGAAGATATGCCAGATACAGTGCCAGAAGATATGCCAGAACATATTGCAGAAGATATGCCAGGTAGAATGCCAGAAGATATGCCAGATTGAATGACAGAAGATTTGCCACATAAAATGCCAGAAGATATGTCAGAAAGAATGCCAGGAGATTTGCCAGTAACAAAACGTATAGATGTCATGGTGGGGATAACTCGAAGTAAAGTAGCACAACATGTTTGGACTAGTTGTCCTCTATAAAGGCGAAGAACCTGGGTCACTACAATACCATGATTTTGTTTATAACCACCTTGCTCCTGGACTTAAACCCTAGAACCCAAGATGTAAGATAGATATATACCCAAAAGAAAAACCTAGGGCACTAGATACATGAAAACAAATAAATTGTCTATAAAATGGCAGGTATATACCCCCCCAAAACCATAACATAAAACGTTTTATGGAGGGGGTTGACCCCTGCCATTTTATAGAGGAAAAAGTAACGGCCTTCTAGATACCATACATATTTTGATATGAAGCTGGATAAGTTCTTCGCCCGTGTCATTGGGCGAAAGTCATGTGGCTTCGGCCTCTTTAGTACAAGGGGCCCACTGTGCGGTTCATGAAGGTGACCTAAATGGGCATCCTTTCCTTCCAGCTGGCGAAAAAGAAAATTGTTCTTACAAGAGCAACCGACCCCACTAGATTTGCAGTGGCCCAAGTGAAGCTACGAAATCGTACATTCTCTGGCACCAAAAATGCCAGATCTTTGTCTCACACAAGGAGTTGCAACAAAGTAGCGGGTCCTATAAGGTCACGTAAAAATTGGGAAATGAGCATTCAGGAAACAGATCTGTGAACCCAGATCATAAGGAGATAAGGTTTCAAAAGTAAGGACATGTCCGCCAAGAAAAAATAATCAGACACAAAAACATGCTGTGACTGGAAGCGTGGAAAAGGTGATTGCCGATCTAAAGGAACAATCCCAATCACCGCTCCGAAAAAGTCACATTTATATTCTAGATTCTAGATGATTTTTTGGTCAATGCTCCAGCGATTGTCATTCCCAAACGCATGGCATTCCTGTCGCCCCCATTGTGGTGGCTCGCCAGCCAGCTTCATCGGCGTATTTCCAAACATAGTTGATGATGCCAATCAAAAGAGACCCAGATAAACAGCAACTGGGATGATGGGTTGGAAGCTTCGTCTCCCTACGCGCGACCAATCAGGCCTGGGCTATGCGGGGAAACCACACAAAAGTGCTCGTCGGCTTGCAGTTCCAAAGGGCAAGAAATGCCAAACCTGAGTTCCACGGAAGTGGAATGTGAACCTGTAGGGGCCCAGTAATCAACAATGGAAGGGAAACCATGGCAATCTCCTAAAACTTTTCAACCACTTGTTTGGGATTCCATAATTTTTGGGGCAGCGGGGCTGAGCGGCTGACTGATTGCACCAATTCATTTTCAAGAAAAACTAAGATGATATAAGATGATTGTCATGATTCTGTAACAGGACATTTTCTTACTTACAGGCAGTTTTGGAAGTGACATGAAGTGACGGCCCCAGGCCACAACTGGGAGTAAAACTGCACGTCTCACCCCGGGACATCATCCTAGAAAAAACAGCTGTCTGTCCTTAGGGCATGGAGGTTTGGCCACGCTGAAGAAAGGGGGTAAACAAATGATAACATTGAGGTTTGGCAACATGCAAAACTGTACCTAGGAAACAAGCGCTTTGAATGCAAACCTAGCAAATAACTCGTTTTGTTGCAATCCCATGAGCCAAGCCGGCTCTTCGATATTGACATTTCCCAGAAACATCGCCATGCCCCCCTCAGCATGTGCCCTTGTGTGCACCCTCAAAATCATTTTTTTGGTAAGCAGCCGGCAGCACTCCTCCGCCGCTTCCGGCGCCAACAAGATGCCATGGGTGGCAAGACGCAGTGACAATTCCACCTTCGCCCTTCTGGGCACGTGTTGAATGCATGCTTTCGACTTTGGTACCTCAACAATAGTCTCCATGATGGTAAGGCCAGGGTTCAGCATGTTTTCAACCAATAAGGGGGACCTTGCCAAGCTCCAGGCTATGAGGCAAAGGGCAAAATGAATACCTGGTGTTTCCAAAAGTTGGGGACCCCCAAAAAACCCAACCAAAATTTCATGAAACTGTATGTTTGAAAGGCAAATGCATTGAATTTTGGGATTCTAACTGGTTCAAATGTTCACAATGTGGCATGGTTTCAACATGTTTCAACATACGTCAGTTCAACCATGTGACCCCACCAAGCCAACTGCCCATCACCGACGCTTACAATACCTCTACGAGCAAGAGAGGGAGCCTCGAACGCGCCAAGCAATAGTGTGGTGATGCTATCTTGCCTGACTTCTGAGAACATCGAGGTCAGTTGTTGGCTTTTGCCAGGCATCAAAGAGAATATGAAAAATGTCAGGTTCACATTCACAAGTTCGTCTCGGATATGATGTTCTTCACTTTCAGTGGCTGGTGGTTTCATCCTATCCCAAGACAAGAAAAAACTATATTCGTCCAGAGAAGAGAGTGAAAACCACATATGTCCGAAACCAGCAACAAAAATAACAAAAGTTCTGGATTGTTTCGGGGGTCTATCCCTTATTGTTGGATGTTGTTATATACATAGTCTTGATCTACCCTAGGATTCCCCATTACATACGAACTGCGTCCAACCATGAGCCACCAACCAACAAACCCCCCATAGGGCAGGCATCTCATTGCCGCATTTCGGGTCATTTTTTGCACGCATTTCCTCCTGTCACGTTGGTCACCTGGCGCAAGAAGGTCAACTCATAGTGGCTGTTGCAGGGCGATTCTGGGGCTACAAGGTTGGCATCCCAAAACCCACAATTGGGTAAAAATGGACTGGGGACTTTGAGCATGGGCAACAAGACACCGCCTCATCGTCATCGCAGCGCCTCGAAAGGGGAAGGGTGACACCGTTGACAAAGTTTTTTTTGGGTATCCACCTTTGGCCTTCTCCATGAGGCTTCAATGTTTGCTAGTTGGATTTCGTCTTGGATAGGTCAATCATGCAAGCTTTTGGGACCACACCCGCGAAGTGCAGGAAAGGGAAATTGAAAGTGACAATAAGACTGGTTAACAAACTTGTTTGAATCAATCCTAAACATGATAAAATCCTAAAGGAACACCATGGCCCCCGGACAAACATACATAGATTTGGCCAAACTATGAACAACTTCTCGGAATATTGCCTGGGTCTTCTCCAGCCAGGCTGAGCGGCAGAAGAACAACCTGAGGCCGCGATGGCAGATGGCAGCTGCCCTTGGACTGTGGGTCAGTTGTAAACGGATCATCTAGGTCTGCAAATGTTCCAGTTCAGAGTGGGAAAACCCAGAAATCACTGCTGCATTTTCTTCGTGCCCAGCCATTGGGCAAGCCTTTCTAGCTGGCAACACGAACTTGGAATCAAAATGACATAAAGCAAATGTGTGTGGCACCTAGTCTCAACAACGGGTGTCAGCCGCCTCTGTTGGCTCATGCAAGGGGGATCTCAGAAATCGAGGCATCTAGCCACAAGTGCCAAAAAGCAATCATGTGGATAAAAGCTGTTCCAGTTGCTGCTTCCATTACTCAAAACCCCGGGCAAGAATACGTACTTACACTAGCTGAGCTAATTCTAAGGCAACAAGTGCTCCAGCAATGTTAGGGAGATCCCTGTCTCCATGCAAGGAGCGAAACATTCGCAAGAACTCCTCCAGTTGCTGCTTGGCTTGATCAGGATCCCCAGCCAACAGATTCACGGTGCCTAAGCCAAGAAGTGATCCAGCAATGTCAGGGTGATCCCTGTCCCCATACAAGGAGCGTTTCATTCGCAAGGACTCCTGCATCTGCTGCTTTGCTTGGTCATAATCGCCAGCCTCCAGATGCAAGCGGCCTAATTCATGAAGTGTTGCAGCAATGTCAGGGTGATCCCTGTCCCCATACAAGGAGCATTTCATTCGCAAGGACTCCTGCATCTGCTGCTTTGCTTGGTCATAATCGCCAGCCTCCAGATGCAAGCGGCCTAATTCATGAAGTGTTGCACCAATGTCAGGGTGATTTGTATCCCCAAATAAGGAGCGTTTCATTCGCAAGGACTCCTCCAGCTGCTGCTTTGCTTGGTCATAATCGCCAGCCTCCAGATGCAAGCGGCCTAATTCATGAAGTGTTGCAGCAATGTCAGGGTGATCCCTGTCCACATGCAAGGAGCGTTCCATTCGCAAGGACTCCTCCAGCTGCTGCTTTGCTTGGTCATAATCGTCAGCCTTCAGATGCAAGCGGCCTAATTCATGAAGTGTCACAGCAATGTCAGGGTGATCCCTGTCCCCATGCCAGGAGCGTTTCATTCGCAAGGACTCCTCCAGCTGCTGCTTTGCTTGGCCATAATCGCCAGCCTGCAGACTCAACCGGCCTAAGGAATGAAGTATTACAGCAATATCACGGTGATCCCTGTCCACATGCAAGGAGCGTTTCATTCGCAAGGACTCCTCCAGCTGCTGCTTTGCTTGGTCATAATCGCCAGACTGCAGATTCAACTGGCCTAAGGCATGAAGAGTTGCACCAATGTGATGGTGATCCCTGTCCCCATAAAAGGAGCGTTCCATTCGCAAGGAGTCCTCCAGCTGCTGCTTTGCTTGGCCATAATCGCCAGCCTTCAGATGCAAGCGGCCTAATTCATGAAGTGTTGCAGCAATGTCAGGGTGATCCCTGTCCCCATGCCAGGAGCGTTTCATTCGCAAGGACTCCTCCAGCTGCTGCTTTGCTTGGCCATAATCGGCAGCCTGCAGATTCAACCGGCCTAAGGAATGAAGTATTACAGCAATATCACGGTGATCCCTGTCCACATGCAAGGAGCGGACCATTCGCAAGGACTCCTGCATCTGCTGCTTTGCTTGGCCATAATCGCCAGCCTCCAGATGCAAGCGGCCTAATTCATGAAGTGTAACAGCAATGTCAGGGTGATCCCTGTCCCCAAATAAGGAGCGGACCATCCGCAAGGACTCCTCCAGCTGCTGCTTTGCTTGGTCATAATCGCCAGCCTTCAGATGCAAGCGGCCTAATTCATGAAGTGTTGCAGCAATGTCAGGGTGATCCCTGTCCACATGCAAGGAGCGTTTCATTCGCAAGGACTCCTCCAGCTGCTGCTTTGCTTGGTCATAATCGCCAGACTGCAGATTCAACTGGCCTAAGGCATGAAGTGTTGCACCAATGTGAGGGTGATCCCTGTCCCCATAAAAGGAGCGTTTCATTCGCAAGGACTCCTGCATCTGCTGCTTTGCTTGGTCATAATCGTCAGCCTTCAGATGCAAGCGGCCTAATTCATGAAGTGTCGCAGCAATGTCAGGGTGATCCCTGTCCACATGTAAGGAGCGTTTCATTCGCAAGGACTCCTGCATCTGCTGCTTTGCTTGGTCATAATCGCCAGCCTCCAGATGCAAGCGGCCTAAGGCATGAAGTGTTGCACCAATGTGAGGGTGATCCCTGTCCCCATACAAGGAGCGTTTCATTCGCAAGGACTCCTGCATCTGCTGCTTTGCTTGGTCATAATCGCCAGCCTCCAGATGCAAGCGGCCTAATTCATGAAGTGTTGCAGCAATGTCAGGGTGATCCCTGTCCCCAAATAAGGAGCGGACCATTCGCAAGGACTCCTGCATCTGCTGCTTTGCTTGGTCATAAACGCCAGACTGCAGATTCAACTGGCCTAAGGCATGAAGTGTTGCAGCAATGTCAGGGTGATCCCTGTCCCCATGCCAGGAGCGTTTCATTCGCAAGGACTCCTCCAGCTGCTGCTTTGCTTGGCCATAATCGCCAGCCTGCAGATTCAACCGGCCTAAGGAATGAAGTATTACAGCAATATCACGGTGATCCCTGTCCCCATAAAAGGAGCGTTTCATTCGCAAGGACTCCTGCATCTGCTGCTTTGCTTGGTCATAATCGCCAGCCTTCAGATTCGAGTAGCCTAAGGCATGAAGTGCTGCAGCAATGTCAGGGTGATCCCTGTCCCCAAATAAGGAGCGGACCATTCGCAAGGACTCCTGCATCTGCTGCTTTGCTTGGTCATAATCGCCAGACTGCAGATTCAACTGGCCTAAGGCATGAAGTGTTGCAGCAATGTCAAGATGATCTTGGCTTCCGTGTTCCACCTGCAATTCTAGTAGCTTGTGCTCCAACTCCTGCATGTTCGTTTCGTTGGCACCGCCGGAGCTCTCCTCTAGAGGGTTTGAAGCCTCCACCTCGCCTTGTGTTTGTGTCTCTGCCGTGAAGGTTGTGGCTGGAGGTGCCTGTGAATGAGATGGGGCCGTGGGCTTTGTGAACACATCAGAATCCGCAGGAAAAACTTCGACCGGCACCAAAGGCTGCAGAAGCTGCTCAGCCCTCCGCGTGGCACGGATGATCCTTTGGCAAGCTGATCCCTAGTTCTGGCGAGCAGCGTCTGCATCAAGCACTGCCCCGTATCCACAACCAAAAATTACTTCGAACACTTCCCAAACATCTTCGTGATCCTGGCCCCCACCAGGCAAACGCAAGCAAGCTCCCCAATAACATTCTGGAGGCTTGCATGTCACAACATAAATTCACTCTTTAACATCTTTAACCGGTGGCACTAGTGCAATGAAAAGGACACACATGGCATTTTTTCCACATTGACATGGTTTTTGGATGTTTTTGGTGTATTATCTGGACATGACATGCCATCCACAAAAAACAAGAGTTGTTGACTACGTCTGGGGTCCTGCTCCTCTGCATCTTCTCGCTCGGAAGATGCAAGGGATGCCTGGATTTCTTTCGCGAGCTGCAGGATCTCATGGGTCAAGTACCACATCTCCGGCGCTTCATATTCTGCATTTTCCGGAGCTGCATGTTTTGCACTCTTCATCGCCAATGCCAACTGTCGAATTCGCTCAAACTTTGCCAGGACCCTGATTGTTTGCAGAAATCAGCAATAGCAAAAAGAGGTGATTGAAACTGTGCCCCGCGAGCTATAAGGTAGGAGCTTGTGTTTCTGTGCTTATGGCTAATCGTATGTCATGTGAATTCCTGTCCTACTTATTGGTTTGAGAGCATTAGATGTTTCTTAATTTTGTAACCAACTTCTCCAAGGATCTCTTCATTCGTCATCCGCACGAAAGGTGGTAGCAGCTGCTCCACTCTCAGAGTCGCACGGATAATTTTTTTTTCCGCAAGCTGATCCCCACTTCTGATGAGCATGCACTGCTTCGTTGGCAATGTCGCGAATAGCTTGGAACACATCCAGGGCATTGCTGTGTTCCTGGTCGCACCCAGCGCAGGCAACACCACAGGACAAAACAATGGTCCCAGAGGTTCTTATTGTTTGGCCTTGGTTACAATTATTATACGAACCTGTATTGTATAAATGAAGGGATTGGACACCAACGGCACGTGCACTTATTATTAAACAAGAGGTTCTGCAGCTGTCACCCAATCGGCTACGCCAGCAGTCCTGAACCTCTGGGCACACTTCTTCAACTGCACCGGGCAATATATCCTTCGCAACCCTCCGGATGGCACGCGCAACTTCACGCAGAGCAGATGGCTCTCTTTCTAGAGGAAGTTCCATGTTTCTGATGGCCTTGAAGCCTGCGAGGACCCTGAGCTGCCAAGCGAAATCACAACATTGGTCCTGAAAAATGTAAGCTGTAAATGGACAACTATCGTTTTCGGCGCATTTTGCCGGGTGCTACAATGTATAGACATGTATATATGATTATAAATGATTATATATGATTATATATAGACAGTATTGGACCTTTGTGTACGGTAGTACAATTGTCTATTATAACATGTGCGCTTTCACCCATCCTATGACAAACAATGTTCTTTATTTCTTTCGGTTGCGCTGCTTTGGGAAAAACACATTGTTGCTGCAAACTTGTGCAAGGATCTGTGTGTCTCTCTGTGGTTCGGCCATGGCAGTGGAGTGGCGCGGTGCAGAATAGATAGAAATTATGTAAAATTATACTTTTCGCTGCTGCCTGCTCTGAATTCTTATGTTCAGTACTTATATCCCTCCATTGTAGCAGCACCAGCAGGGTTGAACACTACAAGTCTTCAAAGCACTTAAGCTGGGCTGCAAAAAGCCTATCAATGGCCAAAGCACTGAATTTCGACTTTGTCTTTTTTTCAAGGTGTCTTGATACTCTAACCGTCTCTAACAAACCAACGACCTGCAAATTGAAAAAAACCTGCGGATGAAGCCTGCGGCTGCGTGCTGCACAACAGCAAAACAAAAACGTCTGTCAAACCTTTCGGCAGTCCGTCGAGACAAAGTCAGCGTCTGCTACTGCAACCTCGTATCATTTGACACCTTGAATCCTGACAAGAAATCATGTCCAACAGGACGCACTTTTAGCCATCTTGTACGGTATACAGTATCCATATATATATAAATATGTATATGTATAATTGTATGTGTAAATAAGTGTAATGGAATTACATCTTTGAGGTTTGGTGCTAAGGATGCCCTACATCCCAATTCTTGCTAAGTTTGTTCGCTTGTGCTCCAGCTTCACCCTGCGACCCAAGTGGCAGGATCACGCAGAAAATGCCCAGCACAGCATAGATTGGCCTGGACCATTTTTGGAACCGCAGCCGCATGCCAGAGAGACGGGAACTCCAATGGGAAAAAACATTGGGAAAGGATTGATCCTGGGCGAGGTTTTCGACCAAATCCACAAGATTGCATGGTTTCATTGTGGGGCCCATGATGTGGACCCAAACGATCGCATAAACATAACACTGACATACATGACCACTCAAGCGCAAAAGACTTTAACGATCGGAAAGATTCCAAACCACGGGAACTGCCGACAGTGGCAGGGCTTCAAAATCTGGATCTGTAAACCCAGGTGGACCATGACAAATCCACAAACTTCAAAAGACATAAACAACCAGCACCAGGATATAGTTTGACTTCGAAGTTCCTCAAACTGCCAAGTGCATCCAAGTGCAAAATCGGGCAATATTTAAATGATCGAAAGTCAGCGATGCAGCACATTACTGCAGTAAACATACACCCTACCATGTTGATACAGGTTAAATCAGGTTAAATCCTCTAAAAATAAAACTGCAACAAACACATGCAACTATGGCATTTTAACATCTTGCTTGTAGTAAACTATCCAAAAGCTTCAACCCACAGCCGTGGTCCCCACTCCCCTTCGCTGAGTCTCCCAGACCACATGGGTTCTTGGTCCTCGGCGACGCTGGCAGACCTCAAAGCCGCTAGGTGCTGCGCAAAAGGAAGGATTCCACAATATCAATGGGATTTTTATGGTGTTTTAACGGGATGTTAACATGGTTTATCAGGGATAATCATAGGACAATCATGAGATAATCACTGCACCATGGATATTAATTGATTTACCCTCCAGTAATTAAACGTGGCAATTAGAAATGCCCCATAAATGCAGGTTTCCAGTTGGGAAAATCAAGTATAACTGGGGATTTTCCAGCAAACCATGTTTGATTACTGGAGGGTATAAAGGGTTGGTAAAAATCATCTCCAACCGGGAACAATAATTGGGACATTGGCGGATGTTCCATATGATATTGATGATTTTCATGAGATATTAGAATGGGACATAGCCACAAAAATTGGGATTTAATCGTCTCCAATATCATTGTAAATGGGTGGGATCCAAATCATCCCTAACTGCTAGGCTTACGAACCACATTTAATAATCTTGGGCTGGAAGAAGAGTCCTCAATTTGAAGCATATGGATTCAATATATAAATATCTAGCTGCAGCCATGCATTGGAATATCTGCAAGGAAACTTATCAAACGGGGTGAGGTCCATTGAAAATCATTGAGTTCGCTACATTTGATCCAGAAGACCGAGTCCACATGTGGTTTCACCCAACAAGGACTGACCTCAAATACAATTTTAAAAAACAAAACTGCAGGATAGTAGGTTCCTCATGGTTGGAAGCCACAGCACAAAACTTACAACATGGGTGGAGCCACAAGGGAAATGTACTGTATGAAGTGCAGGAATAGGGCCAAATGGCTTGGCCTTTGGGGTCAAACTCAAAAGAGCCACGTTTCGGGACCCGACCCACCTATCCTAACATTGGTGGTTTCCACACCCGCCCCATTTTGAGTGAGCTGACGGCTTTGCCGCCTGACCTGGCGTGGCAGGAGTGGCCAATGCACCTGGAAGATTCCCTGGGAAAGTGCTTATTGATCATCATTGGTCCCCGCAGGGTATCCCCCCCACTTTGGAACAAACCTAAATGGGATAGAATGCGTGTGTAAGCTCATTTGCCACCAAAATGGGGCTCACTATCTTTTATATTCTGGTAAAGATTTCAAAAGAAAGACTATCTACAAATGGGCGGTTTCCCCTTGCCATGCGGGCACCTCCCGATATTCAAGCTACGGCTGGAGCCCCCAAACGTTCTATATATCATTATATATCCACTATTTCAAGCCAAATGTGCCGGGGTTTCAAGGCAGCATGATTCAGAATTCGCTAAATGAAACCAGTGTTCCTGTAGGCAACTAGCACGCTGGAATTAATATCACAAGCTACACCACCATCAACAAAAATGATGTTCAAAAAAGAGTACTGTAATATATATATATATACACAGCATTGGGGCCTCCAAAGCTTACATACAACATAATTATCTTATCATTTTCCTGGTTTCATTGCCAATCTTTAACGCCCTGCAAAAACATATAAATTATTCTTTGCTGGTTAGTAGATATTCCCATTGATACCAAAAGACTAAAGGATTAAAGTACCCATCAAAGATTGACCTAGGTTTAAGCAAACACCTTCAATCATCCAATTTCTGCTGGTGACATGCCTAGTCCTGCTGGGTATCTTGCTGACACCCTGCCTGCGCCCGCAGGAGGCGTCGCACCGCTCGCCGCTGGTCGACGTCTAGCCTGGGATCGAGGTCAGGTTTACCGGGAACCCCAAAAGGGGGCTTCCAACAGCCCTGAGATTGCTATGTGACAAGTGCGTATGGCAATAATCCGCCACTTACCCTTGCGTATGGCAATAATCCGCCACTTACCCTCCGGGAATGGAACATAGCCATTAAGAATCGCTCATTTACAAGTGATTTCTGGATTAAGCATTGTGGTTTTCCGCGGCTATATGTTAAATTACCAGAGGGGTAATGAAAAGATCCTGGTTCTGTATAGAGTTACGTTGAAGAAAGACAATTTGAAAGGTGACATAGGCTCCATCCGCTTTTCTGAGGGCCGCTACTGAAGGTGCTGCATCCTGTCGTGCCAGCGGACGTTGGCGAACCCTGGTAACCATTTAGGGCACAACCTTTGTCAACGGCTGAAGTAAGTCCAGTAAGCCCCGAAACAATCTGGGATCCCCTGGAACTGGTCTAAGCCGTGGCTGAACCAGAACATGGTGCAACCATGGCTCTAAGCTTGGCAACGCCAGGGTTTACCTATGGTTTACCTGCATCAGTGTGTTTTACGTTCCCAAACAGAAACCGATTCATTTTGCATTTTCTGAAGTGTGAGGCCTTCTTCCACATGTCATGGCTACTTCCAGTGTCTATGGTTCAATTGGATGAGACTTCCGCATCTTCTTGGAGCTTCGCCTCCGATTTCATCTCGCTCGAAGGGGGCTTGACGATGTCATCATCTGCACGGCTGGCACATGCAGAACGGACAAATGGCAAACAACAACACGCTATAATAGGGGATAGGACCCTTGAAATCACCCACCTTCAGAATGCAAATGAGCTCAGCAGAGAAGCCAACAAACACCATGAATATATCTGCTCAATTCTTTACGTATCTTAGCGCAAGCCATCACATCAAAATTTCACACTGTCAGTAGGCCACTCCAGGGCTGCGACCTTCCTCATTGAATCGAGCTTTGCCACGTTCCACCACCTGGGTCCAACAGAGGAGGAACGACGTGCCAGTCCTGCACTTTTCCTGGGTGTCTTGGGGGTGCAGCTGGGGTTATTATCACAGGTAAAGCATGGAATAGCTATTGGAGTTGAACAGATTTTAGCCTCCATAAGTTGGGACATGGCCCAACCCACTTACTGCACTGGAACTGCACCCACAAGTGCGACCTTCCAAGACCATACCCTGACACAAGACGCTGCTTCCTGCTTCACTTGGGCTGCCCCACGTCCGGCTCGCGGCAGATCTGGGCAGCTGCAGAAAGGAGGCTTCCCGGATTGAAATTTGAGAGACTGGGCACCCCAATGCCAGGCACTTAGAAACCCTAGTTATAGTTGTTTTGTCTGCAATGTCTTGAAGTCAAACAGCCTCGGCATGCCAGGTCAAGCCAGCTGCAGGGAAAATTACACAGCTACAGGTCCTGTTAAACTTAGCAACTACATAGGGTGCCTGGCCGGACCATCCAGGAACTGATCATAACATTTAGCTGTTCTCATTCTTTGTTCCGCCTTCCTGATCCCAGGCGACAACAGGTACACCATCTTTGAATGGAGCACTGCCTTGCTTTGTGACTTATTGTGGGTTCCATGTGTTGGACATCTCCCTTGGTGAACCTGGCCACCGTCCCCAAGCTGCCGCTCCTCGATCCAGCAAAAGGGATCTTCACCAACAATGGCTGGCACCTGCAAGGTGCAAAATTCTAGCCACCCAATGGCCAAGCGGGTTTGTCTGGAAATGTCATGACATGTCTGGAAATGGGGGTGCCCCAAAATCCACTGTGTTTTTATTGTTTCGCTTTTGCCATGAATGGCAACATATTAGGGTGTTGCCAGTATTGCCTATTTTTGGACAAGCACAAGTCATATCAAGTCCACTTCTTGGGTAGTTAAAACCAATATATAGATTAGAAAATCAGCATGCTCGACCCAGCTGCCACTGCTGCCATCTTGGTGCCCCCCGCGCTGCCGTTCAGCTGCTGTTCTGGGATCTCCCCGCCTCAGCCATCCCAACATGGGATGTTTTGGGTATTGAAAACCTCACAACTTCTCAACATTTCTTTTAAGATGTTCTTGAGATTGTCATCTTGTCCCATGTGAGTGTCAAGTTCAAGTTGGGGATCGGATTTAATCTGATTTCATGATATTGTATCATATTCTATGATATGTTGTGGGTGTTTTGATAGGACTTTCCTTCCCCATCTGCTATTCTCACTCGTCAAGCTGCACTCTGAAAAAACTCCCAAGCCCTTGGGCATCCTGGGGCACCCTGACACCAAGCAAGGCGGCTCCTTCCCAGCCAAATATTTGCAGCAAAACGGGTGCCAACGATTTTACACCCTGAAACATGATGGATTTCCCGTCATTTCCTAGTCCGGTCAATTATCGCTTTGTACCTCTCGGCAGGTTCAGTTCAATACTTCGATATGTGGCACCTTCTGAGGCTCTGTCATGGCATGCAGGGTGTGCCCAATCAGCAGTTTCATTAACTTTCAAACCCTCCAACTCCAAACCCGAGGGAACCATTCAAAGAAATTCTCAAAGGATTGGATGATCAAAATCAGGTTCCCGCGACTTTTCCTTCTTTTAAGAGATATCTTTGGAAAAAATGCAACATCCTTCCGGCGATCAACCTGCCCCGCCACCGAGACAATCCCAGCCAGTCTCCTGTGGTTTTTGGGCACTGCCTCCAAGGCAAACTCCGGCATCAAGCGGGTCTTTGCCACCTGGGAGTACGATTTGAACTGTTTGATTCAATCCATCAGGAACCGCCTTCCCAACTACACATCATCGAAATTGAGGCAACCTGATGATACATATTTCAACATGTTTCAATATTTCAGATTGCACAAAGGTTCTATAAGCTTGTTTGACCACCCAGCTCCAGCCAACCCCAAGCAGTTTCTGGTTGGCACCCAGCGGGCGCCTGCCAAGAGTATCGGAAGAGGTATTCAAACGCGAGGCCTGTGCAGAAAGCATGCAGAATGCAGTTTTTTTGTTCATGGCAGGTTATGGTGAAAAGTTATGAAAAGTTGGTGTTTTTTATAGATCCATATTGGATTCATCATCCCAAAACAGCTGGGATAGACTTCAACCATGCATTGAAAAGCCATTAGTCAAGAGGTTTTTTATCACCGTAAAAGCCTCAAACCTGGGGAGGCTGGTTTGGCTGGTCGAAATCCTGCTGAAAAAGGCGAAACTTAGGTAAACAAAAGTGTTCTCGTGCCATGTTCATCCATATTTTTGGAATTTAAGTGGCAAAAACACAATCGTTAAGTTGACAATTCTGAATTTTCAAGAGTGAACTGATCAAAAAAATGGTTTTACAGTTTTACTATGTTTTACTGGTTCACTGTTTATGTTTTTTCTCCTGTATGACCTATCTCTGTTTCGATCCCTGAGATCCTCCAACCCACTGGGCACGGCGCAGCAACATGCGTGCCTTTCTCGGTGGTCTGCCAGGTTCCCTCGAAGATCACCCAGTAGGGCGACGCCTCAGATCAAAAACCCATGGGTTTCCCTAGGAAACATGATATACATCACCACTACCCTCTGGTAAACGTTTACATAGCTATGGAAAATCACGATGTTTAATAGGTAATTCAACTATAAATGGGCCATTTTCTATAGCTATGTTAGTTTACCAGAGGGATGGCTTTTCCATATATTACCAGATCACACCTTCTCTTGATATGTGTTTGGTGTTGTCTACCATACATTTTCTTTTTCTACCAAGACATGGCGTTTTTTTTCCATACATTGTCTTAAGCATGTCATTTTCCAGGTATTACCTATTTGGGATTATTTGGGTGTGTCTGATTTTTTTTGGGGAAACGCCCAAAATCCCAGGGATAGTGAGATAATGTCACTGTTCACCAATTACAACGTTTTTTTGTGTGTGGTTTTTCCGAGTTTTTGGATGACCATATTGGTTGCAGTACGTTGCCTTAAACCGTTTTGAACATTGGTTTCGTCATTGGGGGCAATTAGTTTTTAGGCTGTTGATGTATTTGGGGCTTGGACCCCACAAAGCCAAATGTTTTTCCTGAGCTCGATGTTAAATGATGTTAATTGAGCTTGGGGCTCCCTGATTTGTGGCAACGTAAAGCATACCTCCAAAAACCAAGATGCGAATCCCGAATCCCCGAACCTAATCTTCTCTTGGTGCCAAACATGCTCTTCCAAAGCCGGCTGTTGGAGGTTCCAGCGCTTCATTTTTAGAGTCTGATTATCCACCAGCGCAGCAAAGTGCAAACCCCTTTGTCTTCCACAACTGGCCCTCCAAGGTCGCAAACCCCGGAGCCAGGCAAGGTTTGCTTCATGTAGAAATGGCCGCAATCCTTGGTTCTGAGCACAGGAAATCATGTACCAAATCAGAGGCAGATCCCACCCAAACAGACCTTCAAGATGGTAAGGGAATGTACGGGGCACATCGCGGAACGTAGAGTGACCCTGCTGAGCAGCTGAGCGAATCAAATCTGCCATGAGTATATATATATATATTATACATATATAACTATATCCATGGGGCACCATCCGTCAGCATCTGAGGACAGGACAAAGAGCTTAATGGAGAACTCAACGGTACGAGTGCCTGGGGTGTCTGGGTATCGGGGCAAGGGCCAACACACTGGTACTCTAAATCATATCCTCTCAATCTCCAAGATAAAGATGTTCCAATATGTATTGACATGTTTTGACAGCATGACCACGCTCCTATTTTCAATTGAAACTATATAAGGTCATCAATCTACCAACCGACGTTAATGGCTTACCCTTTGGAAGTTTGACATTGCCAGCGCACAAGGTGCCATCCAAAGACTGGGAAACCCAAGCTGACTTCACACTCGCCGAAGAACTTCCCACAAGGCTTTCCCTTGACTAAGACCTGGCAACACCGCAGAACCAAGGTGTCATGAGGACATTGAACCACAACACAAGGACAGTGGCTTTAAGGGTGGTTCAAGTTTCCACCTCTTGTTTTTATGTCACCGAGTCACGTGTTTCTTGAGATGGGTCAAGTTGTTCTATTAATCTGGAGAACGGCTACTCAGAGCGACTGTAGCTGGGTTTCGCAACGTCACATCCCCAAATCATTGTTCGCGAGCATCTGTTACTTGGGCTACTTGGAAGATCATTCCATGTAGTAACTAGTTAAGTGCCCTAGTAAGTCTCATAAATGGATATAAATGGGTTATTCCCTTGATAACTGGGTTAACCACCAGCTGGTTGTGCAGGTTGATCCTGAACTACCCATCTTGCTGGATCGTACTGGTCGATCAATAAACCCTGGTGATCCATCTCCTACATGTGGAACTTTCCACCATCTGCAAGACACCCATGGGTATAGTATAGATATATAGATATAAAGATATATATATATATTGCATACATATAAGTAAAAAAATAAACAATAAAAATAAATGGACTACCCCCCTGGCACTCTGGTCATCCAAAGCATGGCTGTTGGAACATCCCCGATTTATAGACGATCCAAATGATTCTCCAATTATACATCCGTTCATTGGGGAATCCCTGGCTAGCCATGTTTGATGACACCATAGGGTTTCGTGAGCTGATCCTCCCGTCAGCAGGGGAAAAGAGCCTTCGTCTTCTTGGGCTGAAAGCTCGCCTGCCTCAGCAATCTTGGCCGCGGTTTCATACTCTTCCTCCATTGTATGGAGTCCTCCATTATATGCCAATGGCTGTTTTAAACAAATACATTAAAGAAAACTCATCAACTGAACAACTCGGGTTTTCCCGGAACATGGGACCTTGAACTTCACATTTGGTCAAGTAAGGTAATTGAACCTATAAATGCCACCTGAACTTTGAAGCTCATATCATTTTACTCTCACCGAATGTGGTCACTGCCCTTCACCCAGCGAGCTGAAGCCGGCGTTTGGACTTCCACCGTCTGGATGAAAGGCCGGGCAGTGCCCACTTTGGCGCCCAAAAGGCACCATTGACGCGGGGCTCCCCAGAGGGAGCACGTCTGAAGCTGACCAGAGTCTTGTGGTGCCCATACAATACTACAACTTCACTACACACACACACATATATATATAGTGAAATAAATACAGATATATGATATATGATAAATACAGTTACATAGCACCATAAAAACAGCTCCGACGCACCCTTGAACGAACTTCAAACATCACCCTTTGGCATGATCTGATCAGCCGCTGGTTCTTATGCCTGTCAGCACAGCCGAGCGCAGTCCGTTTGGATTGCTGCTTGGGCTGGCGAGCTAGACACGTCTGCGGCCCCGATGTTTTTGTGGAACGGTTTGGTCCTTTGGTACCCTTAACCAATTGATATCCCGCAAGTGTTTCAACATTTGATGGACGGATGCACACCGTGACTCAATCTGTGGGTGGCTTGGTTCCAAACATTAACTCCCAAAACATATCAAAACCTCTCACCAATGACGTTACTCTGGTCTGTTGAATCAAAGCAAGGTAGGTCATCTAAAGCCAGAGGTTAAGAATGGTTAAGATTTTTTTTTCAAATTGGGACTCCATTGCGTGGTGTCTTCCACTGAAGTGGTCTAAGTGGGAAGTACCTGTGTTGCATCCAGTGAAAAGCCCCAGGGGAGGGTTGGACACAACTCATAATAGAGAAGCTTCATATAGCCTCCCAGTATACCCGCATCCTGCTGCCATCATAAGGAGCCATGGATCATGGATTTTGGCCCGGCGTTGGTGTGGGCCCGCTGGGCCCGCAGCCGTGGTGTGGAAAACTGGCATCCTCATCGTCATCAGCATCCATCCTCGAGCTGCACACATGGGGATGGTCCAAAGCTTGGACACGGCAATGACTTCCGGATCCGGAAAATAGCATTCTGCCAATGCATGTGAATACCCTTGTGCAAGTTTCTGTGAAAATGCTTATTATGGTGTTCGTAACCTTGGCTGTAATCATTATTTTCCATTTACCAACCATGAGGTTCATCCCTGTAATTGGGTTCTCGAGGCCAAGCCAGACATGGTGTACGCCTATGTGCCCTGACTTCTTGGTGACCTGGATGCGAAGAATCATGTCAAACCTGTTAACTCAAAGTTAACTCCACAATCTTTGTTAATTCAACCCACCCCTTGATGCTATAGATTGCTATATATTATTTATATATATATATATATTTCACATACACGCCCCATCTCTTCCCCAAGCAACGGATCACAATCCCCCTGCCTAGAGCAGCACCGCTCAGAGGCCCGTGAGGTTGGAAAAGGTGTTGGAGTAAGCCTGGAGCAGACGGGTCAAGGACCTGTCCAGCTTCACTGTGCACCCAAAATGAGTAGATCCTCTAGTTTCTAGACAGGTATTTAGTAGATTTGGTACAGGGATTAGAGCGATGGGACTACCACAGAACCAACTCAAGCAAATAAACTACATCTTAAGTCAAGCTAGCCAATAGGCTAATAGATAATAACAGATACCCAACTTTCACCATTGCTACGTATAGACAGTTACAAAAGAGCCAGTGTAGCCAGTGATGATTTCCGCGCATGTACTGTGATGTTTATTTGGTGCCTTCGTATCATGGCCGAGCCTTAGCTATCCCACCCAAATACGTTGCAGCCTCATGGGATGCATGGTGTAAGCCCCAGTGAGTACACCAAGCAACCGCGGAACAATACTATAACGAATATGGGCAAGAAACCAAGAACTATATAACTATATAGTGTAACACTGTAGATCTATGAAAAAAAAATCATCCAAATGTCCCCATCATCACTTGTTTCCCCCCAAAAAAACACATCACCACCATCTTCCCCAGCCATCTCCACCCCCAGGCGCCTCATAAGCCGTGAAGGTGATCGCTTGACCGATGGAGATCTTCATGAGTCGCGGGGCGATGCCCTTGTAGAAGGCCAAAAATCCTGGGCCATGAGGCCATGGCATTCCACTGAGCCCAGGTGATCCATAGAGTTAGGGACGAGGAAGCTGATGTTCATGATGTTAAACCTCCCAAAAAACAGGTGAATAGCATAAATCAGCAAATTACAAGAGGTTGACATTGTTAAAATACTTTTTTTTAACTGGTTCTTGATCAAAATTAGTAGAACCACAGCCACAACCAACAACAAACCTGTCTACTGGGCCAGCCCAGGAGGCTTATTCGGCATGGGTTGGTGGATTTGAATACCGATTGAAACGGTGGTAGAATGGTGGTCAGTTCAATCCCCTAGACAAATGATATTTCTGGAGGTGTCTTTCCTAAAAGATAATGAGTGTGGGTCAAAAGTCACACGGCAGTGACCTGCAGATCTTGCTACGTCTGGGAAACAATCCTGTGATCGGGGGCCTCACGCCCAGTTTAAGCCTTCGCAACTGGGGATGTAGTCAGCAGGAACTTTGGTTTAAAGTTTAAAACAACAAACAACAATTCATTGCAAAAGAGTCGTAGCAAAGGAACACTCAATATAAATCATGCTTCCACTTGATGCTCATAGGAAACCCTTGGGAAAAACACCCAGAATACAGGTATACTGAAATTAAATCAGCAGAAATCCAAATCAATCAACTCCCAGCCAGGGCTGTTCTTCCCGCTCCAAGCACCAGGCCTTCTTCTTTCAGAATGGCGCGGAAAGCTTGGATCGTACCTGCATCAGCTGCTGGACGTCTGGGAGCACTTCAGAGCACCTTGGAAACCTAGGGGGTTCTCAGCTCCTGGGTTGTGTGAATCCACAATATGTAAATAATGTTAAATAATGCAAAGGTAGTATAAGTACCCAAGAATCATCAATCAACTGTTGATTTTTGAACTGCTGAGTTGAGTTGTGGTAACCAACCAAGCTCATTGATGGTGAGAACCCTCCAATTATGCATATATATATAAAAGGTTAGTAACCATCTATACAATACATCCTAAGAATCATTTACACAATAACTAGCTATTTTTGAAACGGCATGGATAGCCGTGGTGTAGCACAAAAGGCACGTCCCTTTCTTGAGATCACCGTTGCGGCTAGCCCCATTCCAGAACTATTTACCTAGCCACTTCCGAGACTATTCATCTCAATAAAAAAAGGTTGGAACGTAAATGTATGTAGCTTACAGTAACATTGAAACTTGACACATCATATTGACACGTGATATGTTTCAGCATCTTGAAACCACACTGGATGAAAAAAAACACATCCATTACTTGGATTTGCTCTCTAAGAACCCCCCAAAAAAACCAAACAAAATATTCCTTACATATTTCCCCAAGTAGCAGATTTCCCATTAGCAAAGTAAAACAAAACATTTTCGGCAAATCCAGGAGGGTTTTTCATTTTCCCAGCCATCAACCTTCAATGGATTGGTTTCAGGGAAAATCTTAACCGGAAACCATCGATTTTCCCAGTAAATATGTGGTTTTCCTCAAAATTTTCCCGTGAAAACCTCCGTTGAAAAGTGGACATGTCCCATCGATGCACCTGTGTACTCCTTGGTCTTCCCGTCCTGCGCTTCGATCCTGGACTTGATCACCTAAAAAACCAAGCCGCTGCGGCGCGCCCCAAGGCGCCTTTTATATATCGAACATGTGAAGTATAGCATAAACATATAAAGATATAACTGGTTGGTGGTTGAGCCCTACCCCTCTGAAAAATATGAAAGTCAGTTGGGGTGATTATTCCCAATATATGGAAAATATACTGGTTGGTGGTTTTAACCATCTTGAAAATAATTAAAGTCAATAGGAAGGATTATCCCATATATTATGGAAATCATGTTCCAAACCACCAATCAGATAAAGTATATGATATGGTTTGTCATTCAGATGATATTCAGCTAAGAAAATGTCTTATGCAATCTTATGTATCTAAATATGGACAGGACACCTAGCATGTAATGTATATTATATAACATACGTATTTATGTGCACGTGAAAATTAAGAAGCATTTTCATGTGCATGTGCATGTCCCATTGTTTGGTCATACAAAAAAAACAGCAAGACCCAAATCTATGACTGACATGCGACGGTTCTTAGCCATTAGTTCTTCTGTACTAACGGCCTGCTGCAGGTATTATCGTTGCGATCTCTCACAGGGCATCATTGGATTTCCGATCCTTCAACAACCATTCCGGCAAATTCTATTCATAATTATATAGTCAAAAAAAACTTGTTCTATTCATAACTAGTCATTTAAAAGACCCATTAAATGATACAAAATCTTCTTGTGAAATAGTTCTCACATCAAAAAAACTTTTTTTTGGGATGATCCCCCGTTGCAAGGCGATGATTTCTGGTGCCAGGCCACGTCAATGGGATTGTTCAGCAAGGTGCTGCAGCAGCCCGTGATGCCTCCTTGCCAGCGTGGAGCTTCTTCTGGGGAAACCTTGAATTTATCCAATCCGAATCCATATCCAAATAGAATCCATTGGAAGGTATATATAATCCATATGAGTGTATATATATAATATGTATTCATCATACATTGGGTGGTTTCCTGTAAACGTTCCAAGGCACAGCGAATAGATCATAGAAATCAGGAAGCAATTTATTGGAAGCATGGGCGTCAACAGGAAAGAATGGTTGTGCAGCAATAATGGAAACTCTCAAAAGACATGGGAACGAACAAAGTCTGCGATTTTGACCAGCAAAAAGCGGGAAGAAAGTTGTTGAGATACTTTTGCAGGAACATATCATAGATGAGAATTTGCCGTGTCCAAAGGAAACTGTAAGATAGTGCCTTTCTCCCAGGAAACTAATTAATTCACATACTCTCACCTGATTGACCCCCAAGGCATGAATCAACCACGACAGAATGGTCCTTTTTCCATGTTTGATCAAACTGTCTACATGTTGGTCCCCGAAACAAACTTGGATTATCTAGCATTCCAACCAGATTTCCACTTTTAAAGGATCATCTCATTTAGTGACTGATTCGAAATCATAGTGAGAACACTTACTAACCAGATTTATGAACCACTTAGGGGTAACCTCCGCTATGTATGGAATATCCTTATACATATATACATATATATATATATATATATATATGAGCAGGGACCCCCACACCCCCCCCCAGCTAGATGGTTCCCCCCCCCTGTGGCAGGGGAGGGGGGTTTTCTCAGCAGCCAAGCCGATTGTTGCTGGAGGAATGGTTTCCATATATATAATATGTAAGATATAAATAGAATATGTGCAATACATATATATATATGACATATATATATGACATATATATATAGATATATATTGAATATATATATATATCGTATATGTGGTTTTTGATAGAATATAGATAGTATATGCCACATGTACTGCATCCACAGTAGATGTAGTATATACAATATAGGTAAATATGTCCGTTGAAAAAATACATATAGTATATGTGGTATATTGAATATCGACAGCAATACACGCTGTATATCTAGAGTTTATGCATATATATGTATATATATGCATATAAATATATATATATACATATATATATATATACGTGTAAAGTATGTACAATGTAAACGCAATATGTGCTAGATACAAGATCAAGATATCAATACGTAGTATCTAGAATGTGCATATATATATATTGTTTTTCTACTGTACATATGTCTAGGTTTGAATAGGTAAGCTTTGCGTAATCCATAGGTAGCAAATATGTTGTAAACCATGTGCGAGGCACGCTATAGACGGTTCGAAGAAAAGGTTATGATAGAAATATACAGGTAGACAAGGTCCGTTGACGAGGTCGTGGCTCTCAAGTGCGGCAAATAACGTAGAGATGCGACGTTGGAGGGGTGGAAAGGGGAGTATATATGTGTATATGTGTATGTATATGTGCAAATAACATGCAAATACTAGGTTTTGGGGGGGTGGGGGGTTAGGAGTGGGGGGGATACCATTGGGGGGGGTGTGGGGGGGTCCGGGGAACGGGCTCACATATATATATATATATATATATATATATATATATGGGTTATATGGGTTATATATGGTTCTATATGGAATATCCATGTACATATTGTGTATATGGGGTATGCACCGGTGATGGACCACTTTCCAACTGCCAAAACCAACTCTCCACGTTGGTCCTGCTACGGCGGACTGCCACATTTGCGGTGGATCCGTGGTCAGGGCGGACTGCAGGCAGGGCATGGCAGGGCCGTGGGCCGCCAAAGGATAGCTAAGTTGGTGTAGTTTCACACCTTTCACCAAAGGTCTTCCATAAACCCAACAGTCCACCAACATCACTTGGTGAATTGTTGGGTTTATGGATATACCATTTTTGTCATACCTTCAATGGGCTGAAACCACTGTGAAACCAACTTTTTTTTTCGGGGGGGCCCGCCTTGGATAGTGATCCCAAAAGGATAGAGAAATGAAGTTCCCCGAAAATGCGAAAGGGGTAATTAAGGAACATTTCCACATTGGGGTCACTATAACTGCTGGTTGGTGGTATACCTACCCCTCTGAAAAATATGACTTCGTCAGTTGTGATTATGAAATTCCCAACTGAATGGAATGTCATTAAATTCATGTTCCAAACCACCAACCAGACTACATATCTTAAATCACCAGAAAGTGCTAGCAAAGCTTGCTGGGGCAAAGTTTGGGCTTGGGCAGCCAGAAGTCACTGAGATTTTTTTGTTTGGGTGACCTCCAGCATCGAAGCGTGCGTGCTACCAAAGTTCAGCGCCAAGGCCACTGAAATATCTGAAAGGTGTAAATCAAAATCAGATATTCATGACAATGGCAAACTTCATATACCATTTACCAGGTGTAATATTCATGACAGGTAAAATGGCTGGTAATGACAACGGTATTCATGACAATGGTAATGAAATCAGCTATGCATCAGCTATGACAATGGTAAATGACGTGCGTCCTTTTTTCGGGTTTCATGGCAGGTTTGATAGTAATTCTTACGATATAAAACTCATAGCCCTCCAGGCTGGGTGCTACACACCTTGACTCGCCCGTAGAGGGCGAAGCGCACCCCAACGCCGCTGGCTTGTCGGATGCCAGTGGCACCAATGCCTGACACGGCGGAAGATCAAAGGGAAACTCACCCTTTTTGGATCCCAAAAGGAAGACCTTCAAGAAGACCCAAATAGACATCCTGGATGATGTTCACAATTGTGACTCTGAACATCTTGACGGCCAGTTCCATGCCATTTCCAACCAGAAACTCATCCCCTCCTGCGTAGAGCCCTGTGATGCCATGTTCGGTGGCCACCTTGATGGCATCGTTCCGGGCCGGGCCGGGCCGGGCCGGGCCGTTCATAGGGGAAGGGACCAGTTCATGGTGGATGTTTCAGCACAAAATTCTGAGGTTTCGGGGTCTTGTTGCAGAGGTCCAGAAGATATCTGGGTCTAGAAATCGTGTGCCGTATACCCCAAATAAGCAATATGAAGTGGTAAAATGATGAAAAATAATGACAACAACAGTAGATTTGGGGGTGTTCTTTCCCAAAAATCTAACAGACAAAGCCATGTGGTAAAACGTATCAATACTATTCAATACTCATCAAACATCATTGGTCAACTCCTCTATGGCCAAGATTTCCCCCACATCTCACTGGTCCGATGGGCCTGAGATGTCCTGAGCCCCCGGGCAGTTCGAATGGAGCCCATGAGGCTGGAATATCTGTTCCTCACAAGCCATGGCAATAGAAGGGAGGTCTTTGATACACTCAGAACAGGGTATTTCATGGTGTCCGATGCGGGTTTCAGGATCAAAAAACAACATAAATTAACATCATGGGATTATCAAATATTATCAATGGATGATGGGATTTGGCAATTGTAACTGGCTTTCAATGAGTTGATTAAAAAAACAATTTGTCAGAAAACTCATAGGGTCTCCACCCTGGCGCGTTCGACAGATGGTCCACCTCCAGGACCACTGATTTCAGGCCCAAATGGGACTTCAATCTACGGAAAAAAATCATCAACAACCTACATTCAAGATATTCTGGTTTATATACATATATATATATACATTATATATATACATATTATATATATATATATATCATTATATATCTGGTTGGTGGTATACCTACTCCTCTGAAAAATATGACTTCGTCAGTTGGGATTATTGTTCCCAATAAATGGACAAGTAAGATTCATGTTCCAAACCACCGATCAGACCTTAGTTTTTAGGGAGGACTGGGTGGTGACCATCTGCATCTACCATGGTCTGAAAAGCCACCCATAAAACACCATCAAATATCGACCCCCCTGAGAAGTATTCGTCCGGGATCATGATGGCAAGATTTTGCAAGTTGGATGGAACATTAAAACAACACTTCAAACTTCAAACCACCAGCCAGATAAGAACAAAAATGTTTCTACCCTCCGGTAATGAAACATTCTAAAAAATAACATGCATGGATACGTATAGGTGTGATTGTCCATAGTCCATAGCTACTGTGGATGGTTGCGAAATCCTGCACCAGTTGGGATTCCTCTTAGTGACACTTGTGAAATACTTATGAAACACTGTAAATCATGGGGATGATATTCCTGGCAGGACGTCTTCCCATGTGCCAACTAGATCCAACTGGATTTCGTTCGCAACCATCGCCCTTGAGCCAAGGTTCAAGCCCGACTTGATGTCGTTCTGACGCAACACTTTCAGACGTTCCGTGGGCGTGGTCCACAAAAAGGCCTCCACTAACGATGAGATTTGCAGGCTCAGTTCCAAATGTCAATGGGAGGATGGAAAGAACAATAGGAAATATGGATATGAGTTATGATATTGTGGATATGAGAGCTATATGAATGATGTTTAGTTTATTCTTTTTGATAACACTGATGTAGATAATAACCATCATAACAAGCACTAACCAACAACATTGTGAGACATGTGAGCAACACTACAGTGGCATTGAGATACCGAGATACCCCCTTGCTGTGGCCATAGCAGAAGTTTCTAAAACTGAGGATGCCACAAACCATCTCGAAACAAATAAAACTTACAGGTTGTGCACCCCACTTGGCAAGTGAAGGAAATGATTAGTAGACCCCCTAACTAAGTTGTAATCACGGCACATGATCTCAAAGTTATTTCGTGAACACCTGAAAATTCACGCTTTTGCGGCTGTCGATTTCCAAGTGACCCTGAAATCTAAATTTGGTAACTTGAAATCCTTAAATTGAAAACCGCAATCGGGTTTCCCCATAAAATAGGGTGCCCGACAATGTGGTGTCAAATCGTAATTTTCCACCTCAACATGGCTATACATTTGGGCACCTCCGCGCCTACAAACCCAAATATAGGTTGTTGACGGTAAATCCGCATTGTCCTCGTCATGATCCACAGTATGATCCGTTTCGTTGGCAGAAAATACTTGGTGAAACTGCTTGTGCCAAATTATCTTGCTTAACCTCCAGTATATCACCATGAATGTCCCCAACCATTATCATGTTTAAAAAAACATATTTCATAAACCATCCCCCCCAAAAAAATCACCATATTTTTTGTGGTTTTTCTAGCCTTAACTCCTTTTTAAGATGCAGCCATGGGCTGCCTCGGCGAAGCCGGCCCCGATGCCGGCCAGGAAGTCGATGGAAGCTCTGGGCACTGGGGTCAGGTGCATCAGGAATTTGAACCTTGGCCAAGTGGAGGCTCCCTGGGAAGGATCGTACCCAAATTGCCCAGGAAAATCAACACGACACCAAGAGAACTTATATATTCACCCATGAACTATATATATATGTGTGTGTGTGTGAAATATATATATATATATATCATACATTAGTTAACTATTCTATAACAAGGTCAGAAAATATCAATATTATCAATTCACAAAAAGCAACACAGGCAACTGGAATCACAAAGGCTCATAACTGGGCTCCCAACTGCTCAAAAGCGGTGAAGCGAATGGCTCCTTTCCCAGCTACCTGACCACAAAATACCGGAATCTCGAAATCCTTTCCCCTGGATGCCTGATACACCCTTCTTGAAATGACATGTGTAAACGACATGTACAGTGAATAATACATCACAAAAAAAAACTAAATCCCAGAGTGTCCGCAACAAATACATGAAACACCCGCAGAAAGTGCATGGCCGCCGGGTTTCTCCAACATACATGAAACATCATGAAACATGAATGGACACAGTTTGGCCTGGAAATATCTAAGTTGTTTGGCTCACTACCAGTCAGAATATCGCCGAATCAACAAAAGGTTAGCCCCGTGGATTCCAGGGCAGACCTGAAGTAGGACCGCAGGAAGTCCAAAGTAGAAACCCTGCAGGCCTGGCACGGGGGCATCCGGTAACTTGGACCTTTTTCTCCATCAGGAGTTCAGCTACAGGGGAGTAAGCTTCAGCTAGAAGAGGAGAGTTATCTCTAACCTTGGCCCTACCATCTTTTGGGGGCCGAAGTTTGAGCCAGTTTTGTGGGAGACCAGGAACAAGAGACTGGTGGGCTGTTGTGACCTTGCCAAGGTGCCAAGGTGATCTGTTGGTGGTTCATTGATGCCCTGCTAGAAGTTTAACATCTGTAACCCACTAGGTGGTGTTTAACCATCTTTGTGCCCAAGAATAGCTAATCATCATCTAGACATTTTCCGGGATGTGATTGTCCTCCATTAATGGCTTAGACAAACTAATGCGGTAAACCCCAGCATGGGTGTGGCTGAAAGTTGAGTATGTACCCCAAATCTCATATGTGATCATTGTATTCGCCATTCCGAGACAATCCCAAAATGTGTATAAATACATGGGGTTTTGACATATATGTCAACCAGTAACTATATCACATCATTTGTTCGGAGTCCGAATGCAACATTGAATACACACAAACAAACCCTTATCCCAGGTTCAATTGACATGGAACTATAGTCGGACATACCCCAAAAACCAGAACTGCCATGTCATACCTAGAACTTCCTGGTTCCATATTTTGAATGTGATTGAAAATGAAAAAAGGTGAGCATAAAGCGAAACATCTAAAAACAAAGGGGGTTGCCACACCAAAGCAACCTTTTCCCAACCTCCCCCCACCCAAAGTGCGCCCTTCAGCTGATAGATCTGTTGGGCGCCCGCCACAGGTCCCATACCCGTGCGGTTCACCTGGGGAAAACCAGGCTTCAAAATGGTTCAAACGGAAGGTTAAGGCCAAAACCATGCATATACAAACACTTCAGGAAACCCATTGACTTTCATGAATGAATAAGCTTGAAATGGCTTTGTCATCAAGCCAAGGAAGAAAAACAAATAAACAAATACCGCAGTGTCAAAAAGGTGACCGTTCACCTAGCATCACTGTATTGATTTAAAGGATTAGGCCCCCCATGGGCCCCATGGTGCAGCCTTGCTTTGGATTACCTGATTGGCACCGCCGTTTGGAACACGGATCCACCACAGAGAACAGCTGCTTAGTCAGCTTAGTTGGCTCAGTCACCAGATTTCTCTACAATGGCCGTTTCGGACGATCACCAGAAGTTATCCTAGTCACGGTTTCCCCTCATGACCACGTGATAACTCAGATGAGAACCTGGGTCCCCGACTTCGGAAACCCTATGTTAACCATGTCATTACCTATGATTAACCCTGGATTGTGTCCCACTTACTTGGGCAAATTACTGTAATTTCCAGATCATACGTATGCAGCATCCCTATCCTATACAATTAACTATGTGAGGTATTGGACAAATATCCAACACTTACTAACTATTGCAAAAAATGCCAACATGTTTTGGACCAATTATATATGAGCCTTGAATCTCAGATCATCTACCAATTTTGTCTGACAATAACGCGTCATTTTGCAATGTTTAGGATAGCATCATCCCTAGGTCCCATTAATTCATCCAGCAATAAGTCCAGGAAAATCACATCGATCAGGAATATCTCAATTAATGCCCCCACTCATGCGTTAGTTTCTTGTATCCCAATGTGTTATTCGTATATATTCGTATTGATTCGTATTGGTGTAATCCTGTTTCCCAGTTTGACCGCCAACTAAGTATATCAACAATTTGGACGGTTCCTGCAAATCCATTGTAAGCCCGCCGTATACCCTTATTCTTATCATCCCAAATGCTCATCAATCCGAGATACAACCATGCTTGCTTGACAGCTACCGTTCAATTACATTGAATTATCGAGTATCATGGGGATTCAGCCAGCCCCAAAGCTGACCACCCCAGCCACAAGGGTTCATTACGGATTCATTCACCACCAAACATGTTTAGCAGGGTTTATCAATATTTTTCCTTGTGGGGGTCACCCTGACGCCGAGTTTTGGCTGAATACCCATGATATCAATACTCCCATTTTTCCATGGTCATCTTCTCTTAAACTAACATAGCTCCGAAAAATTACTTTTTTACCAGGCAAATCATCGAACTAAATGGGACATGGCTTCCACATTTATGTTAAGGAACATCAACGAAGATGGTCCCAGTATATCCATGCATATCCTCAGTGGTGGATTCTTAGCCATTAAATCGCCTGGCAAAAGGTCTTCACTGTGTCCAAAGGCATCGTCACCGAAACCTGCCGCATGCTGGGAAGCCACCAAAACGTGGATGGGGCGATGCCGAAACATGTCCAAAAAGCTCGGGAAAAATATGGGAAAATATCCGGAAATGGATGGACATGATTTAGATGTTACCAAATGTTATCAACACATGTTCAAGTTTTCGCATGCTTTGGATGTGGTGCACGCTTGGTTCTTTAAAGTTTTCTTGAGCAAAATCACAATGATTTCCATGACAACACACATGGTTAATTAATCATTTCTCTCAAGTGCTGGCCCAAGCTGATCAATTCATCATAGAGCTGGCCCCCAGTTTGAAGATTGGCTGCTTGATGGTGCAGTTCCAGTTATACATGAAATCATGAACATTGTAGGGGGCTATATGCCAACTTATTCTGGGGGTCATAATCCCCTGGTGATACCCATAAGAATAACCCCACCTGCAACCCCAAGTAGACTACAAGAGTGACTCAGTGACTCAGTGACTCCAACACGCTGATCCAATGGTTCCTCAAAGGTGTACTCTGCGAAAACTCAGTGAACCGAGTTCCTTGCTGTGAACTACTGTAGCTCCCCAAAGGGTATTCGAAACATAGTCTCCTCCTCGCTCTAGGCTACCCGACAGGTCAAAAACCGAATGTCTGCAACACTGATGTCTGACCAACGTGTGTACGAATGCAGGTCGCTGTACACCAACCACACTGTTCTTCCAAATTCATCCCAACTCCTCAGTTCAAATGTGGGACACGCGGTATAAATACCTACCATATTCCTATAGCATATCCTACCACTGGGGATGGGTCTCTGGCCCCATTCCGACGCCAGTCCGTCCCACCTCCGTGGCGCCGGAGCAAAAGCCCGCCACGAAGCTCACCTCGGGAAACCGCAGGAACCATGGCATGGCCAGTCATGGTGATATAGGTCATGCATATGATATTACCATATAAGTTATTATGTGCAAATATGGTAATAATATGGTAAACATATGGAAATAATATGGTAATAATTTGGCAATATGGTAATAATCTGAAATGGCAATATGGTAATAATATGGTAGTGAATAGATATGGCAATCACATCAGATCTTAGATAATGTTTATAATGTTAATATGGCAATATGGTAATGTTAAAAATTGCAATAATCTGATGAACCATAAAAAATAATTATCATATGGAATTGAAATAGAGGTACTGATATTAATAGATATCTAACTAAATTGGTGGTACACCTACCCCCCTGAAAAATATTAAAGTCAGACTGGATCATCATCCCAACTATTGGAGAAAATAAAATTCATGTTCCAAACCGCCAACCAGATATGGCAATATGGTGGAATAATCTGGCAATAAACTTTTTATTCCGAAATGCCATCATATTATGGAGGCACAATTGAATTATAATGAATACGGTGAAAATAATAGTAATGGTAATAAATATGTCTATAAATGGTAGTAATCATAGTAATGACAATAGTAATCAAATGAAAAGGGTGATAATACATGGTAATAATCTAGGATTTTAGGGCGATAATAGTATGATATAAATAATGGGTTTATGGTAAAATGGTGATAATGGTGAAAATAATGTGATATAATGATAAGTAAGATGATGTAAGATGTATAGTGCTGACAACATGGCTAGACCCAGCTGCCCAGTAGCTGGGCAGTTCCTTTATAAAGCTAAATCTTCACTTAGGCCTTGAACCCAAATATCTTGATATATATATATATATATTGATATATATTTATTATCTTCCCAGCCAGCAGAAGTGAAATAGCACCGCCCTGCCCTATTCACCAAGATTTTCCCACGAAACTCTGCCATTTGACGTTGAAACACCGCTGGGCTCGGGCACCGCCCAGTGCGCTTTCTTCTTGGGTGCTGCCACTTTCGTGGTGGCCGCATCAGCCACCTCAGCGTGATCGGCCCCCATCGGTGGGGACATCTTGGCGGACTGGGAGATCTTGCAGGCATGGAGCTTGTTCATTTAACTCTTTGATGAAGATAGGATATCGACCACATATCAGGATGCTTCGGTAGTGAGGTCAACAATATGATAACTGATTACGATATGAATCATTAATTCATAGTAAGTTCCGAACTCGATATGAGGTTACTTTGTGATGCTCCCCCGTGCAAAATATAACTTGTTGTGAGATCGTTGTGAGGTCAAAATAAACTATCCAGACACAAGAGACAATTCTGATTACTGTGTTGGGGGGTGACACGCACAAACTGATCCAAGGTGTAGTGTACAGTAGGTGTTTAGTCACAATCTCTTGAATATTGATGTCGCATCATTGCTATTGCCATGCATTTCAAAACAGAAGATAAGGACCCATGCCCGGGCTGACTTTTCTTCAGTACGGTTGGGTTCTGAGGTGGTGAAGGGAGTTTCCTAAATCTCTCAGTCGAATGCCTTTTGGCTATCTCTGCAAAAGGATGGTGTTTACTCACCCAAAGTCACCACACTACCGATGACTCTCAAATGTCATCTTGGAAGCCTAAAAAAGGCCTGTCCAAACACAAACCTGTATAGATATATATTAACATATCTCTATAAATTAATATATGCAATTGCTAACATATTCATACATATTCTACAGCCAGGTCTAGACCCCACTTCCACCACTTCAGTTCAAAGTCCACGTTCTGTGCTGAGATGATGACCTTCGAAGGCAAAGAGCTTGCTGAAGCCAAAGCCATCAGGAGCGCCTGGACACCGCCCAAAAACTTGATGTTTTGCGCTAGTTCTCCTGCATTTCTACTATTAGACTATGGGATGATCTCACAAAATCTACCACATCCATTCACCAATTTGTTTTCCCGTCTAGGCCAACCTGGGCCCACCCAGAGCCTGGTTGGGAAGAGAAGTCTTGGCTAAGGGCAGTCCCGTGCAAAAGCTGCGGATGGCCGGTGATATATCAAGTGTGTCAAGTCGTTGAAGGTGAATCCGGGAGAAATGACCAAAAACAGCGCCTCGCAACGTCGAAACAAGCAACCCCCAGGTGAATTGGCTAGTAGCTGCCCATAACTGTTAAGTCCATGTAAAATACATGTTACATGAGCATGGGCCTAGAACTTTACAAATGGAGCACAATCAAATAGGATCTAGGTATGGTGGATTTCAAGGGGAACATCTTTGTTTAACGGAAAATGGGGCACGTAGGGATCAACACCATCAAAATGGCACGTAAAATGCCAAAGGGCATGGAGCTGCTGTGAAAGGCATGAAGAATCCATTCCAGATAGGAATGGCACAAACGAACATGTGAAAACAGCAGCTGAGTTGACTGTCAAGGATTTTCCGGGCCTTGTCATGCTGCATCCTGTCTGTCACAAGTGCAGAAGTCGAATTGTTGACCATGTTTGCACAATGATTTGTCAATAGCAAACGCATGGTTTTCACTTCCGTATTGTTGCAAGAAAGGGGTGCGTCCCAAAATTGCCATGTCCCGACCAGAAGGGAACAGAACACAGTTTGAAAAACCTAGCGTTTTTGGGCCCACTTCTGCTTCCAGCAACATGTTACCCTCTAGCTCACACTACAATACATGATTTATTCATGTAAGTTCATGCCCCGATGCATATATTGTTCAAACCATGCGACATGCCCATCATGACTGGGATCATCCCCCCTTTAATGGGCATATGGCATACGGCACACGTAAATTCCATTTAACCCCTATTAGTGGGGTATGACCATCATTAACCATTCCCATCCCTGGAAACTAAAACCATGGTTTAACCATGGCACCTATAGGAAAACCCCACACCAACCGCGGAATTTGGCAACATGGGCGCCCTACAGAGCGCGCTCCGGCAAGCGGAACCTGACGTGCAAGGGGGGTGGCCCATGATTCTGGCTTTTTGTGCCTCAACATGACATGTTTGACGGTTTTGGGGCGGTTCCCTTTCACCAAGCGTCCCTGGTGATATCCTCGGATCACACGAGGAGCTTTGTTGGATGGAGCCTCATATGTCCTCTCCATCCCCCTGCATATTCATACCACGCCCTGTGTAAGTTGCAAATCTTCTCCGACATACCTCCCGATTTATGTATCCAAAAACTAAAGGCTTAAATTATCCTCAGCTATCATTTAAAAAATATTAGACAATCATAAATCATCTTAAGCCAGCAATATCAACTCCCCAACTCATCAGTTAGTTTACGGCTCCCATGCCATGGCAGAAACAAGGCGGGCGTGACTTGATGACCTTCTCCTCAAATCGAGTCTTGGTCCTCGTTGGAAGTTCAACCACCAAACATGGGGACTCAAAAAACCACCAGTTGTGGCGATATAATTTGTAAAATCTTATACCTAAGCAACACTATGTTTTCATTTGGTGTGTCTGAAAATGCTGGAGGTCCCGAAATGGCAACTTTGATGGGAAAATTACTGATAAACCGGCACGATTGAAAGTACGTTATTTTCAGACAAACCCATGCTATGAAGGTTTCCTAGTTATTATTTATTCTTGGGTTTCCTCTCTGATTCCACGTGTGGCTCATTCTGCAAGCTCATGGCTCATGGCGGCTAATTTTGAGGTTTCTTGGTTTTCTGCTTGTTTTAACAATAGCCGGCTAAAAGCCGGTCATTCAAATGCCGAAAGCGTTGATCATGCCACCGAACCCCAAACAAAACATGGTCGGAATTCACTACCAAACACAAACAATCTGGGTAAATTATGATATTTCACTAAATCTGAAATGTTGGGCCATTTGGGGATGATGTTCCTTAACCATGATTCCAGGCTTCGGTCGCGACGTGAGGTCGTTATACCCAGAAACTTCACGGATAAACGAAGCATCAGTGGAACTTGTGAGGATCGAATCGAGAAACCGCGATGGATTTGTTTGAAAAAGTGTGCCAAAAAATGTGAAGACACAGCAACAAATGATAAAACCTGCTTCATCTCAAGGGGTAGATGGTAAAAGCAAATGCTCCCAATGTGCCATCCAAATTTGGTGATTCTTGGGTACTAATTAATGTCAACACCTCCCATTTCAAGGGCCAACAAGCGCAGGTCCATTAGACTTATTGAGACCATGAGGAAAATTTATGCATTTTAAACGCAATCCCAAACCATATAGCATAATTCTGTGAGTGTGTGGAAAACGATGCTTCCCCTTCATAGTATCCATCAAACTGTCAAACTGTCCATCAAGTATTGCTCGGCGATTTTCCGTCGTTGAAAACCATCCACAAAGACATGTCAACTAGACAACTTTATCAGTCTATGTTCATCGATGTTGAAGCCATATCTTTGATGATGAAACCCCACAGAGACTCTGTTCAAAAATGTTTTTAACTTGTCAAGTGAACCATCAAAGATACCCCTACAGTATCCCATCCAAATACTGGTTCATAGCATGCTATTTCCATTTTCGTATATGATCCCAACAATATAAAACACCTAGTATACTCAGCTGCTATAACCCCTTATCCCCTTTACTATCAACGGAGTATTTCGGCCCTGAGGATTCCGGCTTGATCGCCACAAACTTCGGAATATCCTCATCTTCCTCGATCTGCACCTGTGCACTCACTCAACCCCCCCCCCGAAAGCTGAGCACCGGAATGATAACTGGTAGGGCCAGGGCTGCCAGGGACCTGAACTTTGGGAAAATGCTTGCAACATGAGTGTGCCCTTTGTAAAATCACAATTCGAATGAGGAGCATGATTTTTACTTGATCCAAAAAATGGGGGCACACACTTTCAAACACCAAATCACAAAAGATCAACAAAATTTATGATTCCAGTCCTGGGAAATCCATAAACATGGGGAAAATCCCAGAAAATCGGACACCTGCGACTGACCAATACACCGCTGATGTGGTGACCAGAGCCCATCGAAGATATTCCTAGCGCCTAGGGCCATGTGTCTGGACCAGTGGTGCCCACCTTTGGATTGCTCCGGTGTTGTTTTCTTACAGCTTCTGGTCAACCTTGCGAGTGTGTGCACCACCCCAAACAGATGATACAGTAGATGACTCAAAACTGTCCAAACCTATCCCAATCTTGAAGAATTTACATACACATATTTTTTACTAAGGCAATAGGATCCACCATCCCCAATTACTTACCACTTCCAAGCAGCACCTTCTCAATGTGGTCGGTGCCTATCACCTCAAGGAACTGCTTCTCTCAAGCTCCAATCGAGGGGGGGACTCACCATTAAAAGGACCCGGGATTAACACACAAACATGGAGATAATCATGGTTCATGATGGTTTCTATCACAATTTCTATCATGGTTTTATCATGATAAAATTGTGCCGTTGTGAAGGTTACAGTTCAATGAACCAACAACAGTTGGGATATAACAAAAATCCTTTCGAACAAAGGGGGTTTAAAGATCAACAACGGAAGGGCTTTTACACAAATTATACTACAGAAATGGGAGTGATTTTTTTTGGCTAAAAATGGCGATGTTCAAAGTTTGACTAACACAAACGCGACTGGTATATAGAAGCAGCAAAAAATACACACACACACATCTAGCCGCTACCGCAAGGGATACAAAAAGAAATCATGGGACCCAACAGTATCCAGCCAAACTTTCAGGATCCCCTGAGCGTCCTGAGCTCAGGACGCTGTTGCGCTGTCAGTGTTACCCAAGTCTATTCCACCAATTTACAGAACCCAGTTCCATCGTATTTATACAATAAAAAACCACTGATAAACCTATTTATACCTATTTATACATAATCACACACATATATATATATAATATCATACAATCATGTATAATTACATGTTGAGAAAAACTATCATGTGGTTGGAAAACCCAAAAACATGTTTCTTGGCTCCCCTTTTTTTGGGGAATCTGGATGGCCCATAGCTCCTTGGGTTCCCTACGCCATAGGCCGTTTCCTGGCTGACAGGTCCCGCAGTATGGGATGAACACCATGGCTTTATACGATGGCAGCAAAAGCAAGTTTCTTCCTAGGACATGATAGACATGACTTTTCTTGGCTAAATGTTACACTTGCCCTCTGGTTATTTAACATAGCCATGGAAAATGGCCCAGTTATAGATGGTTTACCTATTAAACATGGTGATTATCCATGGCTATGTTAGTCATAACCAGGTGGTACCTCGGTTAACTTTCGATAAGATAAGTATAACATTAAACACACACACACACACACATGCTGACACAGATCCAAGCCTGCGCCAACTCTTGGAAGCTCATAGGGCATTCAAACGCCTGGTCAGAACACCCCCAAAACACAGAAATTCCTCTTCTCTAGTGGTTGCTAGACTACAAGTTTTCTAGATTTTTTACATCTTGAAATACTTAATGTTAGTTTCAAGAGATGGTCCACAATGTTCCAGTCCTGTTGTTTCAAGATAGTTATCCAAGTGGCCGATGTGGACCTGTTGTTTCCATAGAAGCTCAAGACTTGCAAACAAAACTCATGTGGTAAACCCAATAGTAATCCATCCAACATTTTACCTGAAATGGATTGGAGCTTATACCATTGGGTTTAGCACATTTATCCTTGGTGATTTTCACTTTGGCTTGAATGGTAAATATAAATGGTTCCAACTTAGCCACAAATGGCTCGGCAAAGAGGTTTCCCAACTGAGGCTATTTTCCTCATGCTTGTGAGCAGGTGGGATGTCAAAAACCCTTCTTCATGGTGTCCCAAATGATTCATCAAACCATCGATGACGTCACTTCAGTTGGCTTACCCTCTGGTAATTTCACATAGCTACCGAACATCACCATTTTGGATCGGTAAATGATGGAACTAAGTGGGCCGTTTTCCATATGTCTTCCATATGCTGAGTTAGTAGAGAAGCTAAGGTCTCAACAAAAATCCAGCCACAAAGCAGATAAGAAGCCACGCGGCAACGCTAGCTCACGCCGCCTCCCTGTTTCGACACAGAGACATCGGGTCTGACTGCCAAGTAGACAGCTCGATGCGATGAATCAAAAAAAAGGTGCGCCTGTTTTGTTGATCGGAGGTCCAAATAGGGCTTAGCTGGAGGTAAATGGAAGTTAAACTTCATGCAGGAATGCAGTTGCAAACCCTCGAAGGATCAACAAAGGCATCACGTCTGCTGTTCAAAGCTCCTTGAATTGAATGGTCCTGTCATTTCGAACCATTCCCTTTGCCTTTTGACGCGGCCAATCGCACAAGGAAGGTTGGCTGATGCTTAGCAAAATGCTCCGATGTAACCCATATGGGGGTGAGTCAGTTTGTCCCTGTAGGTGTCAATAGGTAAACCCTAAAGTAGTTGGGACTTATGGGTATTGATCCCCTAAATATAGTATAAGTATGTACAAGCATCATCGATAGATTTTGACCCATCACCATAGTCATAAGGTCATGAACGTAGCCTGTTTCTTGTTTTCGTCCCTCTGGAGACTATGGGATGAAGCTCATACAAAATACGAGCCTGAGCCCGAGCGCCTTTTAGCATGCTTCTGCCGCCATTTCCAGATATCAAGTCATTCAAAGGCTGAGTTCTGGAAAAGCTCGTGACTCGTCATCCCAGAAATGTTGTCATATGTTGTGATTGCATATCATGTCGAACCTCGAAGCCGTGAATGATCCAGCCTTCACACTGATGGGATCTGATGGGCTAAGATCCATCCACCAACCTATTCCCTTGTGTCCACGCCAGTGGAAAGGGACGATCTCCGAAAAACAAAGCCAGCTCTTTGAAAAACCATGGCTGCGCGACTCCAGCAAAACCCAGTCCGAGATACAAGATCAGATCTGCCTTTTCATTCTCTTGGATCTGCCTTTTCAGTCTCTTGGACATGTCATCAAAACAACATAGTTTTTCCAAAACCACATTGGTTCGCTCTCCTCCTGGAGTGATGTTTCGGTTCCGAGCCGCTGCAAGCTCCGCGTGCGAAACGATTGGGGCTCCAAGGCCTTCCGCCGCGCCACCTTCGCTGCACGCCCCTAATGATGACGAGGGAACAGACCTGAGACCGGAAACTATGATGTTCACCGGCCAAATGTAGAGGTGAAAAAAGTTCAGGGAGGATACACCCTTATAACCTCATCCGCATAATCTCCAAATATATTAAAATTTATATATAACACACACACATATATATATGTACACAGTATATATTTATATTTACAAAAATGCAAAATTAAATATACCACCCCAATTCTGGAAGCCTAAAATTAATAAAATCAGGGTTTCTGATGAGATAATTTGAGGACCAGAAGAACCAACTACTAATCCCATAAATCGCGCGTGCACAAATCAGCCAAAAACACGGATATGAATGGAGCAGTGAAAATTCACCATTCAACGCCACCTTTCTTATCCTTTATTAATGACAATTGCCAATCAGTTGGGTTCCCGGAGTCATCATCTAAAACATCTACAAAACATATTGTACATAAAGTTTTTATGTTAATGTTATCAAATGTCAACAAAGAAATGCTATATAAATGTGTTTCAGTTATAGATGATGTAAAATGATGGAATATAACTTTCTATTTAAATATCTCAAGGGTATATTCACTTATGTAAGTGTGCCTGCACATTGTGTAAAGAGAAAAATAACGATTGATTGCTAGACAGCAAATAGGTGTGGAAACATGGATGGATAGACAACAAAGCAGACTAATTGAAGCCAATCACCTCGACCTTTCCATGTCTGATGTTGCGACCTCGCAATATGCCGCAATGCCTATCAAAAAGCATCGCGACTTCAACGAATTCGCTCGCTGAGCGTTGTTTAAACTCTTGCCGGGCAAGGGGGACGCATCAAACCGACAATACCCCACCGCCTCCATCATTTTGGTTCCGGCATCCCACTAAAAACAGATCAAAGTGAGCTACACAAAGTGGCCAGGTAATACCAATATCAATGTGTTTAAAATCGAGCTGTAGAGGTAGGGGCCAGGAAAAACTCGACTGGAAACGGAAACTGCACGAGTTTTGATCGGAGTCCGATGTCGTTTTCACGACCTGATGGTTGATTTCCGGCCGTTGACCGCTTGCTTGTTGCATGATTTGTATGATATGCATGTGCCCATGCCGTGGCCAACCGGTACACAACAAAAGATGATATATATATATATCTGTATGGTGCTTGAGCCCTACCTCTCTGAAAAATATGAAAGTCAGTTGGGATGATGACATTCCCAATATATGGAAAGTAATCCAAATGTTCCAATAACCACCAACCAGTATATATATATATATACACTTCTATTTACAGAACACAATGGGTTTGTCAGCTTGTTCAAATCGGCCAAATAGGCAATGTCCCCGCTTTTACGGTGATGACGTATATTCATCTCCATCTCCGTTGAATGGTTGTCAAATCAAGTCCGGATCGGCCAAACTATATAAACATTCACAGCTCATGAACCTAAATGCATGGGATGAATATCCATTCGCCAGTTTTCATGATGGATGCGATTCAAAATCCCCCATTGGCTCTCTGGGCCAATCACCTATACATACAATCCCCGGAAAAAAAATAAGGCAAGTTTGGGATAATTGCACCCATTAAAACAATATCATGTATGGGAGACGCGCCACTGAGGTCCCTATAATTTTACCAAACATCTTCAATCTCAATGATGGAGGCATGTTTCAGTCCATTTTCTGCTTGGCGGCTTCAATCAGGATACTAGGGAATGGCAGGGATGGAAATCAAAACATGTTTGTTTCATCATGTTTCATCATCCCAACAATAGATAGTAATAGATATGGAAATGCAACATGTTGAGATGCGCGATGAGTCTGATGAATCTAGAAATCACCAACCACTTTTGTCTGCTTGGTGTTGGCAACCGAACTGAAACAATAGCCAGTCGATTGGGATCCCATGCTTGAAAATGGGCTCACACTTGAAACCACCAAGCAGTCATCTTATCAGCAGCCTTGCGTTGCCCGTCCCAAAGAGCGGGCGCAAAAACTTCCAGTTCAGCACCGGCGCGGCAGCTTGGGATGCGCCTCCAACGACCGCCAAGGTCGTGGCGACTTTCACGTTGTCCCAAGCGCGCAGCACGGTGGGTCGTGCCAAGGGTTTTCTATGATGGCTTCGTGACCAGCAACACTAAGAATGGGGTAAACCCCTATTGGAAGAGTCTAATGGAATAGTCTGAGTCTAAGAATTGGATATATATATGTATAAAATGATTTAATAGTAATAAGTAATAACAACAATAATAACAATGATAAAATCCATATAGATTACAATCATTGTGAAGCTGAAAGTCCAACAACCACTCACAAGATCTTATAACTTATAACTCACTAACTCCCTTCACCATCGGCGAGGTCAAACCATGATTTCAATCAAGTAATCCTAAATACCCTACCCATCAAACCACATTTTTTAAAAGTAAGACAAATAGCTGGTTTATTATACATATATATATATAGATATATTCTATATCTATTTGATCCTATATATATAGAAAGCAAGCATATATCTATCATGTATCTATCATGATCTGGAAATAACATGAAATAACAAAGTAGCAAGCTACTTATCCAACATTGACCCAGTTCAAGGCATTTCTTTTGTAGGCCGTGGGTCGGGTTCTTGCGATAGTATCGTACTCATAGGACACCATGGATTTTACACTCAAGTACGGGGATGAATTAATGTAAAATTGTTTCTAAATTGCAACATTTTTCATGAAAACAATTCTGGGATACTAACAGCTGATTATAAATGAGCCAAATCAGATAGCACTAGAAGCCATCAAAGTTACGGTTCCACCATTGTACTTTGCACTTTTCAGGTAACAGTCCAGCGCCACAGGCGCATCTATCTCTTGATACCGATCTCGCCCCCCTAACATCACAGCCCCTCGGATTTCCGTTGGGTGGCCGAGGTTTATGTGGGACAGGAATCAGATCCTCAGCAAGTCTGCAGCCCAAGTCTGCACCGCTACTTCCTGCGGAGAAACCCGGTTCTCTGGAGGTGGATCATGGTGGATCACCCTGCAAGCCGTCCGTCTGTCACTGTTTTCAACTTCACAAAAGGAAATCAGTTTTTTTTGACTAATCTTAGTCTGACCAGTCTTAGTGTGTACAGACTGCTTCCCCTACATAGTGGAAAGCAGCAGAAAATCAAATGTGGAAATGTGAATGTTTACAGCTTTCTGGGGTAATGATTTCCCAGATTTTCCCAGTAGCTCTCAAGTTTCGGGGGCAGAGATGGCCCCACAGGTTTGAGTTTGTGTGGGCTTGGTACTGGTTAAACGCATATTTTGGTTTGCAAAACAAGCCAAACATACCAAGTGTGTGGCTACTTTTCCGGGAAAGGAGTGGGTTCCAGTACGCAAATTAAACTTACCCTCTGGTTATTTAACATAGCCATGGAAAATGGCCCATAGAAATAGATGGTTTACCTATTAAACAATATTAAACATGGTGATTTTCCATGGCTATGTTAGTCATAACCAGATGGTAAATCCAAATTTAAATCTTTAGTGTCTTTTACTGATCGGCCGGCCACTTGTAGGTGTGAACTTGGACTCCAGATTCGATGCCACTGTGCTATTGGCCTGGTTGGAATTAATTCAGATCATGACTGCAATGGCATAAGAACCAGTAGAAAAAAATAACTGGATACTGAATTCCCCACCAGTGGCTCCTAGACCGGTACTTGACAAAAATTGGACAGACGCACTAGAACTAGAACTTCAGAGTTGAGAAGAATAGAGAAGAGTAGTCAAAAGGAGAAGAGCATGCGAGAGGCCAAGAGTAAAGAAGAGGAAAATACATGAAAATACAGCAGCCTAAACAATTTGCCTACTTGGTGGTTCATCCAACTTGGTAAGTGGGTTATAACCCCAGTTATAAATGGATTAGCCCTACTTATCCTATTTATAACTGGGGTTATAACCCACTTACTAAGTGGGATGAGCCACCAAGTAATAATCAGGCGACCCAAATTCCAATGATTCCATGTTTTTTCCTCATGATCTCAGAAAAGCCTTGCCTTAAACTTGGGTAGCACCAGGTGCCCGCTTGGTGTAGCATTTGTGGTCATTTGCCTATGTTATGTTCAATGGTGATAAACCGATACCTATGTTGGGCATATACTCATTCCTGAATGCCCATTACATTACATATCATGAAATCATTGTAATCCCACATGTTGTTGGTTGAATCCGCATTATATAAATGTCATGGCCAATCTTAGATGCCCTGCACACAATCTATTTGTGTTTTAGCAGGCTAGTAAATATAGCTGATGTACATTGATGTACCATATTGATAGAACAAAAATATAACATATTGACAAAAACGCCAGCCAGTTGCTTGTCACAGATCCTTATCACATTATAGCACTGCACCTGGGAAAACGACTTGCGACCTGAATCAGAAATCTGCGACTTCAGGGACGGTTCCCATCACCAGCTGCCATAGCTGTCATAGCTATAGAAAAAATAGCTGTTTACTAGATGATTTACCCATTAAGCACTTGTGGTTTTCCATAGCTATATAATTTAATTACGAGACGGTATCCCAGCCAGTAAGTTACTATAAGACTTCCCCAAACAATACCAATATGGTTGTCTGGAAATTGGGGACGAACACCCGAGTTATGGCCATTTTGAAAGGGAACAGATGCACCAGTGGATTTAGAGGCAATTCCTTTAACTACCATGGCTGACACAATTTCTATTCATTAGTTGATGCACTTTAGAGGCAGTGAGAATTGATTTGACTGTTCTGTTCCGAGACAATTGATTGTTTCTCTGACAGTACCAGTGACCTGTGACATATTGGCGTCTCTGGAAATGGGGGGATTAACTCCAGATTTGGCACCCGATTTTCAAATCCATCTGACAGTTGTTTCGCCTCAGGCCATGGATAGGCCCACAGAATTCCGCAGCTTGTCCATGGCGACCATCAGGCCTGCAGCTATCGCGAAAGTCTGCCATGTTTGGAAGATCTGGAGGAAACCGATGGAATTCCAGGTGTTTCGAACGGATCTGCAGGAAGAATCGATCTGATGATATTTCGGAGAATCTGCGAGAAAAGGATGAAGTTCCATGAATTTCCATCGAAAATCTGCAGGCAGCCACCAGTCTCAGTGTCCGAAATTCTTGGATGCAATGTTTCTGCCATCCGATGGGTCTTTTCAAGACATATACTAGGGGAAGTTTCGTCCAACTTGGCCAAACACTGGCCAAAATTCATGACAACCGTGTGGCCAACCCTGTGCCAATGAATTCTGAAGAACTCACAGTAATCTTCATCTTGGTGCTTGCAATTTTGATTGACGTTCGTTTTTGGGTGTTTCTTGGGTGCCACATATCTTTGGACCCAAGCGACGGCCGCTCCGCTCACCCTGTTGATGTTGAAAAATGGACACCACGCACGAAAGGTTCATGCCTCAGCAACGGCCAATTTCAGAACGATACCTTGATGTACTGGTTGGTGGTTTCAACCCTCCGAACAATATTAGTCAGTTGGGATTATTGTTCCGAATATATGGAAAAATAAAAAAAAGTTCCAAACCAGGACCACCAACCAGTGTATATTTGTACCGACTTTGGAGCTGTAGTACATTGCGTATTATAGGTACTCTGGAGTGCGTACTCTATACTGAAACGGGATGTGAGTGAAGATCTGGTGCGGTGCCAGTCATGATCATGGACCTTGGGGACCTGTCTCCACCGTGTTCATCCCGGTTTCCGTCTCTATGCTTTTCCACACATGGCCAAGTGAAGGAATTAGATCATTGATTACCCGTGAAAAAGTGGCGGCAAAAAAATATATCCCCATTAATATGGACAATTACATGAACAGATTGAGCTGTAGCGACTTAACATGACTTAACTGCCCATTGTATAAACTATATCCCCATCCATTGGGCATATCCCAGAATGTACAGGCAATGTGGTAAACTCAAAACTGTTTCCGCCAAATAATTTCTGGAGGTTTCTGCCCCATGCCAGGTGAACTTGAAGGTGGCTTTCTAGTGGGTTGACCACATTTCAATGATTATATATTCGATTTAACTCTCATATAACTCGTATGGAGGTTTATGAAATCCCTATGGTTGATTGTTAAATCCTCCATTTCAAACATGCCACAAAAAATGTGGCTAGCTTACCACATTAAAACACAATATCTCTGGTTTTTCACGGCAGAGCCGGCCCAACCTTCGTGGCCTAGACGCGTGCCATTGTGCGACGCAAATACTTCAAGCCCTTGGAAGTTTAAGGGTGCCAACCTCAAAAAGTACCCTCTGGGTAAACTATGGGTAAATTATGGAAAATCACCATTTTTAATAGGAAAACTATGGAAAATCACCATTTTTAATAGGAAAACTATGGAAAATCATCATTTTTAATGGGAAAACTTTGAAAACTATGGAAAATCACCATTTTTAATGGGAAAACTATGGAAAATCACAAGCTTTAATCCGTAAATCAGCTGTAAATGGGTAATTTTCAATAGCAAACGGTTAGTCATTACCAGAGGGTAGTTGGTGACCGTTCACGCCATCCCAGCAAACTTTTTGTTTGCAGTAACAAAAAGGGTTCAGACTCAAGAATTCCATTGCCCACCCTAGGGAATCATGAGGTGTGTCACCAAATGGCCTTCTAAGTCCAAAAATGCCCATGTCAACACAAGATGAATAAATCCCCTCCAGTTTTCTGCTAGGGTGTACCAATTTTAGTAAGGTTATCCCCGACAATGAACAATTGGGCTTTGTGAACATCCGGGCTTGACATGACGAAAACTGAATGGACCCACTATGGACCCACTATGACCCACTGCTTGCGGACAATTGTGTTCCCGGCTTGATCCAAGCGTCATGTTCAGAGATACCTTCCGCTGGTGTACCGGGTGTTGTTGCAAACTCCGTCAGGATCCTCAGCCATTCTGGGCTCCTTTCAGGCGATCCTTTTTTTGGGGATCCGACTGGAAAGCAAGAAGGATGACATTACATGGTACTACCAGCCACACCCCACCTCTCAAAAAAGTGAGGTTGAATGTTCCCTCCTCAAATTGATTATATAAGAAAAAGTAACAGCATTTAATAACCCTCTACCATGTACCTACCATTCTGCCAACCATCTACGCCTACGCTTTGGTTGGCGTACCCGCAGGCCACAGAAACATCTCACGATTGCCCTACAAGCATGCCAACATCAACTGATCTTATGAAACAAAAACATCCCAAAGATGTCAGTTCTGTGGGGCATCCTCTTCTCCAATAGAAATTGCAAGCAAATCGCTAGCCCTACCAATATGTCTGCGTTTTCCGGTTTCTCTGGATAAAACCGCCTTGCTCTCCAAATTGTCCTTCCTATATCAATTAGCGAGTTTCTTTTTAAGCAATAGCGTCCCATTCTTTCCAAATTCAAAGTCAGACAGTCTAGGTCCATCCAGCTTGCATCCGGGATCCGCCTCCTGCTTTTTCAACAAACAACACCTGATTAGTCAATGGCCATTTCAGGAACCTAAATTGGAGGTACCTACCATATATAAGGCCTATTTTTCAGGCCTATGTAAGGGAATATCCCCACAATTCATATGGCCTCCATGGGGGTTTCCACATCATGTCACATCATGGGGGTTTCCACATCTGGGACCCAATGCCATCAACACCCATCACTGGGATCCCCAAGTCATCTTCCAGGCATCTGCAGCACTTCAGCACCTTGAGCAGACAACTTGGCATTCTTAAGCCGCTCCTGACCTTAGCTTCGCTGTGTCCCAAAATTGGATTTTGAGTTGAGTCATGTTGGTTAAGTTGGCACTCATAGTTTAGATTAGGCTTTATTGTAGATCGAATTCGCTCTTCGGGGCTATAAATCAAATGACAACTGGGTGGCGGTCGGGTCCCCTCTGGGAACGTTTTGCTATGGGAGAAATGCCATATGCAGCAGGATGTGATGTAAATAGATAGATGACTGATTACCCATTAAAAAACATGTGATGTTCCATAGCTATGTTGAATCACCAAAGGGAAAGTCTTTGGGTGTGGTGAGAAGCGAATGGATGACCCAATGCTATAAACCATCATGGTCCATCCCCAACTTGGCTTGGTTTTTGGGTCTCCCTAGCAATGGGATGATGTCATAACCCCCAGTCATGGTTCATTATTGGCTTTGCCATATTAAGTGGTTTACCATGGAATGTGGGCCATGTCTACCCACTTGCCAGGTAAAACAATGACTCACACCTGGTTAATCTCAGTGATACGTTGTTGGGAGGGTTTGCACATCTCATGACCATACCCTATGGCGATATACGCAGTTGGACCATTTGGGCTGTGATGAACAACAAGCAACTTTCAAGATAAGGGCATGGTGTTATATAGATATATAAACAATGATAAATAGATAAGACAAGACAAAATTAGATGAGATAAGATTAGATTTAGACTAGATGAGATAGATAGTTAGAGATATGGATATAGATAGAGATATAGGTGCAAAAATCTATAGTTATCATGATCTATCTATGTGTGAATTGGATTTCCCACATACCCTCCGGTAAACGTTTACATAACTATGGAAAATCACCATGCTATTGATGGGTAAATCAACTATTTCTATGGCCCATTTTCAATAGCAAACTGTTAAAATTGACACTTGATTTTCCATTAAAAATGCCGTGAATGGTTGATTTACCCATGAAAAATGGTGATTCTCCAGATCGCTATACCCATTAAACATATTAAATGACCAGAGGGTAACTTCGTTTGTCCCCAGCGTTTCGCAAGGCACACAAGGGCAGCATGAGCTGGGCGAGGTCTTGGGAACCAAGAGCCTTCACCATGGATCCTGGGACGATTTCGGTCATTTCACGGCCTTCCAAGGGTTTTTAGAGTTTTTTCGCATCCACAACCATAGGAAAACCATCGGAAAACCATAGGAATGATGATTAATGATGGTTAATGATGGCTAATGATGGCTAATATTGGCTACCCTCTGGAAAACGTTTACATAACGAACTGGAAAATCACCATGCTATTAATGGGAAAACTCACTATTTCTATGGCCATGTTCAATAGCTATGTAACAAATTACCAGAGGGTAATCGCATCCCCAACTCAATGGATTGGTTTAAGGGAAAATCTTAACCGGAAACCATGGATTTTACCATCAAATTTGATGGGTTTTCCGGTTAAAATTTTCCCATCATCCAATTCTATGACCAACTGGTTGGTGGTTGAGCCCTACCCCTCTGAAAAATCTGACTTCGTCAGTTGGGATGATGACATTCCCAATATATGGAAAAATAATCCACATGTTCCAAAGCACCAACCAGATATGGAACATCCCCCCTATTTGGGTCCCAAATATGTGTAAGTGCCATATGAAAAACCATGGCTTTCTTATGGTTTCTTGGGGCTGTTTAACTAAACGAGGCAAACGAGCGCTGAGGTCACATCCGTGAAGTCCCATGGTGAAATCCCTAAATCTGTTGGCGAAAAAGCCTCTGGTTCACTTCCCAGCAATGGCAGCTCAAATGGATTCGAATGGATGACGGAGCCATTTAGTTCGATGGTTTACCTATTGAAAATGGCAATATTTCAACATGAAACACCCCCAAGAGGGTGGATGTTGTTAACATTCACGATTGTGGACATGTCAATTATTGATATGTCAATGTTTATTCTTGCTTGTTCCATGTGCCACATTCAAGGCTGAAAACGTTTAAAAGGGGGGTTGCCAGAGTTAGGGAGCTAACGAAGGATATAAACCAATTTTGGGAAGTTTGGGGTCAGGTTGGATACGGAAATTTGGTCATCTTTCTAGCAGTGTATCATTTTTGTTGCATCCAATTCTAGGAACCATTGAATTCACGGCGCCAGGTGGTGCCATAATGGCTGCGAAGCGGCTGCATACGTATGGCACTGAGCGTAGCCAAGAAACATACGTATGGCATTATGGTGGTGCCACGAAACAGTTTTGTTTGTTGAATTTTATCACCCATAAAATCTAGATATAGCCAATATACCTATCATAGAATCTAGTGTTTGGAGTTATAAACCGACTTAGCTAAGCTATGGGGCACCACTCTTGCATCAGCGAGTTGCGCTGCTTCTTGTCCAACTTCACCTGTCGCAGAGCGAGCCACATCTTTTGTAGCGTATCCCATGCCCTGAAAGATTGAGAATCTTAACGCCCGGTTGCATCATGTTACACCCAATGCGCCCCCCCGCTATAAAGATTATATGGGGGGTTCAGGGGGGTTCCATAAATGGGTGTACCCAGTTGTCATCCATTTATGGATGGATTTTCCATAACAAAAACCATGCATTTAAGGAAACCTCCATATATCGCCGGGACGGGTCCCCCCGCATTCTTCTTCTCATGATCGATGTGGCAAAAGCCGCAGGCATAGCCCTTTTCGCAGCCGCCGGAGATGAAGTGAATGCCTCAGCAGAGCGATGCCCAAAACGTGTTATTGTTATGGTTATTGTGTTATGTTACAGTTACAGTTATGTTGTGTTATGTTATATTATTTTTTAATGTAACATATCGCATTTCATGGTAATTATTGAACGTATCTACATCTCAACAGGGGTCACCATGCCACTTTCTTTCATCTTTGACTAAACTCCTGCAGAAGACATCAATTTACATCAATCTACTAGTATGAGTGCATCTGGAAACGGGAGATTCCTCCAGATGGCAATGTCAATAGGAACAAAAAAACATCCGTTTTGGCTCGTGTTTTTTTGACCCTTGATCAATTGCATGGTATATGATTGCCATTGACTGACTTCCAATGATTCCATGGAGATCCGAGCTCACCCACCCGATCCATACCCTCTGGCAAACGTTTACATAACTATGGAAAATCACCATTTTCAATGGGAAAATCAACAATAAATGGCCATTTTCAATAGCTATGTTAGTTTACCGGAGGCACAGAAAGCTCGGTTTTTGAGGGTCATTTCCCCGCGATTCATGGGTTGACCATCCTCTGGCTGGATCAGTTTCACCCATCCCATGAGATTCATATGTCAACCGTTAAGCCCAATAGTTAACCATTGTGTTCTTGAGCAACTTAGTTAACTTAGCTGAGAAACTGGAAAACCCTGTTTAGCCATGATCATCTAAGCTCTTCTAGTCATCAATCACATTCAATCACCCCATTTGTTGGTGCTTCACCCGGCAATTTCATTCGATTCATCCCCAGTTTGATACTGCCAGGATACTGCATCATCGGAACCTATCAAGATCTATCAAGATCCATCAAGTATATCATCTATGAGTACGAATGGTAAACATGTGGCTATGTGTCAAGAACCCTACCCTGGTGAACCAAAAAAAATAGCTCGTAGATGGATCTTCATCCCCTCAAATATGGTACATTATAAAATAATGTCAAAAACCACCTATGACTGGGAATGGTTAAGTTTATACCACCTATAAAAATGCTGATGACTGGGGGACGGTAAACATGACATTGTTTTACCCACATTATAGCATATTATAGCTAGTTTATCCATATAATCCCATATAACCCCCATGGGTAATCACATGAAAAATCATTGGGGAAATCCATGAAATCATTGGGAAACATATGGAAACTCACCATTTTAATAGGTACATCATCTACAAATGGGTCATTTTCCAGTTTGCAAACTGTTAGCTGGTTGCTGGTTGAGCCTACCCCTTCTGCAAAATGATGGAGTTCGTCAATTGGGATTTTGACATTCCCAACTGAATGGAAAAAAATGTTCCAAACCACCAACCAGATATGGAACATCCTCCCTATTTGGGTCCCATATATGTGTAAGTGCCAAATGAAACCAAATCCAAATGTTAACCAGTGATTATTAACCATGATTAACTATCATTAACCATCATTATTGGTATATCATCCCATTATAAAGATGATTATCCCATTATAATCCCATATAATACCCATATATTAACCATATATTGACCATCATTAACCATCATTAACCATCATTACCCTATGATTTTCCCATGATTTTCCCATGGTTTTTCCCTATGATTTTGGTTACCCCATACATTTCACCAATGGCCACCAGTCACCACCAACCAGTCATGGCCAGGTCGCAGGGCCGCGCGCAAACCTCCGGATGCCCCAGGCTGCCCAGGCTTCCAAGCGATGGCGCAGCGCAGGATGCCTACATCCGCCGTGTTTCCAGTGGCAAAGACGCGACAAAAACACCGTGGACAACATAGGAAATCCAAGGAATATAATGGATACATTTATATATATATATATGCAATTATATGGAAAACTCAGGAGTTTTCACCCAAGAAAACTTAACGACTTGTCAAGTTGGGATTATCTCTGGGTAAATTGTAATACTAAGTAACCTGAAATCTGCGGCTATTTTGAAATAATCATTTTCCCGTTTCTGGTTAACGTAAAAAAACACATGAAATTCCACGGTAAACGTGTAGATAACTATGGAAAATCACCATGCTATTAATGGGTAAAACAACGAACTAAATGGCCATGTTCAATAGCCTTTATGCTCACCAGAGGGTAAAAGCCATTGAATTCCATTTCTGGTTGATTTTCCCTATGGTTGGTAAAGAAAATCATTAAATTCCCATGGTTTGGAACACATGGTGGCCATTTCAGGCAGCCGGCCTTGGCTGGCTGGACGGGTGCTTGAGGCAGGGCAAAGGGCTCTTCTGGATCCTGGAGCCGGCACAGCAGGAAAACCATGCCGGGAATTCATCATTGGATTGGTTTAAGGGAAAATTTGACCTGAAACCCCAATATATTTCATGGTTAAAACCGTTAAAACCATAGTTTCCGGTTAAGATTTCCCCTTAAACCAATCCACAGAATTCATCAACACATGATAACACACCGGAGTTCCACTACAATTAACCCATGGGAGTTCCAGTATGAATTATGAATTCATTCTGAAGTTGATGCTTCACATGAAACAATCAAGAAATGGAGGCAACATCAATGGTGCTATCTGCTGCCAACAAACGGTATGCATGGTGCATGATTCAGTTCGATCCGCCAAAACAATGGATTGAGCCAGTTTGGAAGTGATGGTAGTAGTAGTAGTAGTAAACATCATATAGTTCGGCATAACATTGCATTGCTATGGATTGGTAGTAAATGAGTGTTGTGGAAGGCACATGCGGCTAATCCTGGCTGCTTTCGGATACTGACAAGTGCCCCTGTGCAAACGTTTAAGCGTCCCTCAGTAAAATAGATGACCCCCAAAAAACAACCGCATTGGCTATGGAAAAAAACATTGCAAGAAAAAATGTACCCTCTGGTAATTTAACATAGCTATTGAAAATGACCATTTATAGTGGATTTACCCATTAAAAATGGTGATTTTCCATAGCTATGTTAGTTTACCAGAGGGTACATACAATGCCATGAATCATTCAGTTTTCTGAAAGGCCCATGGTATTTTCGATCGTTCCAAAGCCAGAAATCCCTCACGGTTCACCTCGAGGCGATCCAACAGGGCGTCCACATAGCTCTCCATGTCCTGTCACGAGGGGTGACTGCCCAGCCTGGGACATCCTCTCCAAATTCATTGGATTGGTTTAAGGGAAAATCTACAGGAAACCGTGGTTTTTACCATCAAATATAGGGCTTTCCTGTAAATTTTCCCATCATCCAATTCTATGACAAATAGCCTCCGGTAAACATACAAAAAGCTATGGAAAATCACCATCTTTAATAGGTAAATCGACGAACTAAATGGGCCATTTTCATCCATTTTCAATAACTATGTGAAATTACCAGGGGGTAAATTGACCTTTCAAAAAGGGACACTTATGGAACCAGATGACTTTCCAGCAAGCCATGTTTGACTACCAGATGGGTTAGGCAAACCAAATGAAACAGCACGGGGGTTGAAGATCTCCACGAACATCCAAGGCCATCCGCCTCCGCCAATGCATCAATTCTCCACATTTTGGGCATTTTTTTTGGCCAGATCAATGAGGGATTTCACTCTGCAAACTAAGGACTTCAAGGATAGACATAGGGGTATATATATATATATATATATATACATAATGATATATAATGATGTAGATATGTATATATTTTTGTGTGTAGGTTAACCATTGTTGGTCTGGGGCACTGGAAACTCGACCAGGCTGGCTGTTGGCCGTCGATTCTTACCAATGGTGTTCCAGATTTCCCCTTTTCCCACCGGTGCTAATTGATGGTTGGTGGTTGGTTTACAAGACACTCCCATTGTGCAAGTTTACCATCAATCCCACTCTGCACTTCAGTTGTAAGAATGATTGAAATGATGGTTATACATAGTTATCCGGCTTCTATAATGTTAGTAAAACAATAGTAAACCACCCCCAATGACTGACCATTTTAAAGGGTGGTATAAACTTATAGTATAAACTATAAACCATCAATCCATACCGTAGATGGACGAAATATTCAAACCCCTTCTATCCGGTACAATCCCCTCGCCCCCAAAGTTCAATGTTAATGCAACCTGAAGTGCAATAGCCCCAATGGATGAAAAAAAATCAAACCCCTAACATCACTTTTGGTAACACGCGCGCTGAAACATTGAGATTGGGGGTGCGGGGGTTCAACATAGTGTTGCAGGGTTTGAATATTTTGTCCATCTACTGCATGGCCTGCCTGTTTATGACATTGCTTTACTAACATTAGCTTATACTTTACCTTATTCTACCTAGTTATCCATGGTTATCTCACTTCTATACCGTCCCCCTTCCCCCAGGTTTCCCACACTTTCCTCTTACATCCTTGATATTAGTTATTGACTGTCCATTGGATATGATTATATCATACTATATCATACTATCTCATACTATATCTCCATTATGGGTTATCCATTGATGACTAAACCTCCATTATTGATTATACATTGATGACTAGACTATACTACACCTCCATTATGGATTTTCCACTGATGATTAGACTAGACTATATCATACTTTATATATCATACTTTAAATCTCCATTAAAGCACCCCGGGTTCCCCTGGGCGCCATCTCCTTCTCTCGCGCATCCAGTTCGTCGCCCCCGAGGGTGAAGCTCCGCCGCTCCGGCACGCTGCGCACGCGGCTGCCGCTGCCGCGCCGTCCATCGCCGCGGCCGGCGGCGTCGCCGGACTCCTCGACGTCGATGAAGCTTTTGCGGTAGGTGAGCCTCCTTAGGCAGCAGGCTGCGGGTGGGAAAATGTAGAGAAAACATTGGGAAAAGCCACTAAACTCAAGACCTGCAAATTAGGGATGACCAAGGCCTGGTATGGTCTGGTAAAATTGGAATGGTGTATGATAAGGCCGCCTATGATTTACCGAGTTAATGTTCATAACTTTCATATAGTGAGTTTGTTGATCAATATTTGCTGGACCAACATGGGAAGACCAACCTGATAACCCACGGCACAGGGAAGAATCCCCTGTTTGGGATCAAACTATTTTTTTGGGGGGGTTGCTTGGTGGAAAATTATCACTGGTTTGCTGCCGGGTTTTATTGTGCAGGTCTTGTGCAAACACCACAAGTTGGATAAAGTTCCTCGTCCGTGGTCTGTGTGGCATTATGCCATTGTGCTTCATTCATTTTCTGTTAGCGGTCGCACCTCCCTTATGGGACGACCCCCTCTGAATTCTGAAATTATAGTACCAGATTCTTGGCTGGAGAAATCAGAAACTCCAAGAAAGGCATTTTGGTTGGCACAAGGTCAGGGAAAAAAACATGCCAGCACGCACGGAGTTCAAAACCAGGGAGGGGAATTTTCACCATGAAAAATTTGGCTTTTTGACTGTGGAAATGGCTGGTCATCGTGAGGTTGGCCATGAGGTCTCTAAAAGAACTGCCAAGAAAGCTAGGTGTTGCCTCCACATTTGCCAAATTGTGCACCATACCCCCGTTGCCGTGTTGTTGCGTCATGGTCTCACAATCCCACATTCCCATGGAAACTGTTGTTTAATATTGAAACTTACCAATTTGGGGGCCCATTTATGGGTATTCAATGTATTTCATTTCATATTTAGGGAGGGGTCATTGCATGCGAGTGGTAAAGTTTATCAAGGGCATTGTTGGGAGGCTGTTCGAATACCTTTTTTGAAGGCAGCCAAAAGCAAGAAGCAAGCCCATGCTCGCACTGTTCTGTGTGTGGGAAACACTTTTTTCCTTGCACTGGGTTGAAGTCAGATGGTCTGCACATGGATCTTGGACATTGCAACCCAAAACCAGTCTGCTTTACCCCCAGCAGGCCGGATACTTAAGGCAATGAAACATGGGCAGCTTCCTGAAGATTGCAAAGTGCAAAGGTTGCCGCAAGCTTTACAAATTTTCAAGCCGCAAGCAAGATGATGAGCTCCGCTACCGTGACTTACCGTAATGGCCAAAACCAATTTGGCTTGAATTTGCTGCATGGTGGCACATGTGGCTCGGCTATGCAAAGAAATTTTGCTGTGCCAAAGTGGGAAACGCTCTGTGCAAACGTCTCTTGGATCTTTGAGAATCTTTAAGCATCTTTGAGCAAACCAAAGCCCAAAGCTAAGCTGTCAGATTTGCAGCGTGTACTCCATAGGGCGTTGTGAGCTGAGCCATGTGAGCCAAATCTTGAACAATTTTTGGGGTTTGAAGGGTTTAGTAAGTTTGGCCATGTGGCTTGAACCTGGGTCAAGCGGCATACCGAAGGTCACTATGAAATAAAAACATCGAAGCTCGCAACTTGCAACTCAGACATCAAACATCTGTGATCTTTGAAAAAACCTCAGCAACTGTTGCTGCTGGAAAATTGGCAGCTCACATACCACATGTCAAAAACCCTAAGTCGGCAGAGATGGTCAAATTCAAACTGAGCAATGTATTAAAATTGGCACTGACACGACCAAAAAAATCTCATTGATTACCTGATTACCTGGTTTGATTGGCTACATGAAAAATGGAGATTTAAGCTGGTTTCAGGCTGGGGTCAGCTGATCTCCAAAACTGCAAAAATCATAATTGTGTTTCAGGCTGTGTTCAGCTGATCCAAAAATCCAAAGCTGCCAAAAATCGAGCTTCGAAAATCGGTAGTTTTCCCCCCACGTTGCGACGTTGCGACGTTGTGTTTGCCGCCCTGCATCAGTTCGCTGGCTCTTTACAAGTGTAAGCTAATATGGTACTATGGTACGTCATACCCCCAGGCATGAGTCTCAACGTCTCCACTCCACATCACTTGGTGGACTTGCTGCCGCTCACAGAATTCATCTTCACAGCTGCTGTCTTAGCGTCCTGGAGTCAGAGTGGAGCCAGGCTGAACTCAAGTTCTCAAACTCAAGCGCAAGGCAAATAAAGGTACAGGTAGTTAGGGGATGGATGGATGGACCATGATTACCATGATGCGCCGCGTGTCACATGTCGAGTCAAGACCGTCGACTGTCAAGAGTCAAGAACAACTATCAAGAATCAAGAAGAAGAACAGCTGAGCTGAGATTTGAAATGATCGAGAATATTGGAGTTGCAAGTTGCAAATGCATACCTTTAGCTTCTACTGACTCTACCTCAGCTAAAGCACTCAAAAGCATGCCGCTCTTGTTTTTCTTGCTTTCCACCGTCTGCGTCGGTTTTCAACCCTTTCACGCCACTTGTGGCATGTTCAAGCTCAAGACGAGACCTGAAAGCCTAGAAGTAAAGAGAAACCTCCGTGCCAAGCTGCTGCAAAACAAAAGGTTCATCAGCTTTAGAACCGCCCCAGCAGGCAGACAGACACGCTAAGGGTCAAAGGTCAAAGGTCAAACGCAGCGCAGGACAGCCTGGCAGCCTGGCTGGCCGACTGGCCTGGCTGGGCTGGAATTGGAGCCACCCCACCAAACTAACACTTGAAAAAGCCCAGACTCTGACTCAGTCGAGTCTCAGAGACTCAGACTCAGAGTCTCTCACTGAGTCACGACGACGACGTCACGACTCTCTGCATTCGGCATTCTGATTCTGCACTCTCTAGGCACTCTTCTTCTGCTGCTGATTCCAAAATGCGAGCTGGGCTCTCGCAATGTCCTGGAGCGGGTGCTTGTTGTCCAAAAGTTTGATCATCTGCTCGATTTCTTCTGTGCCTGATTTCACCATCAAAGAGCGGCGAAGGCCAACAAGGCTGCTGCCATTCTCTACCTTCTCTGCCACCAGCCAAGCCGGCAGGACATAGAGCAAACTGCCTGGAGTCTGGACTGCAGGAATGATTTTGTCAGCCTTGTCAGCGTTTTCCTTCTTTTCAAGATCCTCAAAGCGGAGAAACTTCCATGCTTGGATCAGCTCACCCATGTTGGACGGCGGCTGGGCCATCAGCTGCATGAAATCCGTGATCTTGATCATGCAGACCTTGCGCACGCCAGAGTGCACAAAGCGAAGCTGGCCCAAAGCCTTGTCTTCAATGCCGGCATACTCCATGTCAGCACTGAATCCGAACAGGGCGGAATGCAGCAACGGCTTCAAGACTTTGCTCTCTGCTTCTGCTCCAGAAGCAGGCAAGGGCAAATGGAAGCTTCCGGTGACTTTGTCAAAGAAGGCTCCCACTTTCTCCTGCGCATCATCTCCCATGATCGGACACTGGGCACGCCCAGTTTGCTTGCAGATCTGTGTTCCCAGAAACTGATTGCCAAAGTTGACGAGCTGGCACTTCAGCGTAACATTGTCCTTCAAAAAATCCTGCAAAATGCAGAAGTTGGTGATCAGAAACGGCTGCTCCCCGGAGATGTTGGCTTTTCCAAAGTCAACAAAGTTGGTGAAGGTCTGAACCGTGGCTTTGAACTTCTGGATGTCAACCTTGAGCAAAGTTGGCTGAGCACCAGATCCTGGAGAAACAGCAGAAGCCTTTGCCTTCGCAGCGGCTGCGGCCTGTGCTTTCTGTTCCCTCTCCTTATCCTTTGCAGCCTTTTTTGCAGCTGCCTCCTTTCTTTTGACTTTACTCTTCACGGCATTGTCAATGTCCCGGGTGGACGTCTTGACAGCATTGCGGACCTGGGAGTGAATGGCAATGAGGTTTTTCACTTCAGTACAATTGTTCTCCAAACCCTCGTTGGTCTCTTCAAGCAACACCTTCTTGACGAGAGGGTCGAGATCTGCAGCCACCAAACAAGTTCTCAGTTGTGGCTCAGGAACAGGCTGGCAACTGATGCTCTCCTTGCTCTCCGTGTCAAGGAAGGTTTTCAGCTCCTCGGCAGTCTTGTTGGCCAGGATGTCAAGCAATTTCTCTCTGACAGTTAAGATGTCAAAGAAATGCTTGAGCTCAGCTTTCTCGGACTCATGCTTCTGGGCTACTTCTGCCGAAGCTGCCAATGCAGCAGCATGTTCACTGACCAGGGTCTTCAGAAGTTTTTGGTTCTTGTCAAAGTGGGTAGCACGGGCACGCACAACATCCTTCTGTCTTGAAGGCTTAGGCGCAGCCGGGGCATGCTCTGAGTCCAGCACTGACTCAGTTTCGGCGGGTCGGGTTGAAGAACATCCGGGAGAAGATGCTTGGCCAGAACCAGTGCTGCCATTCTTGTCATCAGAAGGCTTGTCAAAGGCACGCATCAGCTCAGCGCCCTCTTTGCTGTTTATTTTCTTCTGCTTGGTGCAGCTTTGTGTGTCCTGGAAATCGAAAATATGAAAAACATCCAGAAAAAGCAGGTCGGGGAATGGAGAACATGTGTTTGAAGTTTCAATATTGCATTGCACTAGTACTAGTGCTAGCATGCTAAAGTATCTCTCCCTTCAGTTGAAATTGTGAGACGCAATCACCACGTAAAATGACACGGCAAAGAACAACAAGCCACCACGTCAAAATGACACAGCAAAGTCAAACAAGTCACATAACTTCACAAGCTGCCACCTAGAAACGACACACCAAATTAAAACCAACCTTCCAGGGCCTGCCACGTAAAAATGACACACCAAAGTAGAACCTGCCTGCCAGGGCCGGCCACGTAAAAATGACACACCAAAGTAAAACCATGCCACGTAAAAATGACACACCAAAGTCAAACCAGCCAGGGCCTGCCATGTAAAAATGACACACCAAAGTAAAACCAGCCTGCCAGGGCCTGCCACATAAAAGTGACACACCAAAGTAGAACCTGCCTGCCAGGGCCGGCCACGTAAAAATGACACACCAAAGAAAAACCAGCCTGCCAGGGCCTGCCACGTAAAAATGACACACCGTCCAAAATAGAAACAAGCCGCCACTGCCACGTAAAATTACACAGCAAAGTAAAACACATGCATTCACCAAAAAAACAAACCCGGCCCAGAGCACCGGGCTCCTGTCGATCTCCGTTGACCTTTTCCTTCAGCCGGTACTCCTCAGTCACAACAGCAAAGCGCTTTTCAAAGTCTTTGCGGCCCTTGAAATCGTGGTCACGGCCCTGCGCCTCCATGTCAGACCATTCTTCCAAAGCATCTTTGGCAGTTTTGCCTTTGGACTTGCAAAACTGCTCGAAGTCCGGGAAATCCATGAAAACCTCTTTCTCGCCATTCACCTGCCTGTTCTCTGTGAAAACAGAAGACAAGTAGCTCACCCAGTCCATCTTGTCGCGAGGAACACCCTGCCCGCGGCTCGGGCACTTGCTCTTGTAGTGGGCAATCAAGTGCTTCAGTCCGGCCGAAGTTTTTGACAATCTCTTGAAATCGTCCTCCTTACCATCAGCCTTGGCATTGTTCAAGCAAGACTGGATGTCTTTCTTGCACTCCTTGCAGTAGTTGAACTTGACAACACAAGGCTCAACTTCACAAACCGCGCACATCTTGCCATCACCTCCTTTCCCACTACCCTTTGACAAGCGTCTCCTCTTTGGACTACGGTCACTTTGGTCAGAAGGAGTCGGCGGTATCTCTGGCTGTGAGGCATTGTCAGTTCCATCACCAAAATCCCAGTCAACCTGGCTGGCTGAGAAGTCAAACTGCTGAGCTTCCATGGTGGCGATCAGGAGGTGAGCGAAACTAAACCGGCGAGCACAACCAAACCCAAAGCACTACGTGAAACAAGACCAAGGGCCTAAGGCAAGACTTGGCAAAGCGGCTGCTGACAACACAACAAAAATCAACTCATGCCTCATGCGCTGCATGACCCAACGTGATTGAACACTGGCCTAACTCAGTGGCTTGAAAACATGGTGCACCAGAGAACTGTCAGAGAACCTTGAACCTTGACCTTCATCACTCACGTCCATCACATTTTCGCATATGTCACTTCAATCATTTCCAAGTTTCAAGATGTCAAGACATAGGCTTAAATCCAAATGGGAGAAGAAAGACACGCTCTAAGACTTTGTCCAAGAAAATAGGTGGCCAGTGCTGGCGGCTGAATTGGAAAGCTCATGGAAACAAGACAAGAGCTGGATTTTTTTACGCTGGAGGCTGGAACCATCTGCAGATCTAGTCAAAATCAAAACCTTGCGCTGCAAGTCAAACCGAAGGCTGAGTCTTGAGAGTCTTGAGCCTTGTGCTCACCAGAAAATGTCTCAAATCTACGCAGGCGCTGACTCTTGGCTCTCTTCAAAGTCACCGCTGAGCATCCGTGATGTTGGGCGGATCAGCTGAGCAGAATGAAGTTCTGCACTGCACAAGGCATAAAGGATCATTGAAGCCAAGGTGGGAACGAACATGGCATTGCCAAGCAGCTTGTGGGAATCTGTCTGCGTCAAGCCTTTTTCAAAGAACTTCTGGAAGCCACAAGAATACGGAGCCTGGCACTTCTCATGGACAGGAAAGCCTTGGGCGGCGAAGAGCTCTGGGGCAGTTGCATGCCTCTCTTTGTTCAAGCTGTAGATCGTTCCATGGCGCACCAGACAAGGCCATACAGGGCCAGCACTCATGAACCCAACGTTTTGGTCCAAGTCGCAAATGTATGCAGGAGGCCGAGGGCACATCTCATCAAAAAGCCTCTTGTGCTCCTCGATGATCTGCTGCTTTGCCCCAGGATATAGGATCTCCCAGGGGAGATTTTGAGCCGCAGAGAACTGAACACAGCGCCTTAAAGCAAGCATGAACTTCTCATTCACGACTTCCTGGTCATCATCATCCAAGAAGAAAAAAACGTCTCCTGAAAGCTGGAGCGTAAGAAGTCTGATTGTCCAGCAAGAAGTCTGCATTGTAAGGTTGAACTGCAGATGTTGTCTACCTGCTTCAAAATCCTCCAGAATCCAGGCTCGGTCTGCATCGTTGCAAAAAACCGTGTGCTTAAAAGCTACCTCTGCAGCTGACAGCATGGCTAACTCATCTAAAAAAGGACGAAATTCTTGGCACGCAAGCTCTGGTGCCCGAAAATTTTTCAGTGGGCAGCTAATTTTGCCAAACAAACGCATCCTATCACGTCCTTGGGGGGCACTGTGGCATGGACAGGACTCAAACCACGCTTCCATGTGGCCAATACAACTTGCCAAGCTGCAAATCATGTGAACCCAGCTCCAAAATGTATTTGAAAGCACAGCCTCTCCAGCTTTGAAAGTGTTTGGCCCTTCCAACCGGTTGTCACCAAAAGCGCCATCTGCGGCACCGGCATGGGCCTCTTCTTGATTCTGCCGTGCAGCCTGCTGAAACTGCAAGCGGGCTGAATTCCAAAAGCGGCGCAAAGGAACTTCGACTTCAGCCAAATCTTTGCAAACAGCAGCTAGGGTCCCAAATCGCCACTTGACCACTGTGTGTGGGAAGGAGTTGAAAAGTTGGATGAAAACCCTTGCTTCAGGCAAGGGCTCCAAACAAGTCGCAACAAATCTTTGCCTTGTAAATTTTTTGTGGAGGAAATCCACAAGAGCAGAAAATCCAGGCCTCACCTTGTCCTCAAAATGGGGCATCGCACTGAGCATGTGGCGCGTAGCATTGTGAACAATATGCAAGCATCCTGGTATGGGCAAAGACTGCTGCAAACACAAGCGGGCAGGTTGAGCCTCACATTGCATTTCAAGGTCTGCGGGGGATGACGCGTCATCATCAAAATTCATCCCATCAGGTTGCATCTTGGATGGCTGCACAAAGTAAGGGAACAAGTTGTGGAAAGCAAAAGCTGGAGCATGCGGGTACCCAGCCTCAACGCCCCTGTCAGAAGTGATGGCGCAAATGCATGAAGCCATCCATGCCAACAATTGTGGATCACCAGTCTCCAGAAATAACGCATGATACAAGGCATGCAATTCATGCAAAAGATCTCCACGGCCTAAACCAACAGGAGGGCATGGATGTCTGTGGATGGCGCTCGCCAAAGCCTTCGCGCAATTCATTTCCTGTTCCACTTCATCCTCTTCCAGGACAAAGCCTTGCTCAGCCAGACCACGCAAGCGCTTGCCATGTGCTACAAGCTGTTTCGACAAAGCAAATACCCTTAGCAAATCATCTTCCGCAATCCAGACCAACTGTGCCATGAGCCAATTGTAACCACCTTGTGGAGAGGAGCCCACCAGCAAATGCAATGCACCACACTGTTCCCCAATCCTGTATCTTTCCGCATTCTGTTGCCGCATACGCTGCATGAATGCAAGATCCAAAAAAAAACGTGCTTGAGTTAGAATACTTCTGGATGGGAGAGGCATGGAATCATCAGAAATGATCTGCTCGATGAACCCATGGCGAGTGTTGGGATACAAAACTTTTACAGCATGAAGCAAAGCCTCCCTCAAAACAGAATCACTCTTCAGGTCGAAAGCGAGCCAAAGCGTCTGAAGTAGAAAAACCAAATTGGAACGACCAGTCCCATGATGTTGCTCCAGCACAGTGCCTGCCGCAATGTTCTCAAGAAGTGCAGCTTGGGTCCTGCAAGACTGGACAGCTATCTCCAAACGACATTGCTCAACTTCCTTTGTGAAAGGGGCACCATTCAAAAGCATGCCTGCCCAGTCAACTATGGAAGCGGCTAACTGGTTAAAATCAGCAGGCCCGAAAACCTCGATGCCTTCAGTGACAGGCTTGTTGATCTTCTCATGACTGCGAGTGTTGGCCCAATACCTGGCGTGTTCCACAACGTGCTTCGTCTCCTCAGAAGACACAACACTGCAGTCAGGGCTCCACTGGTAAAAACTTGGGATGGAAACATCTGTCCAGAGTCCGAAAGACGCCAGCAACGCAACAGGCTGCCACAACTGAAAACTTGTGGTTGCAGTGCCGTACTGCCTGAAGTTCAGCATGTCTAGTTTTTCCTCCAGAGAAACACCTGCCTCTTCATGCACTTCCTGCTCAAGCAGCCAATGAACATGCTCCGGGTGCATCTCAAAAATTTGTGTCTGAGGCCAGGAGCGGGTGCCTGTATGTACTACCCTCTGGTGGTCTTGAAAAGGAACTGCCTGCAAAATTTTGCAATGCACCAATGGCTCAAACCAAAAATGTTCAAGGAGAATCTTGCGTTCCAGGCTCTTTGGGCTGAGCAGTGTATCCGCACAGGATGCATCAAGCTCAACCAATGCCCATGCCAAGACTCGGCCAGGAAAGACTGAATCAGAGTGAACATCTGCCAGACATGTTTGCAAAGGAGTTTGCAGCAAACAAGAATTCAAATGTCCCTTGGTTTCACTGGACATGTGTACCTTAGGTATCTTCGCCCTCTTCCGTTTCCTACCATCATCCCTGTTTTCACAAACCAGCCAAGCACCGAAACGAATCCGAACCATGCGCACTACGACACATTGCTGGCTTATCCTGTGCTGTTTCTTTTGGAAAAATTGCGTTTGAAAATGTTTCAGGTAATGGTGTTTCTTGAGTCGATGACTGTCCAGGGCTTGAAAAAATATCTGCTACTGTCTGGTTTTGACATGTTTCCAGTTTCTGTTTAAAAAATGGTGTTTGAACATGTTTGAGGTAATGGCGTTTCTTGAGTCAATGACTGCCCATTGATTGAAAAAACATCTGCTACTGTCTGGTTTTGACATGTTTCCAGCTTCTGTTGAAAAAATGTTTCTGAACATGTTTCAGGTAATGGTGTTTCTTGAGTCAAGTCAATGACTGTCCAGCGATTGAAAAAACATCTGCTACTGTCTGGTTTTGACATGTTTCCAGTCCCACCAAAATACCAGCTGAATTGCAATGGCGGCACGCTCTGTCTTGAAAATTAGCAAACCATTCTGTTTAAACGCGAAATCAAAAATGTTCCTCGTTATCTTATAAGTTCTGTTTTTCTGTCTGCTGCAGCTGCATCATCACAAATTCCAAACAAAAATTCCAAGAGGTCCCTCGGCCCCTCAGTTTCACACAATTCACTGTTTGCAACAAAAACAAACACATAAACCACTACAAGACATCCGCCGCCCCCTTGGACAAGGGAAAAGGCGTATCCTCCATCCCCTTTCTCCAAAAGGGGAAAGCTGCGCAAGAAAAAGTGTTGAGTCGAGCGTCAGTGTTTTTTCATTTTTTCTTACTTAGTGGGCGTCAATGCCCAGGAAAGCTTAAACCTTTTTCCAGCTGGGTTCGCCTGCGCCTGCGAGACGCTCATTGTAATTTTCCTGTTGGCTTGGGATCCCCAAAAACCCAAAAATATCAAAAGCCAAAAATATCAAAAAAAGGACCACCCCCAACCCCCGGAAAAAATGGGCATACATCCTGGAAAAAAAAATGCATATATGGGAGCTTTCCTTTTTTGAGAACAATGTATGGCCGTTTTTTTTGGGGGGCGTTCCTTTTTCAAATTTTGTTTTGATGTGAAACCAACGGGAAAACTGCTAGGCGAGAGGTAAGTTAAGGGGTGGAAAAAAGACCTGAGTTATCCAGGCCCTACTGCCCTCCTCATGGCTCCTTTTAAAGGGCCAAGCCCCTGATAATTTTGACGTCAGCTTTCCTTGCTTTTGGGCCCCTAGACGCCCCCACGAAACCTCATAGTGAATTGGGTGGGGCCTCTTGGCGCGAGAACCTAATCCCAAAAAAACAACTGAAAAGTTTAGACGCTCGCTCAAAAAGTTTTTTCACGCAGTCTGCAACAAGTGTCCTGGAAACATTTTTTCGGGATCAAAAACGGGTTGCCCAGGTCACTTGCTGGAATTCTGTTCGCAAATCATATCATTATGATTATTGGCCTGTTCCAAGCACAAAGTCACTGAACAAAAACTAAAACCACATTGCATGGGTAGGTGGGCTGATGAAATACTCCTGCATGGAGAATCTTGGGACAACTGAAAAACACCAAAAAAACGGTACCTTGATAAACTTTACCACATGCGAGTGCCAAGTTTCATTCTCTTTGATAAATGCAAAAAAGAGCGCCAAGTGCAATGTCGCCAAGCGTTGCCAAAGCGTGTGTTGCTTGAGCCATACGAGGGCGGTCGGGTTTTGGATTAGGATATTGATGCATGCAAGCAGCAACCGTTCGGGTTGAATATGACGAGTTTATGGGGATCAAACAAACAAACCAACACTAGTACTCTTTGATTCTTTGCAATAAAAATTGGGATGTGATAGTAATCAACAAAATTTCAAAGTGGATTGGGGATGCCTCACTCATGCGACCGTTCTTTCTCCACCGCACGCTGCGCTTGGTGCAGCTGCGACAAGGGCAGCGAGCTGTCGGTGTCGCGGAGACGTTGTTGGATGGCCTCCTCTAACTCCTGCGGCAACGTGGAGAAAGGCAACATCTTTCCACGTTTTAAGTGACTTGGAGTTGGAATTCTTTATTTCTTCATATTTGTTCATTGCATTGTATTTTGTTCATTTCATTTCGTTCATTCATTGCATTGCATTTGTTCGTTCATGCGTTTGCTGGTTGATTATATATATTTATATTTATATATATAAATATTTATATATATGTTGTTTCTGTTGTTGGTCTTCAATGATGACCTTCCAGCCCTTCCGCGCCTTATCTTTCTCCATGCTCTCGGCTGCGGCCGCCAAGGTCTTGAGCGCCTCCTCCTCAGCAGGACCAACCCGGCCGTCGAGTTGTTGAAATATGGTGTGTTTCATCATTTGCATCTAATCCTCATTCTTGGTTACATCATCTTACATTCACATTTTTGCTGCATAAACTATCATAAACGCAGTGGCTCATGTGACATATCATAATATATTCCACTTTTTCGGATGGTAAATGTCCATACTTTTTGGGAAGAATCCACCCGTTTTCCCGGTTCAACAGCCATCGTCGGTGGTTCCAACCCATACCAGGAATATGGACATCTTTCCTATTGGCCGTTGGTGCTTAAGCTGTTCTTTTGAAAAGCAGTGGGTCACCGCCAGCAGTTTCCAACCTATAGAGAGGACATTTTTTTTTTGAAGCCTAAAAACAGTCGTTCACTAAAAAAGTGAGATGTTGCAAAAACTGTGTTTACCCATCCGGTCCCACCTAGTGAAATTTCCAACCCCAATGAAACGAAAACAGACTGATAAACCCATCCGATCCTAGATGTGAAAAGATGTTAAAGGAACACCCGTCATTATGATATCGTAAACCTCCAATCTCTCCCAAAAAAGAACCAAAAAACAATCGAAGTGCCGAAGTTCATGGCTACTAATCCATCCAGTCACTTACCCTCTGGTAATCAAACGTGGCTGGAACATCCTCCATTTACAGTTGATTTTCCCATTCGAAACCTCCATGGCCAGTTCGGGGAGATGCCACGTTTGATGACACCGGAAGCTAAATCCCATAGAATATTCTTTGATTATCCCAAAAACAAAATCCCCGTTTAACAATAGAACAACAATAGTAATTAGACCATATAAAGCCGCATTAAACATCATTAAATGCCATTGTTCTATGATCATCCTATGATTCAAACATGTTTAAACCATATAAAGCCACATCAAACCACCATTACACCTCTGAATTCTATTGAAACCTCTTGTTTTTCCCATCAAACCAATCTTCGAAAAAAACAAGTCGCTGGCAACTCGATTGCAGCCTCCACCTTGCCGGTGGTTGTGCCTTTAGCCATGAGGCTGGGAATGGGGCATGTAACTCAGTCACTAGCAAAAATGTGGGTCTTATACATATATATCTATATATAGACACACACACACATATATATATTTATTTATATTTATATGATCATAGTGTGGATGGTTGCGAAATCCTGCGCCACCTTGGATGGTTGACACATGTTGAAACCCTTTAAATTATGGGATAAACCATCTACTGGTACAGGATTTCTTCCATCCACAGTATCTCACAAAATTGAGATCGATGGGGATTGACACATTTGAAACCCAGAGAGAACTGGAGAACTGGCTGAAGAGAAATGTGATTCAACCACTACAGTGAGGAGGTTGACAATGTGCTGCTCCCAAAACACCAAGCCGCCCATACTTCGAATCGTCAGCTGTTGGTATCGCAAGCGTGGGCCGACCACGCAGAAGGCGTCCTGGTGCAAATGATCAAGAATAGAGTTAGCCCCGCTGTTTAACAAACAAAAACATGTGACTTAACAAACAAAAACATGTAATTTCATTACAGGGTTTATGGCCGATTTATGATAGCTATAGATATATAGCTAGGTTGGCTGAAAACTAGGCAAACGTGGTGATTTACACCTAAATGAAACGGTTGATAAACCAACTTAGGGGGCACCGCTTTGTGAGGTATTAACGTGGGACCCTCAGTAGCATCCTAAATCCCAAAATGGACTCACCGGCCGCCAAGTTTCTTGGAAAAGGATTCATTGCACTGCCAATATCTGGGTATGACAAAAATCTGGCACCCTGCTGTTCACACGAAAACTGCTGGCACATGCTGTATGTTCATGAAGTTCATGCCCGATTCTGACGGCCCCATAGAAGCTGAACTATATCTTGACATGCAAACTCCTGGTGTACATCCATTGATCGGTATATCTCAATTGCATTCATATCACGTTTCCAAATGACCCAAGCCAACCTGGAAAAAAAACATCTTGAAACAAAGTCAGCAGCTACACCTTAAGGGGCTTCAGGGGATGGATTAAAGGGGGGGCTTAAGAGGTGTGTCCAACATCACCCCATCGCCTGTCCAAAGATGCCTCGCACGCGCTTCCGGCGCGAGGCCACCACGCAGCCGACCAAGGCATCGCCGACCGCGCCCTTGGTCCGTTGCAGGGCCTCGTGAAGCTGCCGTTCTGGGGCCTGCGAGGAACCGACACCGGTCGGATCGTGGACCATGGGCCCTGGCTATGGCGAAAAACGTGTCGATGGTTGAGTCAGTTGAGTCTCCAAATTTTTCCGACTCATGTTCAGCCACAATTTCAAATATACTTTTTCAATGCCCCAAAAAAACACCAAGATGTTCATGGTCTCGAACTTCGAACATTTCACATCTTTCCATCTTGGTGTATCTGGGTGTATCTGTCAACCTCCCAGCCGCACCAGCAAGTCGTAGGGCTTCTCCAAATCCCGAGGGCTTGGTTGCAAGGAGCACCAGCCCAGCAATTTCTTACCCGAGTCCTGCAAGGTGACGGAATTGCAATCAGGTGACTTGGCAAATGTCGTATGGAGGAAACTCTCTCTCTCTCTCTGTATATATTATTTATAATGTAGCATTGCGGCTCATTGCGGCATACTTATCTATACAGATTGAATCACAAAGATTTTTGAGTTGACAGATGTTAACAGCTTTGACCACTCCATAAAATGGATCAAATTGGTGGATTTGACCATCAAACATGGGGGAGACGGACCATATAGATGAAAGTCACAATGACCAGCCACAACAATGGCTGATCTTGGATACCCATTTCTATCACTAAAAAATCATGATCCAACGAAAATCACAGGACTTTCCATTGCCATGTCTGGTCACCAGCGAATCTTGCAATCGATTTCCCTCATTTTTTGGCTGGAAATGCAACTTTGGAGCTTCGCGAAGCGGGGCTGAAACGGTTGAAACTCGCTTCATGTGGCGTGGCGTCGTGGCGTTTCTTGTCCTGCTGTTGTCGTACCACTCGAAGCGCCTCCTCTGAAAGTCTTGGTCCAGCTTTGCTATCAACCACTGAGGAACCCAGCTCCCCCAGCAGTCCTTGCAACCAGTGCGCTGCTTGTTATCTACAGGAAAGATGACATTTGGGGGAGTTGCATATACCATCCGGTTATTTAAACATAGCTATGCAAAATCATCAATGGAGGTTTTAATGGGAAAGTCACTTGTAAATGGGAAATGTTGAATAGTTATGTTAAATCACCAGAGGGTACACAATAAATGTAGGTAGGAAAATCATGGAACATCTGCCATACATTTCTTTTGGCTAGGGGGGTCCAGGGTGTTTGCCTGAAATAGGCCTGGGGATTTGTACGAATGCCCAGGGGTGGCAGCTGAAGTCAAGGAAGAATCGGACCCCAAAACAACTCCCACGAAACAAATCTGGGAAATATCTGGGATATGATTTTTTTGTTTTTATCCCTATGGCAAAAAAAAACAACAAACACGTTGCCACTGCTCTCCACACTTGAAGCAAAATCCAACCAACCTATATTACATGTATAATGTATACTGTATCTCTCATATTTCCATCCATCTACCAACAGGTTGAGGGAAAAGAAAACTTGTTGATTGATACAAGAGGTCCCCACATAGTCACTGGCCTAATTGAAGATCGCAGCGCTGTGTCAATCAACAAAAGGCTAAGAAAAAATGGGGTTGAAAGCTACGTCAGAAAATTGGACAGTTGGACAATCAGCTATAGATGGTGCATTTCAGCGAAAAACAAATATTGGATTTTCTCGTTGGCTGCTTGATTCCTGAGCCACGAATGTACCAATGTCATGGGGATCATCGCAAAGAATCGATGTTGTGTCCGACACCACCCATTGAAAACCAAAGATATTTGACACCACCAAATGTGCCCTGTGACATGGCCAAAACCTTACTCCATCCGAGGTAGAAAATCATCAATATCATCACTATAACATACAAAATTGCAAAACACCAAACAAAACATACAACAACTCTTTCACACTCGGCAATTTTAACTGGCAATGGAAAAGAAAACTAGGGAAATGCCACCGTCTGAGGAAGTCACGGATCGGATTTCCTGGTGCCATGTTTCATTGCCAAAGAAAAAAATGAGCATACCAAGTGCAGTGCGTACAATTGATTCTCAAACTTTGCCATTCACAAGAATTCACTCGATGCCCCGAAGTTGTTCAAGTTGTCTCAGATATGCTGATGCGAGGGGAAAAAAACAGAAACAATGGCATCAAAATCCCATGGATTCACGAATTTCCCAAGGTTTCACTGGTGATTTCCCTCACTTTCCCAGCGTTTTTTTTTTTCGGCTTCGTCATGGATTTTCCCCGAGCGGCGGAAGCCGTCGATCACCGGCCCATCGCCGCCGAAGAGGAGGCCCTCCGCGTGCAGCGGCACCGCGGCAGCAGTGCTGATCACCGAAGCCTGGGCCCCAGGGCAAGTCATCGAGGGGTCAACTTATGAGGGATTTGCTGGGTAAATAGTTGATGGTGCTATTCTCATCAATAAATAATAATATAATAGTAATATTCTATCGTCATAGAAACATGGGGATATGCCAACCGGTTCAATATTACGATATTTTGATAGTTGATATTGTAATCTGGTTGGTGGTATACACCCCCCCCGAAAAATATGAAAGTCAGATTGGATCATCATCCCAACTATTGGGGAAAAATGTTCCAAATCACCAACCAGTAATATTATGTAATATTGATATGGGAAGACGGTCATATTAAGGATGTACACAACTTGTTTTTTTGTAAAAACATATGGTGGGTATACAGTTGCAATACCAATTCATCAAGATATTTACCAATGATTTTACCCAGATATAATCACTATAGTCCCCCCAATTCACAGTTTGACCCTGAAGATAGTCACATGTTTAGTGGAAACTCGTCTTCAAACCCCAACTTGTGGCAGCGTCTATGTCAATGTCCTGGAGGGCATAGTCGTTGATAAGTTCGTGAATATGAAGTCAGTAAATAGTTAAATTTATATAGTCCGCAAAACATCTATGTAATGTTTATCCTACATTTATAGCTGATATTTCTTCCAATGTGATTTGGCACAAGTGTGTGGCAACTATGGGAAATTATCAAAGTTGGGACTGTCCATGTTCCAGTTTGAGGGAACCAACCACGGGGGTATGGGGGTACATCATGGTGGCCACAAGAAAGCTGAAGTCGATGGTCCAAGAGGAAGGGGATAGGGAGGTGAATTTGGCATTCTATGGGCGTCCCTGAGGGGCAGTCTGTGTAGCTTCCAATATGTCAATGCTGGTTACCTAGCCATCCCTAAAATCCAAGCATTTTGTACCATTTCGACCAATATCACGATTTCACTGGAACTGTCATCATCAAAAATGCCATGCCTAGCCTCTTACAATCCTACCATCCACCAGGTGACCAGTTTGACCTAATAGCCGATTCTTGGATTTTCATCTTGCACCCCCAACGTATGGCAGGGTCGATGTTAATCTAGAGGCTAAATCACTTCGAATTTTCGGCATGGCCAAGGAGAGAAGGACTGCAAAGCCAAGACACCCATGTCAAGTTCAGAATTTCGATCTGCGGAGGCCTTGGCATCCTACTCTGCCCCAAGCTACAGAAACAGGTTTCTATGGTTTTCGGTGTGAGACCTCCACCCTTCAAAAAAAGGACAAATACATGACCATAACGGTCAGACAATTTGTAGGGGGAAAAAGGGAATGATTATGATAGCCACTTGGGCTAGAACAGTGTGTAAACACCATTGTAAACCAAGGCCAGCGAGAAGGCCATGATCTGCCGGACGGAGCACCACCGGCCATTGATACCCTTTTAGCGATACAGAACCTACAGGGACCCCCATGGTAAAAACATCATGGTAAGCATGACATGGACCAATGAAAAGAACATTGTAAATACCATAATGGACCAGATCCAATATCATGTAATATCATGATCCATGACATTAGACCAATCAACAATAATCAACATATTATCATGGTAGTATCATGATAATATCTGAAATATATCATGAGTAAATTATCATAATTCACTCACCTGAAACGTTGCAGCCATGGGATACTTCATCCACCTCCCCGGATCGGTCAACAAAGGCGCGTTTCCGCATCGATCGCAGCCATGGCATGGTGCCAGCGTCGTGCCCAGGCTGAAAGATTGGGATGCAAAGCTGCAACAAAAATGATGACTTATGAAATGTATGGCTGAATCATGACTGCATCATGGCGATGGCTGCGAAACTATGAGCTTGGTTGGAATAAAGCATGCAACATGACATTTTTCAGCTGTTTTTTAATTACAAGAGTTTCCCATCAACATGGCAGCTTCTGATTGGAGGGTGGAATGCAGCACCTTTAGGACCAAAGACTTTCCAGAATGGTCCCATCATCTGGCCAGTTTGAAAGGGTAGACGCATTGCAAGGATCACGTGGTCGACTGCGATATCTGCAAATGCCTATTCAATTCATGGTAGCTCCATTGAGGGCCATGATGTTTTGCTGTCATTCCTCATCATCCAAAACGGCTAGAAGGGGCAAATGGTGTGGGATAGCTTTGAGGGGGCACGCAGAAACACTATGGTGCACCCCTCAAAATACATGGCTGGAAGCTGAAAAACAAAGGGAATGACGATCTCCGGAAAATCATCGAACTAAATGGAGGTTTATAGCTGGGAAAAAATCATCTATTGCCACCCTTGATTACCAGGGTAATTTATCAGACCGCCAACTGCCTGGAACCATCTCTTCTGGGAAACCTACCCCGCAAACATACAGCACCACCACGACCACCACCATGACGATCATCAGCTCGATCCGATTAGATGAAATGAAGGTGAAGGTGAACATGAAGAACATGATGCTAGCCTTAGAGTGCTACTAATGAATCAATATGAATCACTATCGATCGCTTCTTGCACCACTATTAATCACTCTTAATCACTGCTTCTATCACTATGTTCATCATCATTAAGCCATGGATATGGGTACATTCATTATAATCACCCATGAATCATCATTCATCACTATTTTCATCACCATTTATATCACTATTTTAATCAGCATTAACTCAGTATAATCACCATTAATCGCTGTTAACCACTAACAGCTGATGAGGGAAAGCAAATCCTCACCTTGCTGGCCACCTCTGCAATCTCCTGGCCCACGGGTGAAACATGAAACAAAAACACGTGTTGTAATCAGCAAAAATATGCCAAACAAATACAGTTTAATATATATATATATAAACATTTTCTCTTTGTAATTTACACACACACATATATATATATATAAAGCACGATTTCATCTTAAGATTTGATAAACACTTTTGAGTAACAGCAAGTCAAACGTCACCAGAAACTAATGAAAAATGGCTTCGAGATCTTGGAGTGTTCGATGGCAGCATGGGACGAGAGATGAATCCACTTCAGATCCTCATGTGCGAATGGCCGAATGGTAACTTCCATGGTGACCAACTTATCTGGTTGGTGGTTGAGCCCTACCCCTCTGAAAAATATGAGTTCGTCAGTTGGGATGATGACATTCTCAATATATGGAAAAATAATCCAAATGTTCCAAACCACCAACCAGATGTACTTGTTCACTATCCTTTTTTGAAGTTTTATTTATTTATTCGCTTCGAACCAGCGCATTGCTTCACCAAATAGCAGCTCCCAGGGCGATCTCCCGCACCTCCACATGTTTCGGAATCCAGTTGACCTTCTTGATGTCGATCTCGAAATCCACCATGGCCCCGGGGCACAACTCTTTGATCTTTGGCCCAGTGAGCCCTTTTTTTTCACCGTGAAACATGGATGCAAATAGATGCAAAAAGGGTAGTTTACTACATCTGGCTTAAATAACATGCATTTTGTGGTCGCTCCTACGCTGCGACCCTTTGCATCCGCAGTGAAAGTCGAAGCTGAATTGGCTCGAGAATGGGACATCCCATGAGCATGTGCTTCTTCCCCCTGGAAATCTGGATGTAAAAATGGTTGGTCAAAGCTAAGCCGCCTCCACTTCCTAGTTCCACTATCTTCACAATATCATTAAATGGAGGTGTACGAATACATAATGCGCTGATAGAATAATTGGATAACTGTTTAGTTCCATGCAGGTATCATTAATTATTATATCATCGTATTATGTGCTGTACCAAACCCCGGAGAAAAAAAAACATGTATCTTCCCATTGCCAGATTGGATTTTCCACCAGCGCACGTTGCTGCGGCTTGTTCTGATGTGTTTCGGGCCTTGAGCCGGGTAAGGCGACGCATCTTCTGTGAACCAAAACGTGGGCAAAGAAAGTCTCCAGCTCGAGGTGCGTCAGAAACAAATTGACCCAGGCCCATTGAATTTCCACTCTGTGCTGGATGCACCCCAGTCTGTGCTATATCCTTGACTCTACCGATGTTGGCCGAACAACTATTGAGATCATTAGATCCATGATTCCTCTGCAAGGATCCAAAGAGCTCCCCAAGGGATATAGTGCCATCTGGTGCCCATCCTTAGCTCCTTGCAGATCCAAGTCCCAACCTAGATACCCTGCAAACATGCAATCTCTTGCTCGTCATTATGCGTCCTCATTTGTAGATATGTGTAGCAAATGATTAACATATTGAAGTACCCATCCAGTTCATATCTCTCTCTCTGTCTCTCTCTTCTATTTCTCTTCACGTGAGTTCCTAAAGAAACAACAAGGCATACGGTTGACTGCTGCAACCTGGGTTCAAGGTAAAAAGGATAGCCAAAGGGTTGGTTAGCGGTGGCCGGACATTTCCACATGGCATCAGCACGTTCCACCGTGCAGCCCATGATTTTTGCTGTTCTGCCGGGCTCAGCTTGTCGAGCAAAGCCCTTGCGGCTGCCTTGGAAGAAGTTGCACCCAACTAATATTGTCAGTTATTACGGTCCAGTCAATATATGTTTCTCATTAGCAATCGTATCCAACTAATGGACAAAATGAGTTGCACTCCCAACTCTCCTTTTTTTTGCGCTGTATTGGCATGCGTGTTGTACTGCCTGTAGTTGCGATCTGCTTGAAGCTGGTGCGGTACTACAGCACTACCCCGGTCTGGTTGCTCAGAGGCTATGGAATAACATAACTCTGTCAAATAGGTTGGCGGAAATACCCTATGGTTATTTAACATAGCCATGGTATAGATGGCCCATTTATAGTTGGTTTACCTATTAATAGCATGGTGATTTTCCATGGCTATGTTAAATAACCAGAGGGTACATTCAAGGAAAATTTGACCACCATTAAATCATCAACCAGTATATACTAGAGCTGTATGGGCCAGGTACTACAGATTAAACATGTGCAGCCAATATTGACAAGGGTTGCTCTCTTTTGCTATCGTAAATTCCTTGCGAAGGGAAAACCTCACAGCAAAGCTTCAAGAAATCATCTAAAATTCTGCACTTTGTGCACCAGTTTGACATGTTGACCTGTGCCAGTACTGACTACTTTTTTGAGAGTAGTGCCAAGCACAAGCAACTTGGAAGCAGATCCCACCACTACCGTCTGAATTCAACAGTTTTTCATGGGTGTTTCAGGTGCCAATCATTTTAAATTTACCTAAAAACTTTTAAAAACTATGGATAAAACACAACCAAATAAATGGACCATCCACACGTCAAGAAAATTGTTAAAAAAACATTTAAAACTGCATGATATTGAGACAAAAAATCGGATAACAACAAAAAAAACAATCTTTTCCAGGATGAGTGTATAGTAGTCGTACCCATTTGAGGCAAGCAAATTGGAACCCCCGAAAGAATTTTTCTCCGCAGCTTGCCGTTTCTCACGTGCCTCATCGAATGGCCACTTTGACGCACCAGATGACGTCTGCAGCACCTATATGAAGCAGTGACTTTTGGATATTCTTGGTGCTAGGACTTTATAGGATCACATTCTGTGACTTCTACCACCACTGGCAAGTAACCATTATCAACAATAGATGGGTTCTGAAACTGTAGGATTGATGATGCTTGATGTAAAGAATCCCCAATATTAGGGTGAAAGAAGATGCAAATGACCATTTTTGGGTTCCACTTGGCTACGAAGGAACAATGAAAGTAACCAGCGGCATTTCTTCGCATGGAATCCAGCCGGCTTCTGTGGCATCGAACCCCACGTGCTGGCATGACACTAGGAAACTGTGTTTGCAAACCACTATGTAGGCAGATGGTGGCACATGCAGTCTATAGCACCTAGAGTCAAGACTGCGACGAAGGGTTATGCTCCTGAAATTAAGCCAGCTTGGCAGAATCCCGTTGTAAAAGCACTAGATGCCCAACTTTCATCGGGGATGTTTAAGCCCCAAGCTGAGTGTTCCGAAGGGATATTCTATAAAATGTCTCGGATAAAACAATTTGATCATGAATCGCAATAGTACTTCACTCCACAAAAGAGATCGCTAGATTGTACTATTTCTATCTATTTCTAATTATCTGTTTATACCGTAAATATGCTTAAGTTTAAATATAATGTGCATTGCACTATTTACTTTTCCTACGGCGTTGTACCAAACTCAAACAGACTGTCAGAATGTCCCTTGCTAATTTTATACTATATAAACATTATTTTTTCCTGTGGGACCGTTGCGTTTTTGAGCCGTAGCCAACCCAACGTTGGGCCGCGCTGCGTAGATGCGAGTGCCATGGGGCACATCATAATAACGCCTGGCCACGACATCCAGAGGCGACAGCATGCGACCCAAGCTCCAGCAACTTAAGCCGATTGAGGGTATATAATTCTCATCAATCAGAGATCACGATTTTCTGTAGATGATCTTGGATTTGTTTTCTTGGAACCCCCAAACATTACAGACATTACACACATATTCCCTATAGATCGATTCATCGATTCCCCAAGTAGTGGATTTCTCAGAAACAGAAACCCACCCAGGCACTCGCCTGAGATTTGAAAACATCCTTCCCAAGCACGGATGGTAATTATGGTGGGTACGGGTGATGGGAAACTGGCAACCAAACATGAATTTTCTTTCTGAGAAATGTTTAAGCATGTTTGAATGCTGTTGCGCAATGGGTCGGAACGTTTGACTCACTATTGTGAACCAACCAGATACAAGCCGAGCGGAAACCCGAGCCAAGCCTACGCGCGTCGGCACCGGAATCGTGAAAGAACTGTACCTTGGATTTGGCCCATGTATTTTTAAAAGTAATCTGCAGGAAACCATGGTCTTTACCGTCAAACACTGGGGTTTCATACAAATTTCCGTTGAACCACTTCGAACATGGCTATGAACAAAATCTCATCAAAACTCCTGCTATACCCGTGTGGGGCCAAATAAATGCTTTAACAATAAACATCACTGGGCTGGTCGTTCACCCATTGTGGGCATTAATTTATTCGAAGTTGATCATGGCAATCATGGACAGGGCCCCGGGGAGAGAGAGAGAGAGAGATAGATAGATGGATTTATATATATGTATATAAATTATATATACACACGTGTGTGATCAATGATCGTACAAGCATCAAACAAAATTCAGTAATTGCTCCGTAACTATTCCCATGGCCAAAGATAAAAAAAGCAAACCTGCCATCTGCTTTTCACCATGTTTAATGAATGGCGATTTTACCATATGTTGCTGGTTGAAGCACCATTGCCACCTCATGGCTGGAAGGGTATCTCTAATCGAGCGGCTCCAGAGATGTAGTGATGTTCACCTGAGAACACTGCAGAGATTCGTATCCCATGAAGGGAATGTATCTCCATGACAATCTCACAAACGGCAATCCTGGTGGAGTTGTGGCAATACATATTTATCATATCTACCCTCTGGTGATCAAACGTGCCACTTCAAAATCCATCATTTTCCCATTCAAACCTCCCCCTGTAGGGGATTTTCCATTGCCGCGTTTGATTACCAGAGGCTACCTACATTATGTGTAAGGAATATGATATAGAATATAGCGGGGGATGGAGCTGACCAACCAACCACAAACAATTCCATATATGCCCCATGAATCGCACAATGAATCCTACATGACCAGCTGATTTTTGAGGAACATGCTGGTGAAGGCTTTACCCTCTGGTAAACATACAAAAAGCTATTGAAAATGGCCATAGAAATAGTTGATTTACCCATTAAAAATGGTGATCTTCCATAGTTATGTTAGTTTACCAGAGGGTAACCTCCCAAGTTCATCCATATTCATGGAATAATTGGTGCCAATCCGTTCCCAAAACAAGAAGCCGTCAAAATCAAACAGTGGAGAAACAACAACATTCAAAAAAAACAAGTTTCAAATGACCACCTTTCCATCCAATCAAATCTGAAGCCATGGTTGTTGGCGAAACTGCTCTCATATTTCAGCCATCCACCAGCTCCAACTGAGCGTGCCGACGGCCACGTGCCAACAGGTAGGGGCTCTCACTGCTCTTGCAGGGCCTTGGCTCAATGAACCATGGCCAGTTGGATCAGTTGGATGTGCTTTAGGGGCATTTTGGGGCATAAATTCTTCATCCCAATGGTGTGCTAAAAATGACACACATAATTTTACAAATACAGTACAAGAACAGATCATTTCAGCATGTGACACTAGAGAGCAGCTTATTGCTAGACTCAAGCATTTGATGTGGAGTCTAACAAACAAACAAAACCTGCGGTCTCGGCGGTCCGATGATTATATTTGGGCATCACTGAGCTATGCGGCTATGTAGCAGCCCCCCCGCAAACCTGTGACACCCCATCCATCTAAGATTCTGTCAAACCTCAATCGAAAGTGTAGCAAAATGTCTTGGATCATTATTGCATCAATGGATCTATTCATGACTTGCCTGGCCCTTTGAGAACAATTACTCTTATAGGGAAATGGGGTTGGTCGGATCAGCTCAGCTACTGTTTTTTATTAGGCTTCAGCCAGGAGACCTTCCGTGCACATTGTTAAAACACATGTTCTATTTACACGCTGTTGCTGTTACAGAGTATTCTGTTGTGAGTTATTCCAATCGATTTCACATGTTGTAACTTGTTCTAGCTCCCATATCTCTAGAATGTTCCTGTTTACCTTTTTTTTTCTGACATACATGGACCAGCTTGGTCAAAAACAACTAAGACAACTACCCTCCAGTACTTTGACCTGACTGGAAATAATCCAGTTTCTGATGTTTATCTTTTCTCCAAAGTTGAGATTTTCCAGGCATAAACCCATGCATAGCTTCTCCCCTTCCTGTACGGACACCGGGCCACGATGGGCGGAAAGCTTCAAAGTCCCCACCGCCCATTAGGCTCAGCCTCAGCGGGATGCCCATAGACCACAAATTGGGGATGGTTTACTACTGGTTGGTGGTTTCAATGGATTGGTTTAAGGGAAAATTTTAACCGGAAAGCCTCATACTTAATGGGAACATCTCTGGTTTCCTGCAGATTTTCCCTTAAACCAATCCATTGATGGTTTGAAGCATCTTGAAAAATATGACTTCGTCAATGGGAAGGATGACATCCCATATATGAAATGGAAAATAAAATTCATATTCCAAACCACCAAGCAGCCTATGACTTTTTTTTACCGCGTTACTTTTAGAGCCATCAATGATAGGATCATCCAGGTCCAAAATCAAGTAGAACTGGCTGGCCCTGTGGCCTCAATGGGCATCGGTGGCGCCATGTGACTGATTATGGGGGGTAAATCAAGGACTTTTGGGGACGGGGGGGATCTCTGCAACAAGGTGATGGTTTCAAAACCCATGAAAACTACGGTTACTATAGTTCTATCTCCCAGAAAAACCCTAGTTAACCAAGTTATGTGCATCACCTTGAATGTCTTCATGGAATAACCTTCAGATCCAAGTGGGACGACTCGCTGGTCATCTTGCCAATCAGCTCCAAGGTGAAAAACAACCACATTCATATGTATATTTTATATTTTCTATAAAATAAAATAACGCAACAAAAAGGAAGCATAATCAAAATGTACTGGTTGAGTATTGGTCGTTTTATCCCATGACTGGCGTTTTCCTATTTTACACCATCGCTAATCTCCGGTTACGATTCCTGGTGCATGGAAGGCACCAAATGATTGGCATAGGGGCACCAAAGCCTATAAGCACTGGAGCAATTGGTGCACTTCAGAACTGTCACCACCACCACCTGCACTGCCCCAGGTCACTACTGACCCGTCTGCCAGGATCGCTGCAAATGCACGGTCTGCAGCCTGAATGAACTGAACATTTTTGAGCTGATCTTGAACTGAAGAACTGTCCCCACCACGTCTGGGATCGCCCCAGGTGACCACGGATCCATCGGCCAAAATCGCCACGAATGCGCCATCTGTTGCGTGGATATGCTGCACATTCCTCAGCTGTTCTCGAATTGCAGAGATGTCACCACCACAGTGCGGACTGCCCCAGGCACAGACTGATCCATCCTGCAGGGTGGCAGCAAATGCGATACTTGTGGCTTGAATTTGTTGCACGTTTTTGAGCTGATCTTGAACTAGAGAGCTGTCACCACCATACAATGGATCGCCCCAGGTAATGACCGACCGATCTGCCAAGATCGCTGCAAATGCACGTTCACCAGCTTGAATCCGCTCCACATTCCTAAGCTGATCTTGAACTGCGTCGCTGTCACCACCCGAGAATTGACCACCCCAGGTAACGACTGATCCATCAGCCAAGACAGCTGCAAATGCAAAACGTGTGGCCTGAATTTCCTGCACGTTCCTGAGCCTATCTTGAACATCAGAGCTGTCACCACCAAAGCACCAGCTGCCCCAGGTAAGGACTGATCCATCCTGCAGGATGGCAGCAAATGCGCCACTTGTGGCCTGAATTCGCTGCACGTCCTTAAGCTGATCTTGAACTAGAGAGCTGTCGCCACCATACTCTGGCTCGCCCCAGGTAATTACTGCCCCATCTGCCAGGAATGCTGCAAATGCATGTTCACCAGCTTGAATCCGCTGCACATTCCTGAGCTGATCTTGAACTGCAGAGCTGTCGCCCCCATGCATAGGATCGCCCCAGGTAACCACTGATCCATCCGACAAAATGGCAGCAAATGCCGAACCTGTGGCCTGAATTTCCTGCACGTTCCTGAATTGCTCTTGAACCGCAGAGCAGTCACCACCCTGGCCTGGACTGCCCCATGTCACAATCTTGTCACCTCCGCAACACCACACAGCAAAGGCTCCACCGGTGGATGCGATTTTCGCTCGTTGGGCCAGTGCTGTGAGGTGCTCTCCCTCTTGGATGCCTGCAGCTTGCAATGAGTCCAGGGGGTTGGTGAGGGCATCATTTTTGGATGTCACAAGCCTCAAGAACTTCTGACCGAGAGATTCCTGGGCGAGAATTTGCAAGTCCGCCACGGTGGAGACTTCTGGAAGTTGCATGGTTTCACTGCGACCACTTGGCAACGAGACATGGACACAAAGCATTATTTCAAAATAATAAATATGGGAATGGATTCGAATGGGATGGATCTCTTGAGCCATTTGCACGTCTCTTCTGTTGTGTGTCCACCCAGATATGGCTGAATGCTCAGTAGATTGTCAAGTGACAATCAGACCTAACACCGAGGAAGGAACGTTAATTGAACTTGGCCGCCATCAAATGAACAAAATGCCCATTGGTCAAACACCCCCTCTGTTGAATACTATGCTCGCTGTGGTTGATTGCATCCCAAGGAAAGGGCATGTGCAAGCACCAAATCCAGGCATGCCTGCATGTGTTGAAACAAACATTGATCAAGGCCACACAATTGTTTCCATGAAGAAAACACACACATATATAGATACGTATAAACACACACACAGATATATATATATATATATAGATAGATAGATAGATAAATAGATAATATATATATATATATGTATGGCAATGGAAAGCCCCCAATAAAGATCAATTAACCATAAACAGCCACAGCAGATAATTTTCCCATTGAAAGTCCATGTAGAGGCGATTTCCCAGCCATGCTGAGCTGCCACACGCCGTGCAGTCATCACCCCAGTGAGGAACGAAGACCACCTTGGGTGGGTGCCCTGTGGGGTATCTTGTTGGGGCTATGACAGCGAAACATGGCCCATTAACTGGTTGCTGGTTGAGCCTACCCCTCTGAAAAATATGAAAGCCAGCTGGGATGATTACCCCATATATTATGGAAAAAAACATTCATGTTCCAAACCAACAATCAGTTAATGTCAACCCAGGAATAAACCATGGTATATTCATGAGGGTAATCCTCCAATAGTCATCTGATACTTTTTTTTTATACCCTGCCAATTAAACAGCCGTTTGGGGATTATCAATCCAGGGTTGACATTAGATAATTCACCTATTGAAAAAATAAAACATCCCCCCCAAAAAGAAAACAAGAACAGGGGTTGTTAATGACGTCCATTTGTGTTGATGGGGTATAATAAGCCCTATACATCCCCTCCAGTAATCAAATTAAACATAGCAATGGAAAATCTGCTATTGTCGTAAATCATAAATGGATATAAATGGGCAATCTAACAAATTGAACATCAAAACATGTGTATATCTTTAACATTCTATAATTCACTATCTAAATCTAATCATAGACTTTTGGACATCAACCACAATGATAGATGGTTGATAAACCCGTTACGTTACGTTAGGTGATTCTTGGTGTAAGCCCTTTTCTTTGACGCCCACTGTCTTCGTTCGGGGGGTCACCTCACTGCGGATTTTTGCCACTCATGACATTCAGCAAAGTAGCTATGTTTCTCTTATGTCCCTTGAAAAAACACGGCACTAGATTCCAAATGATCCCAAATCTTTGATGTTTTTTTCAGCCATGATTGGAACATGTTGATTTGAAACTTGAGAGTGATGGTTAATATCACCTTTGATCATTAACAGTCTGATCATGTGAAATTACACTTTGAAAAAGTTCATCATGCATATCATCCATGACGGGCCGGCCATGGCCGGCAAACACAATGTCCATCCACCAAAAGATTGAATTTATACCCTCTGGTTATTTAACATAGCCATGGAAAATGGTCCATTTATAGATGATTTTCCCATTAAAACCTCCATTTAAAAGGGTTTTCCATTTTCCATGTTAGTCATAACCAGATGGTAGTCATCATTAACCACCATTAGGGGGTGTTTTAACCATCATTAACCATCATTAACTATCATTAAATAACCAGATGGTAAGATTTCTAAAGGTATTGACCCACGGCCATTTCGAGTTCTCATCCTTGGACCATCTTTGGCCCATGGGATGTCCACACCTTTTGCTCGCGCCAAGGTGCGAAACTTAGCGCCCGCCGCTGCGCTTCGGAACTCTGCAAGTGTCTCAGAAGTTTCCGGGCCTTGGGCCATTGGGGTGGGCAATGGCCGAGACGGCGGGGCAAGCTATGGCAGCTATGTCCGAGACATAGGGACATGTAATATAATGTATATATATATATGCATATATTTTAAACTTTGGTAGGATTGGATGGGTAGCCACCCTATACATAAAAGAAAAAAACAGATCAAATGGTTTAGATTGGATTGGAGAAGATCCAATTGCATTGGATTGGATAGGTAGAACTCAAAAAAAAACATATTGAGGGTTACTCACCCTTCAAACGATCCTGATACAAATTAATAAATGCCGCGGCTAATTCCCAATCCTGCCTTTTCCCTAGGTTATCAGGGTTAAGTTTGGTTATTAGCCGCCAAAAGGCTGCTTGGTCGACATGTGCGAAGGAAGACACATGCCACAGCTTCGTGCATGCCAATGTTTTAATCCATCAATGTTGCAAAGAAATGCATGACCAACACAACGAAGACACACTACCCTCTGGTTATGACTAACATAGCTATCGAAAATGGCCCATTTAATATAGTTGATTTACCCATTAAAAATTGTGTTTTTCACTAGTTTTTTGTATGTTTACCAGAGGGTAAAATCAAACACCCTTCCAAACCTGAAGCAAATCAATGGGGATCTCCATTGAAGATCACAGATTTAGGTTCATTTCAGGGTCCAAATTTGGACATTGCCATTGGCTTATACACGAGGTACACCCCCAGTTGCCTTCATGATTTGGCAAATCAGTTGTGCATATATACATTATTTAGTACTTGTCATGTAAAACATGTATTAATTAAGTGCATATAATTATACATGCAACATGTAAATAGTAAATAAATAACTACATACATAATCATACATACGTGTATAAATAAGTAAATGAATATATATATACATACGTATACATATATATATATATATAAGTACTATATTTAGTACTCTCTCTCTCTATATATATATTATAAAGTTAAAAAATAATTTTAAAAAACCTTCCCCAAACTGAGCTCCTGGCCATCAACTCCATGACCTAGATGAAAATTGCCCGGAAAGCCCCTTTGTAGCTGGATGGTTTTTTCCGTGGGAAAAGCCATGGGAAAATCCACCTACAAACCATGGAAAACCATGGAAAATCATGGAGCATCCCAATCTAAAATGGATGAGAACTGGTGGTACCATGTGGTAGCCCCATTTTAGGCAACCACCAGATGATTCTGCGTGTTTTGGATGGCGATGTCGACGATGTCGAATCTTTTTGATCTATATATGTTCATCTTTTTACACATGTTTTAAGGCTAAGGGTGTTTCTCTAAATTTGAGGGCAAGAGAAGGGTCCCCCCGGTAGCAAATAAACATAAACACGATTGCTCGATGCTCTAAACCTATCTCAGATTTCATCCAGATCTTGCAAGGATTGAGTGGTTCATCAGAACATTTGCCATTTGCAAGCATCCTTTTAATAACCTCAGCACTGGCAATATCGAGACAATCCATGTTTTTTCCCTTGAATAAACCAATCTTGTCTGGGGTGCAACATCCACCCCCTTGCAACAAACGATTCCCCTATGAGTGATGGTGATCCGTTGGCTGCATTGCCATATCATATCTTACGGAAAAACGCCATTAAACCAATTCGTATATATTCATATAACTCATGTCTGCCTAAAGGGTTTGGCCATCAAGAACTCCTATGTATAGCAACTTCATAAAGATAGACCAGCAAAGCGCTACTACAAATTAGTGGGCCATGTTATATTCTAAGACTATAACTGTTTCCATCTTTTCTGTGCGAGTTTCCGGTACAACCGGGGCGAACCAGCAAGTACACGACATTTTGTTTGTAGAAAAACCAGCCTTTTTCGTTGCACACATATTCTTTTCGATAAAAAACAGCATGTTTCCCGATATTTTACGGATCAAATGCTGCCAAAGATCCCTAGATGTCCCTAGATCCCCTGCGCACCTCCTCGGTGTAGGGAGGGCCCACTTCATAGGAGCCTTCCGGCAGATCGTCCACGTCGAAGAAGGAGCCTGCAGCGCGGAGCGCCGGGCAGTTGGCATCTGATGGGGTGATTTACCATGGATTTACCACCGATTTAACATGAAAAACACTGGCAAATTCAATGGAAAATAGGGAATTTACCACCAACAAAGTGGACAAATGGCAAGTTGATGTAATATGTGGTGATGAACCATAAATCTTTGGTGCTGCAATGATGCTTGACCTTCTTGAGGTACAGGTGACGGCGTTTTGGATGCTGCCTGGTTTGTTGACTGCCTGCTTTACGTTTAATTTTTGGCGGGACCGTTGGTGAACCATCTAACAATCCCCAAAGTTGGCTAAGAATCAAAGTGTGTGGCTAGAATCCATCCGGGATGCCTGGGATGCCTACTGACTAGTCGGCTTCGAAAAATCCAGCTCTGATTCACCAGATAAAAACATGTTACAAAAAAATAAGTTCCCCAATAAGAAACAAATTAATATTGATAAAACATATTTGGGTATCAAATTGGACCAACATCTCCGGTCCCTGAGTCCCTTCACCCCCAAAGTTTCGCAGCCTCTTGAGCCAAAGAAGGCGTCCACCTGAAACTGTCTGGATGCCACTGGAAATGGCGAGTCCAGGTGCCACTTTTGGGGATTTGTGAAGAATTTGGGACCCAAATGAACCATGGGTTTCCAAATTACCAGTTGCAGATTTTTGATGATTTTTCGGGATCCATTTTGGAACACATTCAAGTTTGCCGGCTGGATTGACATTGTTTCCCAATTCTGGCTCAATCATCGGATTTTGTTTGGGTTTGATGCACACTTGTATCAATTATCATGTACAATGGATCAATACTGGTCATCATAGTTTGACACCTTGTACGTTGCTAATCTATGCTAATCTGAAATAATTCTAGTCTGTCTATGTCCCTCCGAAAGAGGCAGCACACAACTCAGCAAACCTAACAAAATCCTTGGGCAATGATCCAATATTGATGATCCATCGCCCCGACATCGCAGAATCATTCTCACGGTCTCCATATCTCATAGCCACAGCAAAACTCCAAATCTCAAATCATTTTTTTCGTATCAAAAAGGCAAAGGAATGCTCATCACAGCACTTTTGATGGGAAAATAGATGGAGAATTCACCACGATCGCCGGTTTTCCCAGCACTTGCAGTACCATCCAACTATCGCTTCGCAGTTCTCCAAGTGGCGTCTGGGAAGGCAGAGTAATACTGCGCAAAGTAGCAGTTCCTCATGTCGCAGGCGCCATATCTCTGGGATATACCATCCAATATGGGTCATACATGAGAACAGTCCAAATAATGTGGGTAAAACAATAATTCTGGGTTCAATTATAATAATTCACTATATAACCTGAAATAAGGCCATCTTGGGAATGATTCCCCTTACTAACCATGATTATAGTGAGGTCGCAGTGAGGTCGTTATAATTTACCCAAATAAACAAACCACTCATGACTGGGAATGGTGCCCATACCATCCATAAAAACGGTGATGACTGGGTGATGGTTTATGACATTGTTTTACCCACATTACTAGGGTTACTGATTACTTATCATTGTCATCATGTTGCTGACTAATGGGCTGAGGATAGTGGGGATTTTATGAGTAGTGTTTCTGAAGCGGTTCAAGCGCTTCAATATGGTGGCTCCAGGTCAAAATACGAAAATCCTCCAAACCCAGAACCTAACTGAGCACTTTTGGCCCAGTCAAGGGGCAACCCCTTGCCGTTAAAACAAGCAAAAGGGGCGCCACCAAATGCAGCACGAAAGAGCGGTGAGAGGTGAATACAAGGACAAAGGACAGCATGATGCTGACTCGCTCAGTACCCAATTCCTGATCGCCATGCAACCACTTCTGCCTCTAAAGCATCAACTACCTTTCGACGCTCAACTTCCATCTCCGATGGTGTCTCTGACAGCCAACCATGGAAGTTCAAGGCAGTTCGTCGGCAGCGGGCCAAACAAACGCCTTCAGGATTCCTTACACGGGTGACACTCGGATGGCCCTGGCAGCCCATCTCGCACATATGCTCCAAGAAGGTAGGCCAATCAATTTTCTTGTCACCAAAAACATGTCGAGCAAGGCGAGAGTCGACTAATGTCATGATCTGGGTTTGTCGGTCTGGAAAGTCACCACCAGCAATGCCCTGCGCGGCCCTTTGCATAGACCTTGTGGAAAATCCTTTCCAACTGTTTTCTTTCTTCGTCATCTATCAGTCTTGGCGATGGCCAACGGATGCTTTCAAGTTCATTGAGTGCGAGCCATGCTAGCATTTCAACAATGTTAGCAGAGAATGAAGAAGGGAACGCCCATGAAAGTAGCAAACCAAGCGAGATCCCCTCAGCTTGCTCTGGACTGGCACACATCTGCCTCCAAAGCTTGACTCCTCTCAATAGAGCAGCCACTGACCGTCGATACGTCTGTTGTATTCCACAACTGGCTTCTTGTTCCAACCAATGGATGAATGTGGCCCAGCGCATACGCGACAGTGGGTTCTCACTCTCTGAATCCCACGGATTCCGACTGAAAGAGTCGTCCTGCGCAGCCTGCGGCCGAGTTCTCACACCAGGCTTCTTGGACGAGCTTCACTTGATGTAAGTACTGAGCTTCAGCTGCCCTGTCTGACTCCAGCGCTTTGAATCTCAGGAATTGGCGATAGATTCGCTGGACATGTTCAACTGTTGCTTCTCTCATCGGCTCTTCCAGCTGGATTTCTCCAGGTTTCTGACTGATTTTGGCATTTAAAAGGGCAACATGAATTCCGATGGCTATCTTGGATAGCACCCTTTGTCGGATAGCTGTGATTTTACCAGGTGAGTCCCTGCTCAATGCAGAGCTGGGTCGCCTCAAGAGTGCGGTCATAGGACTGACAGGTGCACCAGATTTGGGCCTTTTCTAGGCCGACGGCAAGGATGGCTGGGACGTATGGCGCAGTCCACGATCGATTCTGGCATCGGAGGCATCTGTCACAATGACACGATCCGGTTGTGTCTGTGCCCGACTTACAGGCCTATCAGGCCTATGCCTTTGGGAATAATGATCCAGAAAATGCAGAAAACGCTTTTCTGCAGGATCTCTCGCAGTTCTGCGCAAGACAGGTTCCGAGTTGCATCGCCCCAAGGACATGAGCGCTACATGCTGCTACAAAATGCCCAACAAGACAGGGCTTCTTTCAACTAGTGTTTCTGAATATAGGAATGGAATAGTGCTGGACTAGTATGGTACATCCCGTTCAATTATTAGTCATCAGTCTTCATAGGCTAGTCCTGGGAGGTACTATGCTAATATCTGGATGATATCCTACATAAATATTAACTCGATTTGAAACAGGTCACGCTTGTTGGCCAAACTGGAATGCATTGTGATCTTGAGTGCTTCTGCCTTACTACCCACTAATCAACCAGGAAACTTATCACTGAGCTAGATTCAAATTGCATCAAAGTGAAGTATCTCATGTATGTGTTTTTTGCCGTTTAAGATGCGGGATTTCTTGCGTACTTTTCCAAAACTTAGATAGCTTAAAAATACCATGTCTTACGATCCAGTCGGGTGGCTTTCTGTGCAAAGTTGCTATTTAAACAAAAACACTGGCAACACATTTGGAACAAAAAAAGCGATTCTACAGCACATACCACTCTAAAAGTGGATTTCACATATTGAATCCCTCCCCCCTGAACCCATGGTCTATGGGGACTCTTATGGACCATTTATGGGGCGTTTGGGATGAATAGATCGCCCTTTGGGAGTCCCCACAGAGGCGATGCGAAGAGCTCGCAGGTCACGCCCATGTGGTCCCGGAGCCAAGCAAAGACCTGCAGCGCGCGCTGCGCGCATGGCAAATTGTTCAGCGAACGTCCATGGGACTCCACTGGAAATTTTAGACCAATACATACTGTGGATGGGCCAGCAAAATCCTTCACCAGATGATACAGCAGATGGTTTATCCAATTATTTAAAGGGGTTTTAAACATCCAAGGTGGTGCAGGATTTTGAAACCATCCACAGTATCAATATATATCATCCATATATGATCTATATCATGGGGATATCATGAGGTAAGCTCAATAATAAACCATCACCACTTTGGTTTTTTCATTGGACATACCCATTGGTAGGAAAGGTTGTGCATGACATGCATGTGGGTTCACAGGGCTTCCGGGATTCCAAAATGACTTGCCGGCTCAAAGGACCAAAGGAAAGAAAATCAAGACCCGCAGTAGCGACTGCTTCTTTTTTTCTCACGCAATCCATCCGCAAATAAGACTATCAATCAAATGATTGGATCCTCTTGTTGGGAAACATGTAGAGGGCACCGTGGTCTGGTTGGTGGTTTCAACCCCTCTGAAAAATATTAGTCAGTTGGGATGATTATTCCCAATATATATGGAAAAATAAATTTCTTGTTCCAAACCACCAACCAGTGGTTGTTTCATTTCGTTTCCATGAAATTCCGTTGCTCTTTGCAGGATTTGGGCCCAAGCATCGATCCTCTAAGGGGGATCAAAGGGTGCCCCCGCTGACTCCGGCGCGGCGGCGTGCATATTCCCACCTGACCCAGGGGCAGCACCTCTGACATTTAGAAGTCCTTGAACATGTGACCAACGGATTGGTTGAATTGAAAATCTACAGAATCCCATGGGTATCATGTATTTTTTGCCACCTTTTACCACCCAAAACCTGAGGTTTTCCTGATTTTTTCCACCAAAACCCAGGGAAGTAAGGCAGCGTTTTCCTGAAGCTAAACCAAGTCACACCTTGGCTGCCTTGCTGCGCGGGGTCTAAACCAATGAAGGTCACCTCACTGAAATAAAAGTGGATGGCCCAACTTGTCCCCCAGGAGTGGCAAATAGATGTGACTATGAATTTTCTGCGGGTATTACATGAATTCGAACCTCTTAAGACCTTTGAAGGCTGAGGACCCTTTGATGATCTTATGATATGGTCTTAACATAATTTGAAATGATTATATATAAACAGTCTTAAACCATCTTAGCCCCACCTAGTCAATCTTGAATATCTCAATAAATCCTGGAACTCTACAAGGTGCTCATTCTCACGTTGGTCAACACAATCAGGTCACCCTATTGCTGGGCACCACTTGGGCAGTTGAGATGGGAATGGCTCAGCAGATTGTGGGCCCCAATGGGCGCACAAAGTTTGTCATATTTGGTCTTTCTCATTCTTTATCCATTCATTTTTGTTGGGCTCTATAGTATAGTTTTGAGTCATTCCCACCTCAAGGCCCCAGGATCTAACCACATCAGAGAACCAACCGCACCAAGGAAATGTTTATCCGGACAAGGGGGCCAATCATACGGTGTCCGCAAAAAAACTAAGTTCTATAAAGTTCTACAGCTAGTTAGTAGGTTCCCCCATTTACGGCAAGAGGTACGACAGTATTAGACTACATACCTCACCAGTTGGTTTTATTTGGTGTTCCCATATCTTCAACATTGACCCATTGGTTAAACCCATCCAACCTGGCCAAATTGGGGTACCGCCACAGTCTGGGAAAAACCATGCGAAATCTCCGAAATCTAAGCATCAAACGTAGCGTCGCAGCATGCAATACCTGCAGCATCCGGAACATTGGAGAAATAAACAGCAAAAAATGGGGATGGCTGGAGTCTTAACTGATTTAACCATCAAACCATAACCTTCCGCAGAGGTTTTTGGCATCGCTTCACCATGCTTCACCACCAACAATTGTGATGCTTCATCTTCCCAAGCATATGGAAAAAAAAACCAGGTGTATTGCAGAGATTCAGGAACTTGATTCATTTTGATTCCAGATTTGGTGAGGCCAAAACGAATACGTATGCCACTGCTGTACGAACTGATCTGCCATATGTTCGACGTCAACCAGGTGGAAAATTGGACGGTGAAGCCAAGTCTACAGCAGGTGTCAGTCCGACATCACATCAAAATGCGGCGGCTCAGCCCCTACTCATTGAAGTCAATATGGGTATGGGTCAATACCTATAGATACATTATTAGTGGGATGAACATCCGTTTGCCACCTATTTTGATGTGAACTACAGGGCTACATGGTTTTGACCCATTCCCATATCAATCGTTAAAGCGGAAGTTCAGCAAGTGCCAAAATGGATCAAAATGGTCCACCTTGATGGAGTGACACAATTACCCCAGCTGCATCATCTGCATCATTGGAATGATCCTGCGGTTCCATCGCCACATTCTGCGCTGTTTCCCATGGAAAAAAACACACGGGTTTTCCCCTGAGGTCTCCAGCATGCGATGCCGAAAGGCCTCCTGCAGGGCCCGCTCACATATATAACCAGCAGGTTGGAACCAATACATATAGCAGTATAGCATCTATGTAATGAAGATACATGGAGATAAGATATATGAAGAGTGGAATTACGTTGAAATCTCAGGATTTTACGCATATTCGAAGTTGGGGCCTGAAAAGACGCAGCCCTTGAGCCATCCCAAATCAGCGTGGCAGTGGCCTAATCCCTGTCAGCTAGCCTTATAGGTCAACATCCCTCCAAAAACTCAAGCCAGCACCACTAATCAATGTGGTACTGTGGATGGAGATGGATGGAAGAAATCTTGCACCTATCTATCAAGGATGGTTGAAACTCTATAGGTAATGGGATAAACATGGATCAACCATCTATCAACTGGTGCAGGATTTCGCAACCATCCACTGTATCAAAGTGACTATAGTTATAGAGTAGTGATTCAACAAGTTGGGAGCTGCACGAGCAGCACATGTTTTGTCTCAACCTCGAACCTGTTTCCCCCACACCTCAGAGACCTGGCCGCCATTGTGAACCTGGTGCTGACGCAGCTGAGGAACGTTGGGAAAGAGATCATTGTCTATGCAAATAATCATATATATACATAATATATGATACTACTTGTTGGAGGGAGACCCCCTGTAGGGTAACTTGCTGGTGAAAACCGAACTTTCTTGCTTGTCAAGTGATACAATATCCCGACTTCCGTGCGAATGTCCCCAACTCTTGGCAGGGTCGTCATGTTCGCTGGAATGTCCTACATCCTAAAATATCCTTGGTTTTCACCCCATGTTTGCTGGTTAAAATCATATTCACACACGGTTAAAACATGTTAAAACCAACATTCTTGCTGTCCCAAAATGTGGTGCTGATTCCCCTGCAGGGTGCTCTGAGTTCACCCCATCTTCGGCGAAGCACCTCGTAGAGCTGTCGCAACTTGACCATGTGCATTCCGCTGATGGGTATCTCGTCCTGGTCGCTCCAGGAGATGAGCACGTGTAGCCAAAAAAAGGTTTTAAAGTACCCATCCAAGGTCAAAAAAAAACATGGCAGAACAGAATGTAGCGTAGCAATTTGCAATGCGTTACAACAGCTGTACATTGATAGTGTTGAATTGCAGAACGTTTTTTTTTGGCGGCGCACAGGTGTATTGCCATCGTCAGACACACACATCATAGCATGAACATGTCATATATAACTGAAAATTGATATGTTTCGGGGCTATGGTTCAGCATTTCAGCATCAGGATAAAACCATCTTAAGTGCGTGTACCCAAACAAAAGCCATGAGTAACAGCCAGCGAAACTTAGCATCTGGTAATGACTAACAGTTCGCTATTGAAAATTACCATGTAGTTCTTTGATTTACCCACTAAACACGGTGATCTTCCATAGTTTTTTGTATGTTTACCAAAGGGTAGCAGTCATCGTTCTGCCTCCTGGAACCTGATCTTCCCTGCTTCTCGACCTGCAACGTTTCTTGAAAGGGTGGATCCTCAAGTCACCATAGGTTTAGAAACTCAAGTACTATAATTCTGGATGTTTAGGGATGTTTAGGGGGTACCATTCAATGACTTAGGACACCTTCATCTCCTAACCGTGACCTTGTGTGCCGCGCTACTTACTTTAGGTCTAACAAACTCTATCCGATAGCAAACTCAGTCATACACTGTATCAACGCCTGGGCGAATCCCTATTTCTTTTCTACCCAAAAAGCCATGAGGATGGTGACCATGTTTGGGCATGATATCTCATTACTGGCGAGAGGTCCAGGATTTCTTCATCCCATGATATAGAGTCGCTGATTTGCCGCTGTATCCTATACTGTAACTACTGTGTTATTGGGGTTACTTCACGACTTGATACCCCATTGAAGCCCATGGTCTCTTGGGGAGAATGCGACGACCCTCTGACCTTGGGGTCATCTTTGAAGTCGGCTTCGTTGAATCCCCGGGATGCAACTATCTTGGTCATATGGTCATGAAACAAAGAAACCTTGATCCAAGCTGCACACCATGAACATATCAAAAAAAAAGAGTTTGAATGCATTTGAATCCCACTATTATCATCTGATTACCCATAGTAGAGACTCCAATTTTATCCGGGTTGGTGGTTTTAACCATCTTGAAAAATATGAGTTCGTGAATGGGAAGGATTAATTATCCCATATATGAAATGGAAAATAAAAAATGTATGAAACCACCAACCAGTTTCCAAGGGATCTGTAGATCCAGGCGGTTCCGAGTTCCCCCAACCCGGGCCCAGCGCCAGCGCCACGCTGGTCGCGCTGGTCGCGCTGGTCGCGGCGTCGGAGGTGAAGTCCTGGAGCTGCTGGGCCAAAGCCTCCGCCTGGCTGATACATTGCTGACCCACCGCTACACACACAGATATATATATATATATATATTTGTGTGTTTATGTATCATGAGATGTTAACAAATACATATATATATATATATATGTACATATAATTGCATATATATATATATATATTAATGCACATACATCTGCAATCTATATACACTTATTTTTGCACATACAAACATGCATGTGTATATATAGAATAATATGATCGTGAGATTTGGTTTTGTAATGGCAGGGATTTGACTATTCTGATCCGGTTGATGATTTCAACCATTCCCATAAAATATGAATGTCACTTCACTTGGGATAATAATCTCAAATGGGATTGGCAACTAATGAGTGAAACAAAGTGAAACCACGCAGCATCTAGATTTCTTCATGGGATGTCCCCTAGCTTCTGATAAAACCTATCTGCGAATTTTTAGCCGTCACGGACGATTCCTGAGATGCCAACATATGCTGAAGCCCCAGGTAGCCACCCGACTCATGAGTTCTGGGCATCCCCAACGAGATCCGAAACCTTTTTCAGGACCTGCACGGCCATCTCCTCTGCCTCTGGCGGCAGCTGCCAGGTACTCCAAAAATGGACAATTGAAGTGGATACCAACTGGGGCTAATATGGCAGTACAAATACTGGGTCTAACCAATGATTTGGTGGATTGAATCATCAAGCATAAGGAACCAGAGATCGAACATAATATATCTTGGAAACTGTCAATTTTTGTTCTGGGAAATTTAGGGGGTTACTTCAGCCAATCATGGGGATACCGGTGAACATAGACCAATAATATGATATAGGTTTGCCCAGAAATGGTTCATAGCCGGTTTTATGCTTCTCATTGGAAAGATGATCACCCACAAAGGGGGCTTGGGGTGGTGAACCTCATTAGGGTACCCGTAAGGAGGACAATCAGGAGAGAAACCATCCAGGAATGAAGAAATCGACCATTTCATCCATGATCCATGTCCAACCAAATATGACTGCCCTAAGATACTGTACCCTCTGGTAATGACTAACAGTTTGCTATTAAAAATGGCCCATTGAAATCGTGGATTTCCCATTAAAAATCATCAAACAAATGTGATTTTCCATAGCTTTTTGTATGTTTACCAGAGGGTCATTTGGGGATGACCCCCAAATGTCACAACGTGAGGGCACTGAAAAAATGCCTACATGATTCCTTGCATCTACCTTTGGTTAGCTAATGTTATCTAACATAGCTATGGAAAATGGCCTATTTATAGATGATAAACATGATGACTATTTTGAATGGCGATTTTCCAGTTCGCTACGTGACAAATAACAAATTTCTAGTGGAAACTCATGGCAGGGTCAATATTTCACAGATGATTCCTTCAGGAAGGGGACCCAGAGTTCTAAGTTGCGGTATAGCCCCATCTAACTATAGTTATATCATGTTATATCATAGTCGTTATATCCCCTATAAACCCTACTTAACCAATTCACCAGTCAACTAATTTTGGTAAAACAATGTCATAAACCATCCCGAATTTCACCGTTTTTATACGTGTTATGGTTACCATTCCCTTAAATGGGTGGTTTATGGCATTTTTTTTAGCCACATTATAGTCAACAACGTAGCGAACATTATGATCACAAGCAGTGCTTCCAAAAGATCAATGGCCATTTCAGGAACCTAAATTGGAGGTACCTAGCATATATAAGGCCTATGTAAGGCCTATGTAAGGGGATATACCCACAAAATATGGCCTTATATGGTACAGTACCTCCATTTTTGGATCCTGGAATTCCCATTGAAAAGAGCCGAAGGTCGGGCTGGATGTCCAAGGTACGGCTGTGCGGAAGCGAATGGAGAGACCCACAGTGCCATCTGGCTGCTGGACCACCAGCCTGAGATGGTGATGATGCACCCGAAATGGATAGAATGGTAAATAGAAAACGTTGGAGCAAGAAAAATCAGAATGTTTATGTAAATATGTAGTGTGTACAGGTAAAGTTACCAACAATATCAACATGTTTATCTGTTTACCTAGGACATAGGTGTACGAGCCAATGTGCTCGTCATGGAAATACGTTTTTTTCTACCTTTTTGGAGACCGCTATGCCGCTAGAAAAGGGACAACATTCATTTCAGCGCTGTCAGATGTTTTCACAAACAAGGAACTGCGCTTAACTCCCCACAGGTGAAAACATGGTCCCAAGTAGAAAACAACCCGTGATAATTCACCCTTGAATGTGATATAAACATATATGAACCCTTCAACACGACGGGAACCTGGAATAACCACCAAAACGAGCACCCGGAATTCAACATGAAATCCAAGAGTTGGTCGAGTGGGACCGCCCTGGGGCTCCCGAACTCATCGAGCTTCTTTCTGTATTTGCATTCTGTGGTAGACCTCACCGCATCGCATCCCAGCTTTCCCCGGGGAAACGGGGTTTTATAGATGTCTCAAAAATAACACCTTGCTTTCCCTTGTGGTACCCTCCGGTAATGACTAACATAGCTATTGAAGATGGCCATTTATAGTTGATTTACCCATTAAGAATGGTGACTTTCCATAGTTAGTAACCATTTACCGACCCTACCAGACCACTGAGCGCTGGACTTGCGCCCCGTCCAATCACCAGCCTTGGTCAGTTGTGATCTAAGGCGTTGCCAGCGAACGGTGGTCAGCGGCGTCGTTGGAGTTCCACAGCCGTGCAAGTTCCATGTTTGTCTTTCAAGGCTCATGCTTGGGGGCCACAAGTTAACCTAAAAATATTTATAAATTAAACGGGTATACCTACAGGCCAGGCAGTGGATTTCGTTCACCTTCAGCAGGTTGTTTCATCACAAGCATGAAAAAGAAAAGAACCAAACACAACAAGTGACAGGTTCTGAACTCAGCCCTGATCCAGCACCTCCAGAGTAGATATAGAATGATGTAGCAGAATGATATTCACTTTGCTGGCATCAAATGGGCTGGAGATGAAAAAAAGTTTGTTTCTTCCAGATTTTGTGTTTCATCAACCCAGTGACTCTCAGTATAGAGCATATTGGGATCTAGATAATATGGGTAACACTAGCACCCCTATCAAACATCCATCATAAATGTAGATAATTTCAATGAGGAGAAGAACCCCAACCCATGAAATCAATGATTCTAATTGCCATATTTCTCCAAGATATTATCGATCATTACCTGGGCTGGGTTTGTCTGAAAAATAGCACTGCTAAACGACTGCTAAACATGTTTCCACATTGGAATTGCATTTTTTTTTGCGTATCCCCATTCTGAAACCACACCAAATCCTCAAAATAAATCAAAATAAAATCTGTTGGCCGTGCTTTGTGCATATCCAAATTTCATCACATGTTTCAACAACCCCCAAAAAGATGCCCAAACGTGTTTCCAGCATGTTCGAACTCAATGATGTTTCCTCCGTATATTTTCCAAGCTTCCAACGTTTCGGCATCTTTTTGCCCATATGCTCCATGTATTGAATATTTACTCAAAATTTGCCCGAACAAAATCACCCAGTTTTGTAGGTAAATATACCAGCACCATGGAGCATATGGATTGGGGTTATCAACTGATGGCGCGGATGTTTATTCCCCGAGTCACCTGCAAGAAGGCCGCCAAGGCACGTTCACCTGAAGCCATTGCTCTAAGGCATCCACCTGCAAGAAACCATGGATGTACAGGATCCAGTTTCCCATGTTTAAGGACCAGTTGCGCTGCTTAGTAGAATTTAGGACACGTCATGGGAATCTAGGTCTATTAAACCGAAGATTAATTAAATTAGGGGAATGAAAAGAAAGTAGTACCATCTGGTTATTTAACATAACCATGGAAAATCACCATGTTTAATAGCTAAACCATCTATAAATGGGCCGTTTTCCATGGCTATGTTAAATAACCAGATGGTAAATGTAATGATGCATGGAACGGGATGTCGCCCACCTCCTTCGTCATCAGCTGCGATGGGTCCTGCACAGCTGGGTGTGGCGTCAAGCAAGTGGAGAGGGTGAGAAAAAGGAATATCATGTGGAACATGGTCACAATGTTGATGATGAGGAGGATGCTACTGTTTATTTGCACACAGCCATACATATGTTTTATGTGTATATATATAAATAGAGAGAGAGAGAGCACACATGCCCGAAAACATCGTCCAAATTACGTCCCAGCTGACTGCATGGCCCTGGCAGCAAGCCACAGCACATGCAGCAGAGACGCCCTTTCTCTTTCCATCTGTCGCATCTCAAGGCAGCCTGGCGGAAGACTCTGGTCTAGTACCAATCTGACCTTTGATGAATATATGTTTGAGATGAATGGTAAGGTATATAAGCCATAGCAGCAGGTAGAGTTGAGTGACAAAAGTGAATCAGCAGAGCATTTTGCACGTGTTTCATGCTGATTTTCAAGGTCCCTGCGTTGAATTTGGGCCATTTGAATCAGTTTGGGATGTTCATCATCCTGGTGTGTTTGAAACACAGCTGCCCTGAGATCACAAAACAAAGAACACCCTGAAGAGTCACAGCAAGGGCCCAATGCCTCTAGACATCTCTAGACTCAGCCCGAGACGCTGATCATGCTCGCTGTTTCACGGCCCCTCAGTCGAAGTGGCGGTTTCGAGGTCCACGGCTCTGTGAGTCTTGGCCAAATGAGGATGCTCATGGATCTCAACGCGCGCATCCACAGTGTTACAGCATACTTACTTTATCATGCACAGCTCCCTGGAATACGTGCCACTGGAAAATTGGTTGTCAAACACCCAGTGGTGGGTTCAGTGTACCCAGGGTGCCACACTCGCCGCTACAAGCAAACCAGTGGCCAGCGCAGCCACCCAGAGACCTTGCCATAGATCACGGAGATCAGCCAGAGCCGAACTACATCACTCAGCCAAATAACATTTTGTGCCATGATGGTCAAGCAGCAAACGATGTCTAGGTCTAAGGAGCTCATGTGCAAGACACACCGGTGTTTAAATGTCGTTTCTTTCGAGATAACACATCTTGAAGACAAATCAGGATCTGTGGCCCGACAGGCAGGCCCCACTCGCTGGTTCAAACAACTCAAACATATGCCGTGCTTGATCATCAGGTACCCAAGTTGGACAAGGTTTGACACATATCCACATGCTTTTCACACCAGGGCGCAGCAGCTTGTGGTGGAGAGACGTCGTGGCTCCCACAACAACTTGCGGGGAACCACCAGTAGAAGCATCCTGGCGTCGTTTGAAGCCCCTTGGATGATACCAACGGGGTACATCCCATACCATTGGAATCCTAATCCCACCCTGCCAATATCTGATATTAAACTTTACCGGTTTAAATATTTCCCCAAAAATCAGTGAAGCGCCTACTAAACCATGGCTGGCATATGGGGGTGTTTAGTTAATACTAGAGAAGATTTCACATTCATGGTCATGCCACAAAAACACATATTACTGCAAGGCTCATCCAGTCAAACACTAAACATCAACCAAATGGGGCGACCCCAGACCAGCAGAAAAAAGAGGCAAACCATACATTCCCTTAAATGATAACACAATATAACACATAAAAACCGATAGTAAATGGACAAGTTATGACAATATGCCATAAGAAAATTATATGCACTAGATTTTTTTTATGATTAGTTACATTTAATTACCATAGGAATCGATAGGGTATTCGCAGAAGATTCCTTCTTTGCCAACCAGGGCTCCACAACCCTGGCCTCACCGTTGGACACTGCAGTTCCACGGCCTTTCCATAGCCGATGCGCTGCATCTGCCGCTGGTGGTAGTAATAACCTCAGGGGAAGCCATAGGGGTTGGGGAAGTTCTCGACCTAAGAGGTGAAGATCAAACAAATCTTGAAAGCATCGTTCAGATCCATCCACTGTCTACAAGGTGGTGCCCCCCCAGTTATAAGTCGGTTTATAATCCCCAGTAACTATAGAATACTATAGATATCACCCCCTAATCAACCCTAGTTATTGGACTTATAAACCAACTTAGCTAACTATGGGGCACCACCTTGTGCTTCTGAGAGAGATTTCAATCTCTTTTGTGTTGGGACTTGCGTGCTATATTACCGATTTAAACCTCAGCCAATCAACGCGACAGGGTCAACTCCTCCATTTCAACGGATTTTTTCTTATATGTATGATCTCCCACAAGAAAGTGTAATGTACACAACCTGTTGTTATATAAATATGGTGTGAGAAGAAATCTTAAACCGTCAAAATCAGAGTTCCCAACGAATTTCCATATTATGCGTTTGTTTTTAAAATAGGGTACGCCTACATATGTTGGCTAATCATCATGTTCCATCATATTTTCCTGTTTCAATGGTTAACGGTTACCCTCCACTTAAAAAACATAGTTAAATGGACCATTAGTTCGATGATTTACCTACTAAAATGGTGTGTTCTCATCATTAGTTATGTTAGTTTAAGGGTATCTTATCTGGGGCTACACCCAATCAACCTTCAGACAAACCTATTCTGGCTCAAATTCTGATAGCTAATTATATTTCTCTAGAATTCATTAAGGTTACCATCTGGTTATTTTTCACGTAGCCATGGAAAATCACCATGATATCAACCATTTATAAATGGGCCATCTATACCATGGCTATGTTAAATAGCCAGAGGGTATGTTAATTTTGCCCTAGATCAATGGATTGGTTTTCTTGGGAAAATCTTAACCGGAAACCCCCATGATCAATGGTAAAAACCCATGGTTTCCGCCCAGAAGCCGAGGCCAGGGATCAGCAAGGCGCCAAAGACGGGCACTGTGATCCTAGCAGGTTTGGGACACCAAGAACTATGAACAAATTGGCATTTTTGAGATATGTTTGAGATATATCCTATTATATCCTATATTGATATTTCACTTTTTTGAACAATGAAAAACTGCGAGTTCCACTGACAAACATGTAGTGCCAATCTTTTTTTTTGCCTGAAAAAATGAAGTTTCTCCGCTGGTTAGTATATACTGCATCCCCATTTGCAGCAATCAAGAGATCAAAGTACTCAAGTGCACATGCTAGGCTGAATCATACCCCGCCTCGAATTCGCGGCAAAGGGATGGAACAGTAAGGTTTAAATTGGCTTATCCGTCCTCCACCAAGCCCTGCTGAAAGTTGATCCCTGCCTAACCGTCTTGGAAGCCGATGGCAGATCTTCACCCTGGAACCACCTGCCGCCCCAGCTGTGATATTCAGCGCAAACACCACGATATTCACCAAGAGAAACGCTCTCCAAAACTGATCCGCATTTCCAAAAACTGAGAGCCTCCATGACAAGAAACTATGAAACAAATAAAAGGTAAAACATATAGCTCCATGGTACCCATTCCATCTACTGCTTCTTGGTTCCAAAATTCTCCCCGTGGATCGTCCCATCGTCCCACGGATCGGAACTGGTAAGTAGGGTCATAAGACACTTAAAAGAACATTAAAAAACAACAACCTACCCATATCATCCTATATATATATATATATTTGTAGGAAATCAAGCCACAATCAGCCAGTAAGCGCGCACACTGTTTTGCTTGAGCCATGAAGTAACAGATACATTACAATGGACAACAGACACTACTTTACAGGGAGGTATGGGGAATACCAAATAGTACTCCCGTAAAAACACCCCCCGTTTACCGCAACTGCTTGGCAGTTACGGTAAATAATGTGCCTGTAGTCCGCCGCTGCAAATCGACCTGAGTCAATGTAAAAAATGTTCAATGACTAATCCTATGCCGAATGCGAAATGGGCTCGTTTGCAACGGATGTCAAGGTGATGGACGAATGCTCGAATGCAATTTGCATGCTTCTTTTACGCCGGAGTTGGCTCGAGGTTGCACACGGCACGGCCTTGGCTCCCGCCAGGCGTCTTCAAATGGAATGAAGGAACAATACTATTCCTCTATTGTCATCCCAATCGGACACCATGGCATGGAAAAACTGTACAGCCATGAAAGTGCAAATCGATTTGAGTCCTTGCCTTGAACATCCAATTGTATGGCTTGAGAAGTTATGGATGATATTTTAATTCGTTCAAACTGTGCAGAAGTTTGTGCATAGAAGTTCACTTGAATGGAATAATGCATAATGTGCGTCAAAGCTTTGGTTTGTTCAATGGGTGCAATGCCTGCCAAGTTTGTCATAGACAGGCATGCCTCCCGGCAAGCAAATTTGAAAAGGAAAGATATGACCTAAGTGTCAATGCGAGTCATCCCATAGTTCAGGTCCAGCGCCAGTACCAGCCTCGCTGTTGATTCCAGTACCACGTGTAGCGGTAGCCCTGAACCCAGTAGGAACCTCCTTCAAAGTCACCGTAGGCCACACCTCCCGGTGGGCTTCTGCCTTGCTTGCCCTTCCCCTTCTGCTGTCCCTTCCCTTTGGTCTGTCCTCCACCTTTGTGATGACCTTTTCCACCACCACCGCCCTGGCCGTAAGGACCGCCGCGAGCAGGCTTGCCAAGATTCGGTTCAAACTGCTCGTGATGGGGTCGTTGATGTTCAGGTTGGCTGATGGCTGCACTTGCATGAGGAAGACTGACCTCCCGGTCGTCGCCGGTGGTCTCAGACTCCTTGTGCGTCTGTTGGGAGGCAAAGTTCGACCATTGCAGCTTGCTGAACTCCACCAATTCTTTCGCGATCTCTTTGGCATCTGAAGCATCAGGCACAAAGTCACGATTGCCCCATCCATAAACAATGGGTAGAGGTCTTTGCCTTGGCTTGATGAACTTCGCCACGTAGACTGCGAATTGGCCAATGTCGAGAAAGACGCCCCGATGCGACACAAACACCTCGGTGTGAAGATCCAAGGGTTGGTCGGGCTCCCGCTCCGACGATGGCACAAAGATCAACTTGGTGGCCATCTCAAGCTTTTCACCAAGAACCTGAGCTTTGGTGCGCTCAATGGTCGGGCTCACGCAGCCAGCCAAACGCTCAATGAAGAGCAAGGCCTCCGGCACCAAGTTTTGATTCGCCGCATTGAACTGAAAGAACGGGTCGCGGACGAGTCGGTCAACAAGGTCTTTGAAGCCCCTTTTCTTGAAAGATCTGACGTAGTTCTTGGCCATGTCTCTCAAGTTGCCATAGGTGCTTCTGGTCCGGATGGCTGTCGAAGAAGATGATGATCCCTTCTCCGGCTGCCTGGCTACTCTGCCTCTTCGCGGGTGGTTGGAGATCACCTTGTCCATGGAGAAGGGCACTCCTCTGGTACGGGCCATCGCCTCCCGGCGGGCAACTTCCGTGGCGATGTTGGCATCGGTCACGGGTTCCATCTGCCGGAAACAGCGCGGGCATTTCAAATGCCCATCCATCATCAGATATCCACAGATCGGATGGCCACAACGTACCTGAGGCGTGTCTTGGATCTGGTTGTAGGAAATGTCCTTGAATTGCAACTCAAATCCGTGTCGACCTTGCCCTCGACTCCAATTTCCACCACCGGGTCCATTCCGTCCACGACGTTGGAAGCCACAGGCATCCGTGCTTGTCATGGCGGCCATTTTTCCAATGGTGTAGCCGGGCACCAGCTGAGAACCTGATGCCGGCTCACCCTCCCGGGTGGCAGTACTCTTCTCGACTTCAATGTCTTCACGCCTGGAAAAGGGGAGGAGCTTGCCGAACTCAATGCGCTCTTTGATGCCTTCAAAGTTCAACTGGGCATTTTCCATCAACATTTCCATGCGGCTCATGAGAACATCCGTCGGATCAAACTCGGCCTTGGCCTGCTTGAGGACTTCCTGGTAAGTCTTCCGATGGTTGACATAAGCCCTGTTGATAAAGAAAAATTCGCCCGAACGCATATCAAAGGCGTTGATCATCGGCTGGTTCGAGATCCAGTCTGGCGACAGGATGGCCTCGTCAGTCGCGAAAAGTTTGTAGCCCATTTGCATCATGAGCTCCATGTCGAACGCGATGGCGATTGGCCTCCCGGCCCGCGTACCTTGCAACTTTTTCATTTCCGCTTTCCAGGGCGGAGTGGAGTTGAAAAAGTTGTGGGCTCTGCCCGTTTTGTACGGGAATCCGCCAGGGATCAGGCCGTGCTTGATGATGGAATTGAAGGCGGCTTGGTCACAGGTGTGATACACCACTCTGGGGAACTTGTGCCACACAGGCGAGCCTTCCGGCATCGCGGAGAATGCGGGGTGGACCGTTGGGTCGTCGATCTTGGTCTGGTCGAAGTTCTCATCAAAAGTGAACATCGTTTTGATCATGCTTGACATCCCCCCTTGCTCCACGAGAAAGGCCCGATGACCCTGAATGGCCCTGATCCTCACTGGCGTCCACCTGAGCTTTCCGGACGACAAGCCGTTCACCTGGACTCTGAAGCGACGCATCGGAGAGTTGCGCACAACCATCAAAACTTCTTCTTCTCGAAGGTGCGCAAAATCTCCTTGGAGATGCCTCACCAATGCCTTGAAGTCCATTGACAAATCAGTCCTCCGAATCTCAGGTGATGGCCTCCTGTGAAACAATCGATGGCCGCGGAGTTAGTCGGACATAGCATGGGAAATTGATCCAAGCCTCCCGTAGTCCACCTTGCGCACAGGAACTCCTGCCATGTTGTCCGGCTCAATCCAAACCAGATCCTGTGCTGAGGCAAATTTCGACGTGTCAAACTGTTCAGCACTTGGCCCATGTCCCTCATCCACAACCTTCAATCTCTTTGGCATGGCCTTCTTCTTGGGCTTGAGCTTGGACGTCGGGTGAGAAGGCGTGGCTCCCGCCGACGCAGCTGCAGTGGTGTCAGTTCGCCATGTCTTTGCAGATGAGGTGCTCTGAGCCATGTCAGTTTTCCACGTCTTTGCCGATGACGAGCTCTGGGCCATCTCCGTCTTCCAGGTCTTCGCCGATGCCGTACTCTGGACCATCTTGTTGCCCTGATCATCAACATCCATGGGCTCCGGGTCCCCCCGTGCATCAGACTTCGAGGCCTGCATAGAAGAGACCTTGTCGATCACGGCCATGTCGTCATCGTCATCATCATCAATCGGCTCTGCCTGCCCCTCCTCAGCGTCGTGGAACTCCTCTTCATCGACAATCTCCACCGAAGCCACCGTCTCGAGGTCGTCAAGGTCCAGCTCCTTTTCCTCTTCATGTACTGGGTCATTGGCCACGACTCCCGGCGGGCGTTTGTCATCCTCAATGAGGTCCCACCCTTTGAAGTCCTCGTCTTCATCCTCAGCCGCATAGGTGGCATCTTGCCATTCTTGGTCGTGCTCCTCTGAAAGGCCTTTTCGCCTCGCCAAAATTCGATCATCCATGGTGAGGGCCTGAACTTTGACAGCCTCATCGTCCGAATCAGCGTTGTCATGGTGCATTGGTTCCAATGCCTGGTCCTCTTCAGGAATGTCACGCAACCAGGACTCGACCTCCCGGTCGGCAGAGGCTGTGGCGCTCTCCTCAGCTTGAAGCACCCAGTTGAAAATCTCGATATCTGCATCCAACATGAGCTTCTCAGGATCAGGTCGCTGAGGAAGATCTTTTGGAGGGGATACATTCGAATCGATTTCAAGCTGGTACGCGGCCTTGAGGATGGTGAGGTTCGGGTAGTTCTTCTGCTCCTGGAGATCGTCAATTCTTGGGAGCGTTCTCAAGTGATCGTCGACGCTGATGAGCTTGAGGTAGGCAAGGTGGCAATCAGCGACGGCTTGGAGGAAGTTGGTGACATACTTCCGGTTGATGTCGTCGTCTTCCAAATGCACCTTGTCATATCTCACCGTTCTGGCAAGCATCAAGGTGGTGTCCAAAGTTTGAATACCATGGTCCTCTCGAAGTGCCCTGATGTGGACCCGCATGGTCTCATTGTAGGCTGACGGGAGAGCAAAGATTTCCGCGTCAGCGTTCCCAACGACCACGATGTCCAGGATCCGAGGCTCATCACGTTTGAGCTGGCCCAGTTCGTTGACGGACCGCTCGACTCTTGCCTTTTGCCGCTCACACCAGTTGGCCGTGACCTCCCGGTCGGCAGCAGACTTGTTGTAGGCAGCCCTGTGGATCCAATGGACACCTCTGTAACCCCCTTCGCCAAACACATCATTGCCGGCCCACCCCACGATGACCAACACCGGCAAAACCGGGCGACCATGTGCACGATTGGTGGACTCGATGTCGTCGATGGCCTCGGGGATGTACTGCACCATGTGATTCAAACCTTTGCCCCACAACATTTTTGTGTAAATGCCACGGATGTCTCCCCAGGGCTTCAAAAGATCGCCTCCGGAAAAACACGAAGCCTTCCCTGCTTGGGGGTACCAGAGCAAGAGATGAGTCTGATACGATCAGCAGGTCGACCTCGCCTCCCGGCGGGTAGGGGCACATGGCCAAAAACCCATCGGGCGTGTTCTTGTAGACCTCCGCGAGCGTGTCGTATGCCCCTTCAGCATTGCCACCACCCAGCATCGGCTCGACGATATTCGCCAGGGGTAGGCGGCATCCCTCCATCTCTCGCAAGAGCACCTGTGGGTCGTCCCACGTCGCAACCGCAATGGCTGCCTTCAGGGTGTTGACCACACTTTCCCATTGGGTGATGCGCTCGAGGACGGCGGGCCTCCCGGCAACCGCACAGGCCTTGGCCATCTGGATTGCACGAGTCAACATGACGAAGACGGGAGAACAAAAGGGCGCGATGAGTGCACAGCAAGTTAGCTTGAGAGCGGGATGCTGTCGGGTAAGAGCTTTATGTATGGCGTCTGTCATGCGGAAAGTGTATTCCTCCGTTTTCTTGAGTGCAATACCTCTACCTGGAGCATGACGCCTGTTGCATGTGCATTGGAACTTCGATAATGCTTTACCGACTCCAGCATGGTTTGTGGCCACTGTCCAAGGTTTCTTCAAAGGGTCATGGTCTTGATTTACCATTCCAAGAGCACATCCATCAAAATGATATGCAATCATCCCATAAAAGTTCAACAGCTTTGCAACTTTGGTCAATTTCCAATATCGACATTTTCGTGGCCACTCGAGTGCAATGTGTACTTCACAGTTCAATATCCGAAGAAACGATTTCAAGGAAATCCAAAGTCGGTCAAACTCTCTGACATGTTTCAACACCTTTTCACGTGCACTGGGGTTTTTCATGTTGATATACGTCCATGGTGTACCCCCCGTGCACGGTAGGCTGATCCATATAAATGGTTTCACATCACCTTTGAAAGAGTTGACGTACTCTGCAATCCTCATTTGGTTTTCGACTTCGTTTAGATCAAATTCTTCAGTGAACTGTAGTACTTCACAACCTTCGGACCACTTTCTGTTGGTTTGGCTGAGTTTGGACTCGGGATGACAGCAAACTTCAACGATCAGTCTCTTGGTATCAGACTTGGCAGCGGGTCCCCCCGTGCTTGGTGTGGCAATGATTGGAGGTGTGATGGCCTCCGACGCCGACGCCAAAGCTTTCGGTGGGGTAATCTTCTTGGTGGGGGTCAATGCAAGAAGTTTGACAGCTAGTTTCCATTTCTCTGCATTAACAAATGGTTTCGTGAGAATGTCTGCAGCTTGGAGCATGCTTGGACCATGGACTAGCTTATACCACCTTCTTTTAAACTGTTCCTCCAGCCAAGATAGATTAACTCGCTGTGTTTTGTCTGTATGCCGGAAAGTGGGTGATTTTCCGTTCTCAAGGATTCTAATGGTGGCCTGATTGTCTTCTACAAAAACACCTTTTATCGACCGTGGGGAGAACATTGAGATCATACATTCTCCCTCTTTCTCACGTCCTACGAACTCGTAGTCGGTGATGGCTTCACGGATTTCGACCGATTCGATGTTGTAGTCGGACTCGTAGGGACCATAGACCCTGAAGAAAGTCTTGCCGGTCCACTCCCCGTTGATCGGGTAGTCAACTTTGACCTTCCAATTGTCCTGCATGAAGTCAACCATTCCGTCCTTTAGCATCACGGTGGTTCGAGCACATCCGATACGCTTAAGGTTAATGGGTGACTTGGACATGTCAACGGGTGTGAACAAATGTGACCTTGGTTTTGTATGGACTCGGATGAGCAATCTTCTACTTCTCATAAATTGCCAGCATTCCCCATTGGATTCTTTTTGGGTTTCAATGTCATGCCTTGGCAAACCTCCCGGTATGCTGTCTTTTGGTGCTCTCTCCCCCCCGCGTTCTGGAGGTATGCCCACAAACCGGAGGAAGGTAGACCGACAGCTCTGAGGGATACGTTTGCACTGACAACTTCACTTTCGGTGCTTGACATTGCAACGGCAGTTTGTTTCTTACTGAATGCTGTGAGCGGGAAGTAGGTATTGGGGCCTACAAGAACTAACAAACAACCACTGGTTGATCGATTGTCGTACTCCCCTGCATGGTCTGCATCAGCAAACAGCCAAAGCCTACATTCACTAACCTTGTCCCCTATGAAAGCCCTTTGCTTGTGATCCAGAGTGGAATTAATGTAACAAATAAGTCTGTGCAGTGCCTTATCGCATTCTGCACTCCATTTTGTCACACGAGCTGCTAGGCCTTGGACGGCGCGCAGCAAATCGAAACGTGCCATCCTGGCTGCAAATAGCACTTTCATAAGGACCCTTGCGGCTATTGGAGCCAATACGCCTTTGGTTTCCTTCTCATCGGCAATGGGCCGTGCAATTCTTTCCTCATGAAATGGTGTGGAAACTTGTTTCAAAGGCTTGGCATCCCTGCCCGCAAGTGAAATGTAACGTTCAACACATGATTTGAGGAAAGGCTCCATATCATATGTGAATGTAGTCACCGGCTTTTGCATGCAGGGCTGGTTCTCATACAGTTGGTCCATATAAGAGAAACCTTCCGCTCTAGCTTTCTTTTTGGCTCCGGACTTGTCCCTCTTGATGGTGGCCATGGCAGCCTTTGGATCTTTGCATGATGTTGGGAAGAAGTATGTTGTGCCAACCCATGAATCATTAAGACTACCTCCTTTGTTCACGTTGGATCCAATTCCAATAGTATCCCATTGCTCAACTTCACTTCCATTGTTGTTACATGGGATTGCAATCGTGAATCTAAATGGGGCTAGTTGGCATGACTTAACCACTTCTTCATCGGGCAAAAATAGTTTCTTCCTTGGCTGCACATGGTGTCTCATGTAGACATCGTTGACGGTGTCGAGCTCCCAGAAATCCTGAGTCCTGTGGCACGCGGCGGCGGCAGGCGCGGCCGGGTCGGCCAGTGACTTGTCAAAGACATGAGCATAAGGGTGATCCTCGACCTTGAGCTTTACGTTGTGTTGAGCTACATGGTCGCATCCAAGATATCTATTGACTTCCCCGGGAGTGTCCATGTCAATCTTTGATGCAATCAAACTCCATCCCTTTGACATGTTTTCTTTGGGACCGGACATCTTAAAATCGTCAACATACACGACAAGCAACAATTTGAGCTCTGGATGGAAAAACACCGAAGGCCACCCTTCCGGGTCTGGCATGATAAAGCCCACTAGTTCCAACATGGCTTCACAGTACTGTTCCCAGAGTCCCCCCGAGTCGGGGTGACCGTAAAGAGCGATGCGAAGCAATACAACTGGTCTAATGAACTTACCATGCCACTCTTTGGGCCATCGATCAGGTGGCAATTCCACCCATGTCTCCACGCCCTTCCATAAGGCTTGAGTGTAAGCTTGTACTCCGTCATTTTGTTGTGTTATGAATCCCGGTTGAGCTCCGTAGGCATCTACTGCTTTGCCAGCTTCCATGGTGGCAGGCGAAGACCCTAATTCCGAGAACAGGGCAACATCGGCACTTTCGTCCTTTACATTGTTGCCTTGAAATACTGTTCTTCCTTTGATTTTTCGGAGTTTATCTCCTTCGGGTAATTCACTTCCCTTTTCAACGCAAATCTCAAAGACCTTTCCTACATGGACCTTCTTCCCAGTCTTCTTGGCCTTGTCGGCAATGATCTTCCATTCGGCCACTGTTTCATATTGCCAGGCCTTCTTCTTTACCAGTTTATCCCATTCTACATCTAAGGCTTGCTGGGCTTTGGGATTGGCTCTAATTTCCTTTTTCCCCACTGGCCTAGCCACCAAAGTGTTAACGGCTTTCTCCCCAGATTGGATTCCAAGCCTAATACACTTAACTCGATGCTTTTGAGGGTTCATCTGGCAAACAGGCATAGCTGGGATGAATTCGTAGGATAAACTTTCATCCAATTCATTTGGTGATCCCTTGAGAGTTCCGATCATGGGTACAGCTTTCACTCTTCTGGCGCGTTTCTTTTCCTTTTCTTCCAGGGCTAATTTCCGTTGCTCATCTGCAATCGATGCTCTTCTTTCTTTTTGAGACATTGCTTGCCAAACAAATGGAGGGATGTCCTTTGGTTTGCTTGAATTCTTGTATTTACTTGCTTTAAATCCACCTGCGTCATAGAATGAGGGGTCATTAGTCTTGATTCTTTCGAGTTCCCCTGTGATCGGATTGATTACCTCGACTTCGGCATCAGGTACAGCTCCTCTGATAGGCTCGTCCACACGGTTCCTCAGGTCGATCGGCTCTTTTGAGAATATTGTGACAATCACTTCATGAACCTCAATGTCCTTTTCAAGGTCTTCGACCGGAGGATCAATCTTCAAGTTTTCTTCGTGGACATGCCATGATTCATCATCTTTAATGCATGTTGTCCGAAACGGAAAATCAGCTGCATCAAAATCGGGAGACGGACCTATTTGTCGATGATCCGAACATTCACCTTGCAATTGGCGTACTCGTACCATGCTTCCTTGTGATCGACATGCTTGAAAAATTCCAACCATCCCTGGTGATAAACTGCGGATGCACTGGATTGTTGTACAGGCTGACCAGCTTCAATGTCAGTAATTGATCTCTTGACTGGGCCTGGCTCCCGCACAGGCTGAGCATCTTGCTCTTCCGGTGGCGGTAATGCATCCTGCTCATCACACAGCTGGTTTGGTTTCATGCTACCGTCTCGGATGGCATCGGCACGTTTGCGACAGGGAAATTCAATCCTCTCGGGTACTGAAACCTTTAATACCCTCAATACTGTGACGGATTGGTCAAAATCTGCATCATTGATTTGCTTTAGAGAAGCTACTGCAAATTCTTTTCTCCAATGGAAGCCTGGATGGATGACATATCCTAGGAAGATACCAGGTTCAGTGGTCGGTTCGAACTTCATCTGTTTCTTTGGTTTCTTCCGAGGTCCATTCCAATAGTCCACCTTACATCCAAACGGGATAAGTGGTCCTTCGAAGTCTGTCCCAAACCTCAGTTTCCATGGTGTGTCCCTTCCAGTCCCATCTGGTGCCGTGTCATGCATTATGCACCAATGTCTGGCAGCATAAGGCCAATATCCATGGTGAAGTCCTGCTTGAAGTAAATTGGCACGCGTTCCTTCCAATGTGGACCGCACGGCTCGTTCGGCAATGGCATTGGATGTCGAAATGTAATCTTTGCTGATTTGATGCCTGATCTTCATAGCTCTCATAGCTGCTACAATTTCTGGGGCATTATCACTGTAAAAGATTCCAATTTTCTCCAAGTCATCAACGAAATGTTTCATTGCCAGTGTGGTGTTGGAAGTGTCACGGCGTGCAACGGGGTAAACATATCGAAAATCAGTGGCAACATCCTTAAGTACCATTGCGACCCTATCTCCATCAACACCGGTTTCAGGGTCCGATTTGGCAATAAGATAGTCACCTGTGACATGATCCCCAAACTTCTTTGCATCGACCATGGATGATCCTCCTTTAGAGTAACCGGGTGGCTTGTACATCTTGGCCTTTGTACAGACATCACAGTATGGATTCTTGGGAATATGGGTAAGCATGTGTCGTTTGCTCTTAGCTTCAGCCTTGAGTGCGGCCTTACCCCTCTCCCTACGTCTTTCCATTTCCGGGTCACGACGGACTTCATCCCTTGAATCATCAACATCATCAGGCTGGACCTCCCGGTCAGCTGGTGCATTGCCTTCTTCATCGGTGGGCGCATCGGCACCGGGATCGCCTGAGATGTCGGGTACAAGGTCATCGTCAAACTTTGATGAATTACCTCCTACAACTGCAGGTTCGTCATCTTCATATTCTTCGTCGTAAAGGTCTGGTGACGGGGGAGAATCCTCCTCTTCTATGAAGCCTGACTCGGATCCTGATGAACTAGCCATCACTTTAACTCTCTTCATGGGAGAACCATGGTTGCTTGATTTTGCCACTGTGGACACACTTGGTTGATTTGATTTGGAACATAGATATGGGACATAGTCTCTGACCTCAAGTTCAATGACCTTCCCATCAGGTGAAACTAATTTCGGCTTCTCATTCTTGGAGCCCCTCCACACGAAGTCAAACCCATCCTCAACGCACCTGAGTCCAACTGATAAAACAGGAGGTGAACTTTGCACCAGGTACGGTGACACGGTAGCATTCAGCTCTGGGACTTTGACCTTGCCCTGCTTCATGGATGAACTTTCCCCATTTGCAGTCATGAGACGGATTGGATTATCGGAAAAATAACCATAATGATCCGGTACATGGTGATCAGTGAGTAAATCTTGTGCACTACCGGTATCAACAATCCAATCGATAGAGGCTTCGAAACATCCATCAACGTACTCCTCGGATTTGGCAGGCATTGCAACTATTTCCTTTGGAATACAGTGATCACAACCAAACATGGTGTCACATTCATAGTTGCATTTGCAGACATTCCAACACAGGTTAAACAGCTGTATAAATCAATCTCGTGGAACACCTTATAAATCGAGCATTTTCAGTGGGCTTGGGTGCTATTGCTTTCAAGATTAATCCTTCAATGATTTGCAGGGCCCATGCAAGGTTTTAGTACATGCATCTTGAATAAACATGCAGCAGGTATAGGCTTTCACCTCCCCTCAGCCATTTCGTGATGTTCTGGAACTGGCTTGCATAGGAACCGGCTTTGCTTTAATGATGAAATGCGGAGTGCGCAAAGAAACAATGTGCAGGAGGCATGGGTTTCCAACATCCATCACATAATTGAACTGGCTTGCGCACCTTTGCTCTTATGATTTGAATCCGCAGTGTACACCGCCGTGCAGTAACAATGTACAGGAGGTATGGGTTTTCAACATCCATCACATATTTGACCGGCTTGCGCAGCTTTGCTCTTATGATTTGAATCCGCAGTGTACACAGCCGTGCAGTAACAATGTGCAGGAGGTATGGGTTTTCAACATCCATCACATATTAGAACCGGCTTGCGCAGCTTGGGAGGTTCGCTGTGTAGCTCATACAGCGACTGTCACATACGCTGTTCGAACCACTGCAAAAAACGGTTTATGTGCCATAAATCGATTTTTGCGGGTGCACCCATTGGTCGCTGTTCAAGCAGAATTGCGCCCAATGTTCGCTCTTCTGTCGAACAGCGACTAGCCGGTGCACCCAGTTGGTCGCTGCTGAAGCATTTTTCTCCCTAGGAGCCTGAGAAATTTGGTTGGTCGCCGTATATTGTGATGACAGCGATTGTCACAGTGTTCGAGCCACCTCACACAGATCGATGCTTGTCGTATAAATCGGTTTTTGTGGGTTGCATGGGTTGGTCGCTGTAAAGTTACAATAGCGATTGACCTCAGATCGTGGGCATGGCTGTTGTGGTGTAGCACTGAGCAAAAGCTGATGTGTGTTGTGATGCACCTTTGTTTCACCATTGCTGCATTTCGCGCTGAAAACCCATGTCTCTACATCCTGCATGTTGCAATGTGTACCTGCCCGGAAACAGCATTGAGCAAAATTCCTGCAATGCAGTAGGATCAAGATCATGCTGCAGGATGGGCATTCCGATATGACAACGTTGTCAAAACATGCCCTAGAGACGATATGGTCTTCGCTGGGCGGGAAAATTGGTGGTGCAATTGGGTTAACTGATTGGTTTTAGAGCCACAGGAATCCATAAGCTTGTATATATCCCCTACACGGAAAAGGTTGCCTTGTGGTTCAAGCAATCGAAACGGCACCCCCAAGTATATACATATCTTGAATATATATGTATATATAAATATATATGTTTATGTTTGCAGACATACACGCATGTGTAAATGTAAAAAGCATATACGCACATTCAAGCTTGCATATCCATGCATAGACACGGCAAATCTATTTAACACATGTGTACATAAGGCATTTTTTGCAACATGGTGTATATAGATTAATATATATAAATGTATATACACATATCACATGTATCTATTGTGCATGGATGTACACGAACATGCACAACCACAATCGCACAAACACGTATATAAGTAAAAATATATAAGACCAATACATATACATATGTCAGTCACAGCATGGCGTATGCGTAATATTTATAAATAGAAAAATTAGTTCCAAGGAAACATGTGAAAACATCACACCTATTTCAGGGACGAAACGTGCAAAAGTCACGAAACCCAAGGGGGAAAAACATGAAACTCACAGGGCCGGATGAAATTCATGAAGCGCAGCCGTGGAAAAAAATGAGTTTTCATGAAATTGAAAGAACTTGGCCAAAAAGCAAGGAAATCACGAAAAGAGAACGTGGAATTCATGAAATTCAGCAAAGAAAACGTGAATCTTATGAAATTCAGCGTGAATTTCATGAAATTCAGCAGAGAAAACGTGAATTTCATGAAATTCACGAAGGAGAAGCGTGAAATTCATGAAATTCAGCAGAGAAAACGTGAAATTCATGAAATTCACGAACAAGAAGCGTGACATTCATGACATTCATGAAATTCAGCAGAGAAAACGTGAAATTCATGAAATTCACGAACAAGAAGCGTGACATTCATGACATTCATGAAATTCAGCAGAGAAAACGTGAAATTCATGAAATTCACGAAAAAGAAGCGTGAAACTCATGTAATTCAGCAGACAATGAAACGTGAAGCGTGAAATCCACGAAAAAGAAGCGTGAAATTCATGAAATTGCTCATTATTCTTGAGTCCAGAAATTCCGAGGTGAGAAGAGGAAGAAAAAGCGGAACACACGAAACGTGAAATTTCGTGAAAAAGACGATATAAATCATTTATGCAAGCTACTTAACGTGAAATTTCGTGAAATTCATGTTTCCAGATCCCAGCGATGTTTCGCAAAGTATTTGGACTCATTCAGTGCTGGAAATCTTCGGCTAGGTGGCGGGCATGCAGAGTGTATGTATAAGCAGCGCCTTCTTTTTATCTCAAATGCAGCAAAAACATGTGCAAATTTTATGCCCGCCACATACAAAACTGAAAGCCTTGGAGACATGACGCCTCTCTATAGCACAAGTGCATCATGGACAGCCTTGCGGCAAAGGTCATGCCATAGAAATCTAATTCGGGAAGAACTTTAACGTCATCGAGCCCGCTGTTGCCGGGAGCTGCAGCACAACGCTTGCTTCCGAGAAGAGTTGAATGCTTATGCTCAGAGGCAGTAGGGCTTGCAACATGTTTCTTGTTTGGTTGTTTGGCAAGCCTGCGTGGGCCTCGCCGGGGAAAAATTGGTAGGAGAAAAACTCCGGTAATACCTCTCTCTCTGTGGCCAAACCATGCTATCACCAGGTTGTGTGATGTGTTTTTGCGCAAAGCGTGCTTGATCAAAAAAACCAGCTGACCGCTGACATGAGAAGAGTGCTAGAAAAGGCTTGGCGAAAAAATGACATGCGCAGAAAGTCCTGCGTGTAAAAATACATATACGCTTTGTGCGTCTGTGTAAGCAGCCCATGGGGCAACCTTTCCGGAATGTGGTAATTAACAGCCATGCATGATTGCAGTCGGATGGAGCTTCCTATTTGTTTCCCGGGCCGCTTAGAAACCTATACAGCAGTTCAATGTTGCCACGATCGGTTTTGTGCCGCAAAGTAGGGGCATGGCTTTTTTTGACTCCGCTGTGTCGATTCCTCCATCAATGATTTTTGTCGCATTGATCTCGTCGCAGTGCATACCGGAGCGAAACCGCAGTCGCCGACTTTACTGCTAGTAGTTTTTTACATCAAGCATGTAGTTTGACCCTGTATATGTGGACTTGCGACGATGGTTGTTCAGACCGCCGTGTCACCGAAACTTGCAAATTGGCTATGGGAGTTGAGGAACGTATCCCTACTTAAAAGCCTGACACGTTGGGATGCGTGAGAATGAATATATATATATATATATTTTTTTTAAAAAAAACTACACACACATATATATATATATACATATATATATATATATATATCACACACACATATGTATATATATATTCTGGAAAAAGAGAGAGATTTACAAAATAAATAGCAGTAAAGAGATATGTATATATATATTTACACATATATAAAGCCAGAGAGCAACCCCCGGTATGCACTTGCAACTTTCAATATTTTGCCGTCCGACAATCACTGCGCATGAAGCTGAAGAGCCCCTCACGGGCACAAGCGGGCGCGGCATGGGCCGCTCCAATGATGACACGCTTGCTCTTTTTGGAATGCTTGCATTGAAAAGCATTGTCGACTGTGTTTGAGCGCCTTTACCTGTCAATGTGGGCTGCCCTGAAGAGCATGGTGCTGCCTTGCTATACCAAAACGTTTTGCAAAAGAAAACAGTGTCCAGGAACTGCAAAGGTTAACAATACAATACAAATGGTGCTTTATCTTCCTCGTGTCCTGAGACTACTCTTTTGTTTTATTGCTGGTGCTTTTGAGGGTTCCTGCTGGTTAAATGCTTTAGGTGTAAGCCTGCTTTCGCATTTTTGGAGGAAACAAAAACCGCTCTGGGATTGTTTGAAAACGGTGGATATCTCAAGAATAAGAAAATAAATAATGGAAATTTAAATGTAACCTGATATTGTGATGTTTCCAGGCCAACCTTATATATTTGGCACGCGCGCCGTACAGGCGCGGAAGTTTCCAGCCTAAAAGAAACAAGTCTAATAGAAGTATCATGCAGGCGCATGCTTAATGTCAAGGACTTGCTGAGGGATGGAAAGTCCAATGCAATCAAAGAGTGATTGGCCGGCCGCGTGCTCTTGGCGATGCGTGGCATCTGCTGATGGTGTGGTGGGGTGGGATCCAAAAGTCAAGCTCTCCTAGGAGCATGTCCATGGTCTAAAAAGGATTGCCTTCCAAATTTGCTGAGGGTGCTGTGGTAGAGTTAGAAAAAGCAAATTTGAACGACGTTTTCATCGTCTTGACAGACGTGCGATGATCTTTAAATTGCCATATGTCACATGTTCGTTCGGTTGAAGGAAAATTATGCGGAGCATGCCCACAGAAGTGTAACATCCCAAGAAAAGAGAAATTGATTTATAAGGCCTTGGGCCGCATAAATCGTTTATAACATCCTTTTGACCTCTGTTGGTTGTTCATTAACGAATTCTTGACTGCTCCTGCCAACATGTTCGCTGACAAACATGCGTCCTCTACGTCTCTTCGGTCAAAATCAAACGGATAGTTGATAGGAAAAGTTCTCTTGTATCTCCTTGAAGCTGGATTGATAGGCTCAAGGTCCCCCTTGGCAATGACTTGATACACATCGTGATTGGTGTCAAATGTCACTGCTGGGCAACTGATCACATCAATGGGTGGCATAAGGCATGCATTGGATACAGATGCTAACATCGAGGCAATCAGGCAGACGGCTGCTGGGGAAGCTTTGGGAGTGTCAGGCTTGCCTCTATTCCCCTTTGGGGAGCGGCTATTCCTGGGACTCCTTGATCCCTTCTGCTTTGGCGAGCGGTCCCTGCCTTTTCCTGGACTTCTGCTGTTCCTTCGTCTGGATCCTTTCGAGTCATTTGACGAAGGCCTGGCAGGAGTGGCAGCACGAGGAGACTTGGTTTGCTTACCCTCGTGACTAAACCTACAGTCATTGCCTCTGTTGCATCTTCCCTGTTTCCAAAACTTGCATGGCTGCTTCTTCTTGCTCTTATCGTTCTTACCCCTTGATGACGATCTGCCACGGTCGGATGAGGGTCGTGATTGACTTCTGTCTTTCTTTGGTGGAGGCTTCTCATGTTTGAATGGGCAGGCATCATTCGTGCAGGTCCCTTTATTCCACTTGACACAGTATCCCTTTGGAATGTACCCAGTCTTCTCACCCACAGCCGGAGCTGCGCTGGACGACGAGGCACCGAGGGTCCTGGCAACTCGTTCACGATTGGACTCGAGTCGCTCCCTATCCAAGTAGCGGCGAACTGCTGTCACTAGGAAATCGTAGGACTTCTTTTCGGTCCCATCCTCAGCACGATGATATTCCTGCAAGTCGTGTGCTATTGCTTTACTGGTCTTGACTTGGTTAAAGAACAGAGTCTCCAGAATGCTAATCTCAGGAATCTTGGGGATACCAGCCATCACTTGATCCTAATTGCTGATGAATCCGCGTAGGTTGTCACCCTTAAGTTTGACACTGAACAAATCCTGTAGTGAGTAGGTCGCTCCATGCTTGATGTTTGTACTGAAATGTTCATGCATCATAAACAGTACTTGACGGCCCCTCACATAACGATGGTTTGTTGCTTCAGTCTCTTTATAAGTGTCAACCTTTCTTGCGAAATCACCTGTGAGAATATTGGTGAGCGCGGACAGCAACTTGGCATCCAGTGTGGTGAACTTGCCTACGTCACGAAGAGCCCCGATTGTTTGGCCTTCTTTCCAGGTCTCACTTATCCAATCAAATGCTTTATCAGGATCAGTAGATGCTGACATTACAGCTTCCCTTGTGCGAATCCTCCAATTTCTGTATGACTCCGCATGGGGAAAAGCTGGAACTTTCACAGTGTCGGCTTCTTTGACCTTGTTCTTTTCATGTGACTGGTCCCTGGAACTGCCGAACATGGCTCTCATGCGACGGATGAATCGATGGTCACTATCATCAGAGTTGTACCCATCCCCGTCTCCATCATCATCATCACCGTCCCCAGGCCCACCTCCCGGTGGGCGTCGGCTCCCCGGAGGGGGCTTCTTCCCACGATTGTCCTTACCACGTCTGCCGTCGCGATCTGCCTGTGAGTCCTTGTCATCATCTGGAGGGTCAGGTCCTGGTGGCTTTCTACCTGCATCCGATGGTGCAACACTTGTTGGTGGATACGTTGGGGACCTAAGACCGGTTATCTCAGAGACAGGATCCTTATTATCCACTGGTGCATTTCCTTCCGGGTCAAGCATTTCCCATATATCTTGGTTGGGTTCCGCCGGTTTAGACGCACTTGCTGATGCAAATGACGGCAACGGTGCAGAGTACTTGACCTCAGTGGACGGCGGCAATATGGCAGTGGCGGTCTGGACAATTGGAATCGGCATTGGGCCTATTGTGTCAAGGAGTTTACTCATCCTCATGTTCATGGATTCGGTTTGCAACTGTTGGGCCTTTATTTGCTCACTTTGTTGCTTGATGATGGATTCAAGTTGGGACATCTGCATCTTACGATGTTCATCCTGGCGTTCATAGTGATCCCTGAGTGATTGGATTTGTTGTTCCTTCGTTGCATTTGACTGTCTGGCATTTCCGTCTAAAACCCTTTTATATACTTCCCCTTGTTGGGCCAATTCTTCACGAAATTGATTTTCCCGACTCTCTGCGAGCAACATCATCTGTTGCATCCGGGCACTCGCAGCTTGTTCTTCTGCATGGAACCTACCGCTCATTTCGGACATCATCGATTGCACCATGTGTTCAGTGTTGGCTAATGCCTCTCGATGACGTGCTTCGGCAACCTGCTCTACCATCTGTGTAATTGCAGGGTCGTGTGAATTCACGTACACTTCATTGTTTTGTACCTGTCGTAGATTCATGGTGTTATTCACCTCAGTCGTCTCATGGTGGTGTACCTCGACAGTGTTGGAATGTACATGATGTGAGCCGGCAGGCATGCCCTCCCGGGATGCGTGAAAGTCATGTCCACGGTGTGAAAACCTCTGGGCTCCACTTTGGGGCACAACGGCGCCTGGTGGAAGCGGGACACGGACCTCACGTTTATCACTGCGGGAGCGTTCTGAAGGAGTCTGGGAAGTTGTGTGACTTGGTGCGTCGTTTCCAGTTTGGCCATTGTCTGCATCCTCGATCGCCATGGCTTGATGGATCCCGGAGTCGCGTGAGCCCTCTGGAGATGGTTTTCCAAAGGGGGCAGACATTTACTTACAAAAGGAACGTATCTGGCGATACGGCTGATAACCTATATTTGTAGGAAATCAAGCCACAATCAGCCAGTAAGCGCGCACACTGTTTTGCTTGAGCCATGAAGTAACAGATACATTACAATGGACAAAAGACACTACTTTACAGGGAGGTATGGGGAATACCAAATAGTACTCCCGTAAAAACAATATATAACCTAGCTATATCATGCTATATCTACCTTTGGAACCTATTGGAACTTCTTCACCAAGGTTACCCGTTACGATGCCTAGGATAATACCAAAGATTGGGGATCCTCCGGGCGTCCTGGATGGCAAATCCGGTTGAAGACAGAGGGCACGGCATAGGCCCACCACATCGCACTCGCCCTCCTGGGATGGGGAGCGATGTCGGGTGTCCAGCAATTTCCAGCAATATTGGAATGAAAATTGCTGGAAATATATTGGAATATTGGAATGAATATTGGAATATAACGGAATGAATATTGGAACGGAATGAATATTGGAATGAATATTGGAATATATTGGAACGAACTTCGGTTTCCAGCAAGTCAACAGTGTCACAGGTGCTTTGTAAGAGCTCCAGACTTCTTTGCACTCAAGGCATCTCAAGATCCGGTCCAATTGGTGCCAAATCATCACTGATACCTTGCAATAATTGCTTTCAGCTGAAGACTTTGAATCTTTGCCCATCAAAACCTGCAAACATACCATGGAACTACCATTCACCAAAGGTTACCCTCCAGTAAATTAACATAGACCCTGCCAGGTAGGGTTTGGAAGATTAGTTTCCACTAAAAATTGGTGATTTTCAGGGTCTATCTAATTCACCACCTTCGGCTCGTCCCGAGTCCTTCAAGGCCTTCACACAGCCCGAGAGACCTAGATCCATGAGCTTGCACAAATACCGCCAGTATGACCACATCACGCATGTCAACATAACCCAGACATCATATGACATCATCAGGTACAGCACAAAATAATGGTAGGTTGTGAACATCAACTTCATATGTATCATTGATGTTCCAATTTTCCCTCTAGAAAACATCACTTCCCTACAGTCTAAGCGTCTAACCCTCATTTGTCACCAGCAACCATCAATCAACAATCAACCATCATTTATTGGTTATATGTGCATGTTTCTGGGCAAATTATAATACACAAACCTGAAATAAGGCTATATTGGGATAATTTCCCTTACTAATCATCATTCCAGTGAGGTTGCAGTGAGGTCGTTATAATTTAGCCAGATCTATATAGTTGAACCATACCATCTTGGTTCATAAATATCAATGATGGCTCATTGTATCAATGAAATGGTTGTAATCATATTAATACTACTTATATCATATATCATTGACTGGTTGGTGGTATACCTACCCCTCTGAAAAATATGAGTTCGTCAGTTGGGATGATTCTTCCCAATATATGGAAAGTCATAATCCATTCATGTTCCAAACCACCAAGCAGTGATTATTAATCATGATTAACCATCATTACCCCATACTAAACCAATGTCCAGTCACCATCAACCAGTGGTTATTCCAGTCACCACCAAGCAGATTAATGTCACTGTTACAAGCCCAAGGATCCCAAGGATCCCAAGGATCCCAAGGATCTCCGAGGCCGAGGAACTCTTAAAGCCCCCAACCGCCATGACAGGCAAGTTGGGCACTCGTTCGCCTGGACAACTCGCAAGGCATTTGGGGAGCAGACCGAGCAGGGGCCGTTCTGCTGAATGGATAATAAGCATGATCCAAAATGAAGCATCATTTTCAGGATTCAACATACCCAATGAGATCAGAGTCCAAACCATAGAGTCCAAACCAACCATAAACCAACGCCCAATGTCGCCATGTCCTCCCGGCTCGCCCATTTTTCCCCATTCCCCAGGCGGCCCAGGCTGCCCAACGGACGGTGCGCGAAAACTCCACGAAGTAGCCTCTGGGGCGTGTCTGAAAAATGGGTGGGATTTTAGGGATCTTATTTTTATATATTTTTGTGTGATCATTTTTTCAATGGGAATTCCAGGATCCTAAAATGGAGGTACTGTACCATATAAGGCCATATTTTGTGGGGATATTCCCTTACATAGCCCGCCAATTTAGGTTCCTGAAATGGCCATTGATTTTTGGCGGGGGAAAAACGTGATAAGATATGATGAGATATGATGATATCAGATGATTTATTGTGATTTAAAATGATTTAGATTTAGACCGTTTCAATCCAATTGGATGTTGGGTTGCTCATGTTTCTGGGCAAAGCCAAGTGAACCGGATGAGATGAACATTCAAGAAGTCGCACAAACAAGCAGCATGGAAGCTGGGAGATGGGATGATCAAAACATGTGTTCTATGTTGGATATGGGCCAAAGCTTGCTGAGATTCGTTTCTCGACTGTGGAAGTGGGGTCATTGGTGACCTGCTGCTCCACATGATGTTACCATTGAACCCGTCGAATCTCCACCTCCACACTGTCCAAACTTGCTCCAAATAGGCTTGAAATAAACCAACATATCAACTAACCCCACGAATATAAGTTGTATTCCACATGTGGTTGCCCCATCGGCACCTTCTTGGCTGCTTTGTGTCCTCGGCATGGTCAAGGGGAGGGAGGCTGCAGGCCCAAAATACAAACACCCAACCGCCATAAAGTACTCCTATAGGAGCGAAATTTATATCAAACACTATCCAACTACCTTAAAATCCAAAGCTTGGGTAATTTTGAGTTTGAGTGTTCCAGGTCTTTTTAAGAGATGGGACACTTCGAATGTATGTAGCTTCGAAGTCTTCAACCCAGCTCCGGCACCTTGCTCCTCACCTCTGGCACCAAGCCAACCACAATGTTACTACGAACAGACGGTATAAATCATCAAGATATAGATGGTTCATTATTACCCTAATTTCCAACATGAATACCGTCTGTTGACAAAATCATTTCATTTACTGTATATATAAACAACGTGTTGATTTATCAAATAAAATCATTACTAACATGAATAAATACGATAAAATTATATGAACAAATCCCATTCATTTTTTCGTGTTTATTCATGGGCTATATTCCCATTAAGCCGATTAAGGCTCCAAAGAACTGCCTGAGCTCGGCGCATCATTGCCATGGTCTCGTAGGTGCCACCAGAGATTTCCACCAAATCCACAGAAGCCTTCTTCAACTCCTTGGTTCATCTGGATGGAACTGCAGAAAACCATGCTTTGAACATGTTTAAAACATCAAAACTGCTGGGATATCCCCAGAGTTTTCCCTTAGATCAATCCAACTGCTGGGATCTGCTGGGTCTTTGGAACCTGCTTTCCCCCTTTTGCTGCAACGTTTTGGAACATGGCATCTCACATGATCTCACCCGTGAACCCCGAACACCCAAAAGAAACAACTCACTGTCCGAAAGGTATTCAAAGGCAATCGAAATGGCACAAAATGCCCGGCTTTACTCTTGGGTTTAACACATGACCCTGACATATGCTAACTTGTCTAACTTCCCGCAGGAAAATGAGAAATAATGATGGACTTTCCACATCCATGTATGTGAGTTTATTGGATGGCAAACCTGCTAAAAACCTGCCAGCAACCCTGACCATAGCACACCCAGAAACCCTGCTCTATATGGCAAATCCCGCAGCAAAACTGGAGCATTCAGCATATTTCACCATTCAACATGAGCCGTGATGGAAGCTTCAAAAAATCAACAATCAAAACATGTTATTTCGGAGTGCAGAAAGTGATCACTGCGAACAGGGCCCATGTTCTTTCTGGCCCCAAAAATCTGGCCGTCCCTGGGGTTGGGAAAATCGGGGGAAATGATGGAAAATCCATCTACCAATGACTGGTTGGTGGTATACCTACCCCCTTTTTCCTTTCCTGCTGCTGTGCCGTGTTGGCACTTGGGTCGATCCTGCAAGTGCATTTGTACATCGGGCAGTTCAGTTCCCATGGTAATCTGGTTGGACTACATCCATGTCCATGAACTGCTGCACTGTGTACACATCGAATTCACTGGGCAAAGTGTCAGCTACCGTCTCGTGGTCCAGCTCCATGGCAAAGTCATGCATCGCGATGCCCAGCACCTCATTCATGAGGGCTGGGTAAATTTTGGCTTTTGCCGTTTGGAAGGACCCATCTTCTTGCTTTCCGATCAGCGCCTGGTGCGCTCCAGCTGGGTGATGACACCGTCCTGAGTTGCCTAACTGGAGGAGTCGGTGGCGAACAGTTGGAAGGCGAACAAGAAGAAGTGTGGTGGGTTTGCGCCCTGCCGCGCCACACACACACTGGTCAAAAGACACAATGCTGACACATCTGAGCCGCTTCATCAATCGGACCGCCCTCATGCACCAAATGCTTGTGAGGCTGCGGCTGGTTTCCCAAGTGGGAAATTGAGGATGTTCGATGAAGCCGCTGTACCCCAAAATCGACATCAGGAGCAGCATTTCGAGGAGGAAGCGCAGCAGGCGGTCTCCAATGTGGATCTGTTGCCACTCTTTCCAAGTGAGCCCCGGGAGACCTTGCGGCTCTTGGGCTGACCTGACCGGTCTGGGGCCCAGGCCATCCAATTGTCGTGCTACCGTGTATGTTTCGCACGGTGGTCCGCCTCCGATTGAGACGAGTTGTCCCGAGTTGGCACGGGCTTTCCACCAGCAGAGTGATTTGTGTGTGGCGAGATCGGCATGGTGCCGTTGCATGCATAAATCTACCGACAACACAAACAGCTGGGTGGCATGTGCAAGGCTCCTTTGTTCCACAATGTGGTGGATGTCCTTGTCTCGGCGAAACCCTGAGAAAAAATGCACCACTACTAATGCACGGATGTGCAATCTGGCTGCTTCCCTGGCAAGGCCGCCAGGTTGAAATGCTCCTCCTCCTTCATCGATACCTTGGGGGGAGTGGAGCACAAATGCTGGGAGATCAGACGTTTGCCACCACAGTCCCTTGTTGGTGGGCGGGGCTTTCGTGATCTTGTGGCCCTGCAACTGGTGGTAGGCCATTGCATCGGTAGGCCGGCGGGCCAACATCTCTGTGAACATTTTTGCCGCAGCAGGGTCTCCACATGGTGGGAGTGTGGGTCCAAATGTTTTGACCGCAGGCTGGAATGCTTTTGTCGCCCACCACCCCCGTTTCCTTAATGCAGCCTCCACCTGTTTGTCTTCTTGGTCTAACTGCGCCACATCCGCTTCAGGCAGCGGCGGCCAGCAGGCCTGAATGACTTCATAACACCTTGGGTTGTGCTCCAAATGGATGGCCAGGCGACTTCGTGCATGAAAGAGCTGCCCACATACTTGGCAAGCGGTGCCAACTGCAAAGTAGCGTACCTTTTTGCGGTAGCCATGATCTCTGCTGGCATGCATGGCCAACGCACGTTTGCTGGCAAAAACTTTGGGGCACAGGTCACATTGCCATCGTTCATCGGTGGCAAAAGGCATGGGATCCTCAGGAAGGGTGGCACCAGCTTGCTGCAAAGTGGCTTCGAAGTTGTGCTGCCAGATTGCATGTTCCGCTTGTGCTGAATTGTAGTGTAGGGCCAGGCGGCCTGTTTTTCTGACCCTCCCCTTCCAATGAGCATCAAGGCAAATGTGCTGTATCCACGCCTCATGAGACGCACAGGCAGGGAGCAGGTGTGGCTTGTCATAGTGCTGCTGCATCCATTGGCAAGATCCCTGAAAAGCCGCAAGCCAGGAACATGGCCCAGTGTCAGCCAGCATCAGCCTCCATGTAATGGCCGGGCATCTCTGGAAAAGTCTCTTGGCAAACCGGAGTCTGTTGAGGTGCACTTGTTGGGGCAAGGGCAGCATCCCACACCAAGCGCACAGGGTGTCGGTGGTGTGGCGGAACTTACGTTGAGGGGCTAACACCCCCTTCATCAGCAAGGCAATGGGCCCACGCATGTGGTTGTTCCATCGGTCAAGTTCTTCTGTTTTGGCACCTGCCCAGGTATGCACATTGTACAACATCTTGGATAGTACCAGTGCTTGGAACACCCTGACTTTGGTAGCCAGGGATAAAGGCCTTCTGAAGAACGGACGGGCCAGCTGGCCCCATTGTTGGCGGGCCGCACTTGCACGTGCAAGTACTTCTCTGGCATGCCGGTGCTTGGTTTGTGTCCATGTACCCAGGTGTTTGTAGGCATGGCAGGTGTGTAGTTTGTATTGCCGGTGCTGGTGTTCCCAAGCCAGCTGGTTGCCATTTGCATACAACTTCTGCTTGGTTGCTTTCGCACCTTTGCCAATGACATTCCACAACAGCTCTGTCTTGCCTCTGTCAAAGTTGACTTGTAGCCCTCTGGTGCGCGCAGCTTCATCAAAGGATGTGACCAGGGCAATGATGACCTCCTCTATGCGCTGATTGGTTGTGGCATGCACAAGCAGGGCACAATCATCAACAAACGTTACATCAACATACCCCTCTGCCGGAAGGGGAGCTGCCACACTGAAGTCCTGGACGGGATCCTCATTGCCAAGCCATGGTGCTGTGCAGCATTCGGCCATGCAGGTGCGGAAACTGGCAAGCAGGCTTGTCATACACATGTTAAATAGCACATCTGCAACGGGGTCGCCTGGTCTTGTTCCCCGTGTTGTGTGGCACGGATCGTTCAACCCCGGGACTGTGAAGAACGTGTTGGTCATCATGTCATGGAGAATTTTTTGCATATGGCTGGATAGACCGTGGGTCACGCACTCATTCTCCGCTGCGGCCAGGAGCGCAGCGATGTCCTGGATTGGAATGCCAAGTGTTTCCATCGCCTTCATGAATGCTGGGTTTTGACACGGCAGTGACGTAAATGTTTGACGTATGACTGTGTAAAAGGCAGCCCTCAGATCAATGTAGAGGATTGCCGATGGAATGGCATTGGCCGTTGCCCATGCTTGCTGACACTGAATCAGGTGGTGCGCAACGTCGACTCCGACTCCCTTACGGCCACCGCACTGCAGCTGATCTGCTTTAGTCTCCCAGATAGCCACCAAGTGCTGCCTGACGAACTGGTGATACAATTTCGTTGCATAGTTCGACACAAATATGCTTCGGTAAGCCGATGGGAGCTCCGGTGAGTCCTTACCTTTCCACAGTGGGATGAGAGTGCCCCCCTTCCAAAGTAAGGGTTCCCGAGCACTTGCAGTTGCCTTTGCAAAAGTGATCGTGAGGTGTCTTGCCATGACCTCCCCACCCGCCTTGAGAAGCGCAGGTGGGATGTGATTGGGCCCTGGGACTTTGTCACGTTTCAATTTGGAAAGGAGGCATTGGACTTGCCATACCGTTGGAAATGCAGCAGGGTCAATGTCAATCATGTCAACCTCGTGGGACGCATTGGGGTCTCTGTGGCTCTGCTGCAACTGCGGCCAACTGCAAGGTACCCCAGCTTCTACCGCTGCAAATTGAGACATCCAAATGTTCTGCTGTTCTTCATAAGTGGCTGCCGGAGTGCCGTCTGGTTTCTTGAGCATTGGCAAGGGCCGGGGTCCTGGTGGTTTGCCCCCTTTCTTCCTTCCCAGTCGAGTCAGCAGCTGGTACATCAAGCGGTGGTTGTGCAGCTCTCCTGCATGATCCAATCGGTCCAGAAGGGCATCATAAAATACTTGGGTGTCTCGACGCACCTTGCTGTGAACTGCTTTTTCTAGCTGCTTCAGCTCATGCTTGAAGGGTGGGTGTGTGAGTTCATGATTGGCTCGGCCATAATCCAGCACCTGTCGCTTGAGCGCAATGAGGGCAAGCGTGTCTGGCTGCAACTGGATTTTGTGAGACCTACTGGGCTTTTTGGCAAAGAATTGCTGGCCTAACTGCAGGATCTGGGCTTCCTGGACCGCTGCATGGTCATCAACATCAACTGACCAGTGCGGGATGGGTAGGGTAGCTAGGGCACGTTGGAACGCCTGGCATGTGTCCTGGTCCAGCAGCTTCTCTGGATCCCACCTGTAGGCAGTGTCCTTAGGCTGCAGCGTCTGCCACCCCTGGCAGTGCAGAATTACTGGCAGGTGGTCGTCATGAGCAAAGGTGTTGTCATGGCTGATGTCAACCCAGCTTCGTTGTGCCAATGCCATCATATTGGCCTTGATGGCAATGTAGTCTTTGCGACTTTGCTTGCCAGTGGCATGGGACCATGTTGTGGTAGGTCCTTCATGTATGTGCTGAAATGTGCAGGGGAGAGCAAGATCATGGTCGACCAGGAACTGCATGAAGCATTTACCAGCTCGGCTGGCTGGCTCTGCCCCCAAAGAGCCAGTGTTATGACCATGTGCACCATCAACGGGGGCATTGGCATCAATCATGGCCCAACAGAGCGTGGTGGTGACTGTGTTGGTCCAGATGACGCTAGTGTCGGCCCACCATCGCTCTACGGTATCCCCATCCGAATGGGCATCTGTGTGCTGGGTGGCTTGGCATGGAGCATGCAAGACTACAAAAGTATAATCCTCCTTGCCAATGCTCGCAACTGCAATGAGACGCCGGGGATCTGCATGCCTGACAGTGACTTTGGCATCACCAAGCGTGATTGGTGCACCCTGTGGATCTTGGGCAATGGGTTTGGTCTTGTGGATCCACAATTCACACCCGTAGAGCGGCGCTCTGGCAACTGTTGCTCCTGAAGCAAAAATGCGGTAATGTGGGGAATGGTACTGCCCAGCTGCAGTGCGTGCTTCTTGGACACCGATGATGTGGGCACCATGGCGGTGCCACTGCTGGTCAAGCCTGAGTGTGCGCTGCCCAGTGCGCCTCGACCCTCGTGCCAGAGTACTCCAAACCTCCGCAGCTAACACATTGGCGGTGACGGCTGTCACTGACCATGGCAAATGGCTGGAGTCCGGTGGGTCCCTTCTGACAAGCTCAGTGGGTGTGGCTGTGACTCTTTGTGATGGTGAGTCAAACTGCATGACCTGTTGGTCAACTAGGCAGGGAAAACACGCCGATAATGCAGGGTGGGTGGTCTGCATCCATGCCCATGCGACGTCATGTGTACATGTTGCAAACTCATGAAGCTCATGAATCTGGGGTTCCGCCTCATCTGCTCCTGTAGTCAAAGCCCATTTAGCTACAGTGTCAGCAAGTTCATTCCAGGCAAACCCTTGGTGTCCTCGGATCTCCCAAATCTTGGTGCGGGAAGTGAGCCATAGCCCTTGGATGCGGCATAGCTGGGCAAGTTGTTTGTTGGAACGGCAGGTTGTGATGGCATTGGCAACGGTCCGACTCAGTGACAAGTCCGGGCGAATGCATATCATGTGATGGGGGTGGGGCCATCGCAGCGCACAAGTCTGGGCCATGGCAAGCGCAGTCAATTCAGCTGCTATGTTGTCCATTGCATCGGCGCCAATCCACTGTGGGTGTGCTGGTGCAATGTGGACGCACCCATGCATGCAGCCAATGAAGACCTCACCAATTGGCAGGTTGATAGTGGCAATGACACTCCAGGCTGCATGTGTGCCGTTTGCTGCCCCATCGAGGTACAGGGTCAGTTGGTGATTTGGGTCGGCAGGCGGCATGGGGTGTATGAGCGGCCAGTAGCATACATCAGGCAATTTCAATCCTTCTGGCAACGGATGGAGCTTGCATGGAGGCACCCTTGTAAGCTTGAATAGCCATGCCTCTTGGGCAAACCATAAAAGGTGTGGTTTTGCATCGTCCAAGATCTGGCAGGGGGTTACATTGGGTAGCACAGCTTCGAGATTGAGGGTTACTTTGTCCACATTCCCCGCTGGACAGGCTGGCTCTTCAGGCATTGTGCGCGGCAATTGGGGCTGGCTGTTGTTGTTGGGGTGGTGCGGTGCCTGCGGCTGCTGGAGGTCCCATTCGGCCCCACCTGCTGGCATGGGTGGCGCATGTCGATGGACAGCCACAATAATGGAGTGGCCATTCACTACCGGGCGTTCCTCATGTTGTGGGAGCTCATGGTCCCCTACCCATACGGCGCAGTCAACATTGGGGTGTGGGCAAACAGTGTCACGATAGGCCAATGCTACCACCGTCGAGAATGCAACTGGGGTAGGAATCATGGATGCATGGCTGACTGGCGGTTCATTGGGCACAGCAGAATCATAGGTTGTGATGAGAGCTGCTTTGAATTGCTCAATAGGTTGCTGTACAATCAGCATGTGGGCTGCAATATGGGTGGGCATTTCAGGCGGTGATGGCTGGACCATATGGACATGCATCACGTGTTGAGGCACAATCAAATCAACCCAGACACTACGGAAGCGCTGAATCCAGTCCTCAGGGTTATGGTTCAAAAGGACCAACCGGGGCTGGAAACACTGAGGAAACCGGATGTGGTCAACATACCATGTAACAACCGGGACCAAAGCTGGCAACTCTGGCGGCTGTAACAAGGCTAAGGGTTGCCATTGCGATTGAAGTGCAGTGAAAAAAGGGAGGGCCTCCCACGGATTGACAAAGGTGCCTGGGTCATTGGGATGTACGGTGACTGTCAGTGCCATGGGCGTGCCATGCTCCGGAAGGCTGGACTCGGGCAACATGTTGGTCCTACCATGACGACTGACCTGGCTTTGAAGATCACCAATGACCTTTCGAATTGTCCTGAAGTGCATCTGTATGGTGGCGACCTCATCATCCCAGGGGTCATCCAGGCTGTAGGCTTGAATTTCAAACCAGTAACCATGTCGGACGGGAAATGTGCCGTCCCTTTGCAACTGGGCATGGCCTTGCTTGGCCTCAATGCCCATGTGGTGAGCTTTGGGGTTGGATGGATGGGTGACACCAGATATGAACCCTAATTGTTCCAAGGATGTCTCAGTGTCCAACATGGCACACACAAACTGCATATGCCATGGATCAGTGCGTGGCTGGAGCACTGAAAGCAATGCACTACGCCAAAGTGGATTAGGGCGTTGAAGGACAATGACATGGGCTTCCGGTGCCAAGGACGTGCCTGGCGGGTTAGGAGTAACCACATGTAAATGTACCGGGAACATGCCATCTAGACGATCTATCCAACTCTGAATGATGTCCTGATGCCAAGTATGAGGTTGTGAGCGCAGTTGAACAACTCTGGATTCTTCTGTGCGGATGCAAGTGTCCGAGTTCAAGTACCACGTGTGCACTTGGTGTGGTTCATCATGCTCACCCCTACAACCTCCTTCCTGGATCCCCAGCTGCCAGAGCAGCGTAGCCCTGAATTCAGTGAGGGCAGCAGGTGTGATGCGGTGGTCAAAGAGTGCCGGAGTGCTGGGTGCACTACTTGACGTGGGGTCTGCCGGTCGAATGTTGGGTGGTGGCCTCTTGGGCGTGATGGTGCGTTGCATCAACAACACAGCATCTGGGCCATTGGCATCGTTGCTGGAGCTACTTGGCGCTTCTGTGGCTGGCATGTGCATCGTGAGCGGTTCTTCTGGAGGCGGGGCTACTGTAAGGACAGCACAAATGCCTGAGAAAACCTCTTCTGGCTCATCTAAGGCAAATCTGATCCTGCCTGAATGCATGTTGCATTGGCGATAGGCACATTGCATCTGAAACCCATGCCGGACAATCATATCCCTGGTGCAAAGTCTTGGGGGCGAGGATTCCACTCGCTGAAACAGGCCCATGTGTGTGCCACCTAGGAAAATTGCCGTAAAATGCACTGCAATTCGGTCTTGGGTGAAGCCTTGTTCCAAGATGATATGTGCTGCAGACCTAGGCCGTGCCTGATGTGGAGGTGTTGGCAGTACATTGACTACCCTTAAAGGCTCATGTCTCTGTATGCGGTCAAGCCAAACATTACACAGGTCATCGTACCATAGTTCTTGGATATTGTCAAGCTCCACTGCTCTTGGCGCAAGGCATTCTGGGAACATTGTGTGGTGAATGTACCAGACTTCGACCTGCATCACCGGCCCCGTTTCTCTGTGCACAACCGTGGCTAATTCATCGAAAATATTGGCCAAATGGATGCGCCAGGCAGGGCGAGGTGCTGGCCTTGGCTGGGGCAACGCGGGTTGCACAGCTCGTGTGGTTGTGTACACTGGCGGCTCAACTTCCTGACTGGACGAACACTTGTGGCCAACGACAGCATTCGACTTGTCAGCCATGTCCATGACGGTGGAGTCAACGCTCTTGTGTACATCTAAAAGTGCTGGTGGGCTTGAAATTGCGGGAGCCTGCTGCACCTTGGCTTCCATCTTCCTAGCCTTGACAAAAAAGGAATGAAGCGTGGTTTGCCCTGAACTCACAGCAGTTTCGGCGGCAGGCTTGTCCTTTGGGGTACTTCGGGTGAAGAAATGATGCAAACTGGTTTGTCCTGGGTTCTGCGGTAACCGTGCATGAGGGCTCACCCTTTGTGATGGTGGAACATCCAATGCCGGCTGTGTTAAATATGAGTTCGTCAGTTGGAATGATGAAATTCCCAATATATGGAAAAATAAAACATGTTCCAAACCACCAACCAGTTTTAGTAGAATGGGGAAATATTTTCGGACCATACACTCTATGTATTTACCATTAGGATATGGAAACCCATGGAAAAATGGGGATTCCCCATGGGAGGGCTACGTTCCATGGCGGAAACCCTGGCGGCTTTCGAGGTGCCGTCATCAGTTCCAGGGCCTCAGGCTGTTCCAAGCCGCCGACGCGGAAGTCTGCGCAGTTCACCTGGCAAGCGACGACTGGAAAGATCTCTTGTGTTATTCTAGTGGTTGAAGAACTTGTAGATCATGTAGATCCTTTGGTGAATCTATATAATGTATATATATATTATTCTGGCCTAAGGTTAAGGAAGTCAAAAAGTGACAAGATGTTTTTTGGGAATATTTGTTGGGTTCCATCCACAACCGCCATTGACTCAATATGATTCCAATAATTGATGTTCATTAGTACCCGAGTTCAACTGTTCAATGGAGTCGTGGTTGCCCTTGCGGTAACCAACCTCAGAATCAATTCTGATGATATCATCATTTTAATTTGACAAAAAAATATAGTGACGGACACTCACTTAGAACGTCATTTGGAAAACGTTTTTTTATTTTTATGTCTATTTCTATGTTTGGAACAGCCGTGAACCCTCACGGTAAGAATTAGGAAAATCGATCATTTAGAACATCCCATGATGATCTATTGACATAACTATATTTATATGTGCACAAAAGTTATCAATTAGCTGAGGGGAGACCCCCGCACTTAGAACATCTCATGATGATCTATTGACATAACTATATTCTATATTTATATGCACACAAAAGTTATCAATTAGCTGTGGAGACCCCCACACTTAGAACATCCCAAGACATTACAACACACACACATATATATATATAAACAGATAAGGTCCTCAACCCACATAGAATATGGAATTGAAATTTTGGTTTCCCCGGGCATCCCAGGAATTGAACTTGAAAAACGATACTTAGAATATTTTAGAATGCAGTTGACGTCAAAAAACCTATATATACTTAGAATACCGTTGGACCAGATAAATTCTTTCGCTTGTCCAGACGAATTCGTCATTTTTCCATATAAATTCTTTCACTTGTTCAGTCAAATTCAGCATTTTTCCATATAGTTTTCATTTTTCTTTAAACATCCTTCGCATGTTCCATACAAATTCTTCACTTTTCCAAATTTCTTTCATATAAATTATTTCATGTTTCCAGACAGATAGATAGGTAAAATTTTCACAAGGTGTTTGATGCCAACATCAAAAACTGGCAGGGTCCCCAAATTGACCGATTTCTTATTACTTTGTACACTAAAAAGTACTTTTTTTCGCCGCCGCATAGAGATGTACAAAGGCTTCGAGAGCAAAGGCCACATGGGCAGAGAAAAAAAACAACATGGAAATGGGGGGATATTCTAAGTACATTTTCGGCAAATTTGCCTGTGCAATTGAAACATGCATATTCCATGTAAGCGGAGAAGCTTATATTTCTATAATGATCTATTGACGTATCTACATTTATATATAAGAACACAAAGTTATCAATCAGCTGTGGAGACTCCCGCACTTAGAACATCCCAGGACGCTACAACACACACACACATATATATATTTATATGATGATGATCTATTGACATAACTATATTTAAATGAACACAAAGTTATCAACCAGCTGTGGAGACCCCGACACTTAGAACATCCCAAGACATTACAACATATATATTTGTTTATCATGATCTATTGACATCATTTTTTTTTGAACAAAAAGTTATCAATTAGCTGTGGAGACCCTCGCACTTAGAACATCCCAAGACATTTCACACACACACATATATATATATATTGAAAACGATCTATTGACAAAACTATATTTATATGAACACAAAGTTACCAATCAGCTGTGCAGACCCCCACACTTAGAACATCCCAAGACATTACAACATATACACATATATATATATATATTTATTTAAAATGATCTATTGACAGAAATATATTTATTTGAACACACAGTTATCAATCAGCTGTTGAGACCCCCACACTTAGAACATCCCAAGACATTACAACATGTAAATATATAAGGTCCTCCACCCACATAGAATATGGAATTGAAATTTTGGCTGCCCCGGACATCCCAGGAATTGAACTTGAAAAACGATACTTAGAATATCTTAGAATACAGTTGACGTCAAAAAAGGTATACTTAGAATACCGTTAGACCATACAAATTCTTTCGCTTGTCCATACGAATTCGTCATTTTTCAATGGAAATTCTTCACTTTTTTTTAAAAAAAAATCCTTCGTGTTTCCACACAAATTTTTCACTTTTCCAAATTTTTGTCATATAACGCCTTTCACTTTTTCAGTCAATTTCAGCATTTTTCCATATAGTTTTTCATTTTTCTTGAAAAATCCTTCACATGTTCCATACAAATTCTTCACTTTTCCAGATTTCTTCCGTATAAATTCTTTCATGTTTCCAGACAACTAGATAGGAAAAAAATCACAAGGTGTTTGGTGATAAAAAAAACTGGCAGGGTCCCCCATTTGACCGATTTCTTTTTACTTTGTATACTAAAAAGTACATATTTCGCCGCCGCATAGAGATGTACAAAGGCTTCGAGAGCAAAGGCAACATGGGCAGAGAAAAATCAACATGAAATAGGAACATATTCTAAGTACATTTTCGGCAAATGTGCCCGTGCAAGCTAAAAAATCATATTATATGTACGCGGAGAAGCTTATATTTCTATAATGATCTATTGGCATAACTACATTTATACGAACACAAAGTTATCAATCAGCTGTGGAGACCCCCACACTTAGAACATCCCAAGACATTACAAAATATATTTATTTGTATATATATATATATATATTGAAAATGATCTATTGACAAAACTATATTTATATGAACACAAAGTTACCAATCAGCTGTGCAGACCCCCACACTTAGAACATCCCAAGACATTACAACATACACACACACATATATATATATTTAAAATGATCTATTGACAGAAATATATCTATTTGAACACACAGTTATCAATCAGCTGTTGAGACCCCCACACTTAGAACATCCCAAGACATTACAACATACATATATATATATTCTATTGACATACCTACATTTATACGATTACACAGTTATCAATCAGCTGTGGAGACCCCCCCACACTTAGAACATCCCAAGACATTACAACATGTATGTAAATATATATATATATAATAAAGTCCTCCACCTACACAGAATATGGAATTGAAATTTTTGGCTTCCCCGGGCATCCCAGGAATTGAACTTGAAAAACGATACTTACTTTGGCGCTTTTTGCGTTTAGCTGTTTTATAACGAAGGTTATAACCATTTACAAACAATTTGCAGGGTCCTCGCAGCTAACTAATTAGCGGGAGTTATAACCACTTAGCTCAGCAAATCCTCGTGATCAGGAAAATGGCCACGAGGGTCCCACAAAAAGGCCACGAGGGATTCCAAAAAAACACGCACGAGGGGGCAACATTCAGGCCAAAGGACATATTGAAAAACACACCGGAGGTTGCAAAAAACACAAAAAGGACCACTCAAATTTTCAATGCAGCAGCAAAAAAACAGGAACAACCCGTCTCCAAAAAGAAGCAGGCCAAATATCAGGATGCAAATTTTGGACTTTGCGGGCTGTGCTTTGTGAAACAAGCCCTCTCTTCAGGCGATAGGTGGGCATAGCTTCCGTCAACTGGGTGACAGATTCAGCCATGGTGGGGCGAGCCTCCACCAAGTTGGTGAGGCGAGCCTTCACTCCAAGTTCAGGATGTATTCCTTCACCTGCACCCATGCCTCCTTCGCATCCTGGCGTTTCCAGCTGAAGGCCTTGTCCTTCTTCTCACCATCAAGTTTGACCCTGTAGTTGGTCGACTTGGGGCATATGTAAACTGTAGCGTTCTTGTGGCGAACGGGCTCATGTGCAGCTGTCCCAGGGAATGGCAAGACCTCTTTCTTTTTCTTCGGGCTTGCTTTGGGCGCAGCATTCTTGGTCTTGGGAGGCGTACTCTTGGCCTTGGCCACAGCAGATGTTTTCTTTGCTGTGGCTTTGGCCTTTCCCTTTGGTTTGCTTTTGGCTTTTACCTTCGGCATGGGCACGTCATCGCCCTCGGTGGTCTCTTCAGCAGCGGTCTTCTTTCTTTTTTGGCCGCCAATGGCTGCCAAGATGTCATTCGCCATGGCATCTACGCTTTTGGGTTCCAGCGGAGGCAATTCCTTGCTGTCCTTTGCAGGCAGAGCTTCGCAGGGTTCGCCTGCAGCAGGCCGAGCTTTGCTGGTTTCACTTACAGCAGGACGAGCCTTGCTGATTTCTTTTGCACCAGGACGAGCCTTGATGCTAGGTTCTTCATTACTTGGAAGCGATGTCTCGAGGTCGACTTCATCCTTTGGGTCTTGCTTGCCTGCCAAGTTGTGAGAAGCAGCTGGCCCGTTTGCCAACATGAGTGGTTCCACCTGTGCAGAGGCAGCGCTTGGCATCAACTGTTTCCGGCGTGTCATGTTCAGCTGCACTCCAGAATTGTTTCTCATCATGCTGGCGAAAGCTGCTGCCATGTCAGGGTTGCTCATGGCATTCATGAGCATCTCCTGGAAGTTGTTGCCAGTGCGTAGTCGCGAGGTTCGCTTTCCCCAGGCACCTCGCACTGATGTGTGCGTGTCCCTTGCAGGTAGCACAACTTGTAACCATCCAAGCGCGTGAGGATCCAGACGGCTTGGCTCTGGCTTTTCTTGTCCAAACGCTTTCATGAATATGGGGCCGGGCAATTCTGCAGGATCCATTGGGTAGTTGGTGATCCCAGACTGCGTAAAGCCTTTCAATCCTCTGAGCACAGATTTCAAATCCCGCACCGTATTCAAAGCATGGACGCCGGTGATGTTAAGTTCTTCCAGGGTCCCTTTGTGCGACGTCAAATACAGAATTGCGACTGCATGCACCACAGTCGGCTCTGTTGGGTTCAGCAAACCCAGGGCTGCCATTCTTTGCGCTGCCAAGTTGACCTTGTCAGTCAACCCATCCGAAGCCAGTTTTTCCCAGTCCTTCTTCAAGAAATAGTTGTCCAAGTGCAGACATGTCTGCCTTGGTTTTTCCTTGTTCTTCTTATTCCCTTCGTTGCAGCTGTTCTCTGCGCCTGTCTGAACCTTGGCTTGCACCAGTTTCACTAAAGCTTCACGCCATGCCTGGGGCACGGTAGCTTTCTCAAGCTTTCTAAGCATGCTGGCCCCTGCTTCTATGGTTATGGGCGGGGCGCGTTCAATATCCAGCATGCAGCTTTTCAACAGGGGGTCTAAGGCGTCCTTTTCAAGGAACCCCCCGCAGCTCTTTTGGAGAGCAGCGAAGTAGTCAAGCATCCCATCAAAGCGGGCTTCAGCCATGTGGTTTGTCCCTACAATCACAAGCAAAAGCTTCGCTCTCAATGTTTCTGCGGGCAAGCCTCGCAGCAACCCGTGGTCAGCTTGAACCAGCGTGGAAGAGGAAATAAACTCATGCAATCTTTGCCCACCTGTGAGAGTGCAACGGGCTTCTGGGCGGTAACACTTGCAAGTTATTGTTTTTAGCGCAAGTTGTGGATCCGTCGTGGTTACGCATCGCAGCAGGCGAGCCTTGCTTCAAAACTGGTATGATGGTGCAGGCGAGCCTTGCACATTCAGCCGGAGTCAGAGCTCGAGGAAGAAAGAAAGCCACGCAGGCGCCATGCGGCAGGGAGTCTTGGTTTCTGACAGGGCCTTCCGATGCTTGCCGTGCTGGCAGGTCGCTTCTTGGTGGAAGGCCCCGCACGTTCTTCACCCAAAGGCTGTGCCCCATCACCGTCATGTTGCTCCTTGTCATGGGGCCCAGGATGGGTTTTGTCCAATTTTTCGTCTGCAGGTTTGTCTGATGATTGGTGTGCAGCCGGTCGTTTGAGCACCTTATGTCCTGCCTTCTTTGGTTTGCTTTTCTTCCCAGCACCGTACATGGCGTCAGCCAAACGCTCATGGAAACGCGTGGGGAACTCCAGCTCCCTTTCTCCTTTCTGGGGCAGCTCACCGAAGGCAGCCAGCAATGGGGCCATTGCTGCTCCAATGAGTGGCACTGGATAGGCATTTCCTGCTGCCTTGACTTGTAAGGCTTGGCTGGAAGCGAATTGTTCGGCGACTTCCACGTTGAAACCTTGCAAAACAAACCGCTCATGCGGATGCAAGAAACGGAAGTGTGTCCGTTTCTGATCTGGGAGGCCCACCTTCATGTCTGACACAAACAGGTATGAATTCGAGGTGGTCAATGTTGGTGTACGATTGACGCTGATATGCCGCTTGTATGTTTTGCCATCTGCGCGGTCCAGTGGGAAGCAGACAACGTCTGTCTCTACGAGGCGACCTTCCTGCAAAAGTTTCCGCAGTTGTTCTTGGCTGTCTTTCAAGTTTTGGGCCATGCACTTTGTGAGCTTCTTACGGTCCACACAAGGCATTGACGCCAGAAAGTCTGTCAACACTCTGTGGCCAAATGGGGGTAGTGGAGGTGGCACCGCCCCGCTTGGGCACAACGTGCTCCGGATCCCACGCAAGAACACACGCGTTCTGTCCTGCGCTAGCTTGTAGTCCACCGCCTTGAGGGTGTCCACCTGCCAGAGAAATTCCTGCACTTCTTCTTGCAAAATGTGCAGAAGCTTTGACATGAAACTTTCTTCGCCACCTTGGCGGTGTAAAATGCCTTGGACATTTTCCAAGATCGCTGCTTGCAGCTCACCACACTTGGCTAGCGAAGCCACTATATTCACAATAGCCAGAAAAGCTTTTGCTCGGAAGTCTTCCACACCTTTCTTGTTGCCATTTCCTGCCCAAGGCGGGCATGGCGGGCCACTGCAAAGCACATGCACTGGGCGCTCCAAGTCCGACAGCTGGACCTGGACAATGTCACCATTGTGCTTTCCGAAATGAAGAGGCGAGCCTTCTTCAACCATGCCCTGCCAGTACTCCTTGTATCGCGTCTCCAGGTCGTATACGTTGTTTGGTGTAAAGGGCACCCCCATAGCTCGGAGTGACCAACCAGCACCGTCTATTCCGCAGCATGGCATTGCTATGTGGATTGGCTGGGCGAGCCTCAGCTGTGGAAATTCTGTTTTCCAGTCATTGGGTTCGGGAACTAAAACCTCCGACCCCATCTTCAAACCAAAACAGCTAATGCTTTCTTGAGCCGTGCTTGCTGGGTATATACACTGTGGTGTTTGTAAGTATGTGTGCAGATGTGGGCCAAAGAAAAACAGATGCTTCAGCTATTTTCCTGCTGTTGCATTTGTCAAAATGCACATTGTGGTTGGGAAAGTAGACCTGTTGACATGCGCCAAAGCTGACAAGCTGGAAAAAGCCTTGTAAGCCCAAAGAAAAGCAGATTGTTCATTTTTCTCTTTCTTGCAAAAATTGCATCATATACTAGATTGCACTGCGCATCACGTGGGCAAGCCTCACGGTTTAATTAAACTAACTGCCGCCGTTCATGGCTCGTGCGTTTCGGGGTGGCTCTGGAGGAAAGCGCCTCATTGGGGTCCCGGATATTTGCAGAGAAAGCAAACCCATCGATGCCAGCGAGTGCCATGGGTTACCCATTTGCACTTGCACGTGCCATCCTTTTCAGACAACTGGGACAACATCCAGTCTGTGTATGCAAGCTCATAGTCGATCGATGGATTCTCAGGGAATTGCTGGGTGTCCTCGCCCACCTCTATGTCTCTGTCTTCCCAAAAGTCGAGGGTCAAAGTTTCAGCGCCCATTGAAACAGGGGATAAATCTTTGGAGCTGCGTGGCTGCTTGCGCGGCGCTTCTTCACCTCCGCTCCTTCGCTTTCTTTGGGGCGAGCCGTCGCATGTCTGCAGCTGGGGCGAGCCTCCACCTAGCTGGGGGGGACCTCCAGCCATCTCAGTCTGAGTCGTGCGTGCAGGAGCGTTTCTTTCCATGGGTGAAGGCGAGCCTTTCACAGAGACTTTGTGAGCCAAGTGCGCGCTGGGGAGTACGTGTTTGGCCGGGTGTTGGACGCTTTTTGTGTTCTTTACGGCTTGCACTTATATTTTTGTCACGCTTCAAAGGCTGGCCTTTGAGCTCGTGTGATTTTGCCCATTCCCAAATTCATACACAGTGGAAGTTGCACACGCGGAGCGCCACCAAAAAACCGTGACTTTCACATTTCATTTTTTGAAAGAGAATGGTCCCAATAAGGCCGGGTATCCAAAGTCATCCCGATACGGCCCCGATACGGCCCCGATACGGCCCCGATACGGCCCAAAATGTTTCGTTTTTTGATTTTTTTTTCTGCAAACAAAAAGAACGGGATATTTTCCTTTCTCCTCATAAGGAATCCCCGTGCTGTCAAAATTTGCCGCCTTCAGGGCGAGCCTCTGGAAGTTGAGCGGGCGAGCCTCACTCCTGGCCGCTCGCACCAGTGGCAACAAAAGCATGCGCCTGATCCACTTGGCACTTGACGCGGCCCATCATCTCTGTCAGCTGCTCCATGAAAGAGTCTGCCTTCTTGATGACCTCATCTGCGTCGCCATGGCCACTTTCAAGAATGCTGTCGCATTCAACCCCAAAGGCCACAGCGTCATCCACCAGCTTTGTGGAAGCCTTCACGACATAGCCAGGCACCAAGTCTTTGACTTTGTCACCACGCGCTTTGCAGTTCCAATCCATCAGCTGCAGCTTCTTTGCGTTCATCAGTTCCACTTTCTTGGAAATCTTTTTCTTGCCTCCAGCCTTCAACTTCGGCAGCTCACTTTTGGCTGCTTCTTTCTTGCCCTTCTTGCACTGGCTCGAATCTGCAGCCGTCTCATCACGTTCACCTTGTTCAAGCGGAATTGATTGCCTCTTGCGTTTCTGCACCTTCGCGTACTCCTCGGTCTCCACAGCCGTGCGCTTATATTTCACATCCTCGAAAAGCTGCACCTGTCGAACTGGACAGAAGTAGGTCCGGGTGTTGGCCTTAATAGCGGCCAATTGATCTGGCTTGTTCTTGTACTTCTCCTCCAAATCTATCTCGTCCAGGAAATCGCCGGTGCCCTCGAAGGAGACGGCGCTGCTGGTCTTCTTGCTTTCCGTCACTGTCTCCTGGAGCCTGGTCAGAAGGTCCGGTCCCGCCTGCTCCTTGTACTTCTTGTAAAATTCTTTCTTCTCATTTTCAGTCACCTTCGTCCAATCCTGGGCCAATGAGCCATAGTGGCTCAACACCCGGTTGATCCTACTTTTTAAATTGTGGCATGCCCTGCAGCGCAAAGAAGTAGCTGTCTTCCCCACTGCCCGTGCCACAACCACACCATTCTCCTCAGAGACAGGCTTCCTGCAGGTGGAACACAAATTTTCTGCTGGAAGTCCAGGGCCGGTCTCCACCTTGTCCAGAGGAACTACGCCACTAGGCGTTTCTGCACAAGATGTTGCCGTCTCAGCTGGAGAAGCCGCTTCGGTAGCTTCACTGGCCGCAGATTCGGGGAGAGCTTCTGCAGTGGCAGTAGCAGGCACTTCGCTAGCGGCGCTCATGGCGCAAGTCTCTGCAGGCGAGCCTTGCAAAGATTGAAGGCGAGCCTTTCAAAGATCTGAAGTCAAATCTCGGGTTTGTGGGTATATATGGCTGCTGCGACTACAAAGAACTGACGTGGTCGCATGTTGGTGCATACCTTCTGCAAAACAAGCACAGCACTGTGACCCAAAGAAGCACTCCATAGATTTGGCATGAACTGGTGAGGGGTAGTATGAAGGGTTGGATCTTCCTTAACACAAAGCACATAGGGTTTAAACTGGTTTATATGTTGTACATAGATATAGACATTTGCATGTCTGACAAAATAGTATATATAATTATATTATAATATATATATATGTTTATTTTAAAAGTTTACATATAGGGTATGTACAAAGTTATATATATACATATATACAGGGGTCGACCAGTGCCATTTACTCGCTCAGCTAAATGCCCTGGCTCAGTTCGTGTGGGCGAGCCTCACACAAGGACAAATTCCGCCATTTCGTTTGCAGAAAGAAATTGGCACCATGTCCTTAGTGCAAACAAAAAGCCTGGCAACGCCAGTGCTTCGAAAAGTATTGCTGTCCCGAACCTGCTGATATAAGTCCCCGTGGATCAAGAACTCAGAGGAGTTCAAAAGCCGAACCTGCAAAAAGAAGGATGCCTGAGCAAGGTGCTTTGTAGCCGGAAACCATAGCATATCTGATGCTGACACCCGTCCACCTTCAAAACGCAGTGTCTTTGAAACCTTCGCTTCTTGCATGTCCGGATAGAATGCCCGCAGCCACTCAGCTTCCATGTCCTGCGCCCGTTCCAGGAAAATAGGGCGCAGCATATTTTCATCATTGGAGAAAGAAGAGAAATTTTCTGCAACTGCGCGGTACAAGACTCCTTTCTCAACGTTGGCAGAAATCAAAAGCGCCAGCTGCTTCACTCCCTTGTGCTTCTTCTCAGGGCTGAAGCAGCTGAGATTGCAGCCAAACTCCCTGAACAAGGACGGAACATGTCGTAGCCAGTGTGTTTTCGGCTTGTTGCAATCCGGGTAAAGTTCTAGAAACCAAGCGTGGTGCTGGGCAATTTCGATTTCCAAGTCACCAACAAGAGGCAACGCCTCTTCCTGCATTGACAAAATGTCAATGATTTTCATCATGCTCTCTAAACTTCTGGTTTCCAGCTCCAGGATGCCAGCCGGGCGCACCACCAGCTGGAGTATTAAGCGCCAAATGTCCGTCAACTGGAAAAGCTCATTGGCAAACGCCTTTAAATGGGCACCGTCTTTATCCACCACACGCTTTTGGAAATATTTCTTTGACCAATAAGCACCCTTTGGCCACACAATCTCCGCAGCAAGATCGTCAAGGGCCCGCAAGGACACGCCAGCACTGCAAAGGCGCCTAGCATATTGATTGAACTCATACTGAGCAATCCCACCACAGGCCATCAATATATGCATCCAGTCCCAGTAGGTGTGTGATACAGGGTTGACAATGCCTCCCAAATCTTCACACCACAAGATGCCAAGAGGGTCGAAAACAAGCCCGTAAGATTGCTCCAATCGCTCGAAGTCTTTTTTGCTCAGGTTGCCAGCTTCAAGCTTCAGATTCTGTGCCATTGTCCGGAAACTGTCAGCAGTATGCAAATCAAAGCGGCTTGAATCTGTGCAAGTGTAGTGCACCAAGTAGCCGCGGTCTGGCAGGTCCACCCGGCCCATCACATTCTTGCACAGGTGGCAAGGCTTGTAGGAACTAGCACCTTTCGTGCACCAGAGCTCTTTCATTGCTTTCTCGTCTGAAAGTAGGGCCCCGAAACGCGCTTTCAAAATGAAGTCTCCACCACTTGATTTGCAGCAAATGCCTGTCCTGTCGAAATCCCATGCTAGCAATCCTTTGCCAAAGAATGTTTTCACCATGAAGGCAAACAGGAAAGAATAGCCACCTGCTACGTGCTCCACCAGCGACAGAGGAAAAAGCCCGAAATAAAACCAGCCACAGTGGCGGCTCCGAAACCAGGACGGTAGTTCCATCAATGTCCAGTAGAAGCACGCCAGTGATCGACCATGATCTGGGCGAAGCACATTGCCTGGTGTAGTTTCATCCATGTAAAAAGCGATCCGTACGGACCCAGCCCCCCGCAGCATATCGCCAAAACGTGGTCGGGCTGAAGTATATTGGTGAATGAGAGCAAACGGGTTTATGTATTCCCATTCATATGCCTCGCCGTTGGTGAATTGGATAGGGCACTTTTGGAGAATGTGCCCGTACACGGAATCCTCCAGCAAAGGCCTGATGATACCTTTACGGAGCTGGTTTCTGTCTCCCCCAGATGTTCGTGCCGCCACGCTCAAAGTCACAGTCGGAGGAACAAAGGTGTCAAAATTGGGCCTTTTTCTCTTCATATCAGAAACAAGAGGACAAGCCTTCTTGCCACGGAAGAGGACGAGCCTTCCTCCATTTTTGCACGGAAGAGGACGAGCCTTCCTCCAGCTTCTTCCTGGAAAAGAACCTGCTAAAATGGCTGCGGTCATGCACAAGCACAAATTGCCACAACTTGCCCATGCGCTGTGAAGACAGAACGACGAAATTCAACGGTCAACTTGGGAAAGTTAAGGCTGCCAGTGCCAGCCATTTTCACGCTAGCGCTCATTCTGCTAGTGTCAAGATTCTTTAGTGCACGGGCGAGCCTCGTGCCAAGAGATGGGCGAGCCTCACTTCTTCCTCTGCCAATGCCGCTGATCATGCTGATCCCCATGCCCCGTATCCTCAGACCATCGCTGGCGGTCCTTCCTCTTCTTCTTGCGCTTTTTGGCATGAGACTCCTTTGTGTGTGTCTCTTCAGGCAGGATGGTCCTGTTGCTTTCTTCCGAAGGTGACACGGTGTCACGTCGGTCATAGCTCCTGCTGGGGTCTCGGGTGCGGTCTCTTTCATCTCTTTCATCTTTTCCCGGGCAAGGCTCTGCGCGGGGCTCACGTGCAGGGCGAGCCTCTGCACTCTGGTACACATAGCCGTAGCTGGGTTGCCCTTGGTAGTAGTGCCAGCTTTCCCAGCAGCTCATACGCCACTGCAAACCAGCAATGGTCCCTTCCGCTGTTTTGAGGCGGTTTTTCAGCTCCTCATGTTCGCTTCTCGGAACCCATTTGTCAGCATCCCAAGTGGACCAGGAGTGCCAGGAACCATGCCAGTTCTTCTTGCTTTCATTCTTGGCACTGGCAGCAGCAGGATCTGCACGACCCTTATCTTCACCGTTCTCCTCTATGAACTTCACGGCCATGCTATGGGCTTCTTGCAGCCCGTTGGCTGGGCCAGTGACAGTCAGCATCCGGGCGCCCCACTGGTTCCGCTCCCTGACTGCCGCAGAGCAAGACGTGGCAGCTTTGATCTGCTCCCGCTGCTCACTTGTGATCGTTCCCCGGACGGGGATGGGACCAAGGTGTGCATGCAAAGAGCTTGAACTCTGCTGCGCCATGGGTCGGGCGAGCCTCGACCCGATATATGTGCCGGGCTAGCCTCGGCTTGCTTTTGGGCGATCGTCGTTCGTTTTTTCGCTTTGCAAGTGCTTGCTTGAAAAACAGCTGCAGGCAGGACAAGAGCTGAACTGAGATTTCCTGTGTTTGATTGTGTGACTTGGTTGGCTGTTCAAACTTGGAGAAAAAGTTTGTTTTTGTGATTTGTTTGGCTTTTCAAATTCGCCAAAAAAATGTTCAGGCGACGGAATTCTGAAACCCACGAGAAAAACGAAGGACTTACAGAACTTAGCTAACCCACTTATAAGCACTTAGCCAGGTGGTCCTCGGGCCATTTACTAAGTGGCCTAAGTCTGAGCTAACCATTTATAGTTTAGCCGTGACTTATAACTCAACATGCTCAGGGTTAGATGCATTATAAATTCATTTGGCGTATATATAATTCCACTTGGTGCACTTATAAGCCAAGTTGTAAGTTGCACAACTTCAAAAAGCACCAAAGTAGAATATCTTAGAATACAGTTGACGTCAAAAAAACTATACTTAGAATACCGTTGGACCATACAAATTCTTTCGCTTGTCCAGACGAATTCGTCATTTTTCCATGGAAATTCTTCACTTTTTTTTAATCCTTCGTGTTTCCACACAAATTCTTCACTTTTCCAAATTTTTGTCATATAAAGCCTTTCACTTTTTCAGTCAAATTCATCATTTGTCCATATAGTTTTTCATTTTTCTTGAAAAATCCTTCACATGTTCCATACAAATTCTTCACTTTTCCATATATTTTTTCCATGTAAATTCTTTCATGCTTCCAGACAGATAGATAGGTAACATTTTCACAAGGTGTTTGGTGATAAAAAAAACTGGCAGGGTCCCCAAATTGACCGATTTCTTTTTACTTTGTGTACTAAAAAAGTACATATTTCGCCGCCGCATAGAGATGTACAAAGGCTTCGAGAGCAAAGGCAGCATGGGCAGAGAAAAATCAACATGAAATGGGAACATATTCTAAGTACATTTTCGGCAAATGTGCCCGTGCAATCTAAAAAATCATATTCTATGTAAGCGGAGAAGCTTATATTTCTATAATGATATTTTGACACAACTACATTTATACGAGCACAAAGTTATCAATCAGCTGTGGGGACCCCCACACTTAGAACATCCCAAGGCATTACAACATATATTTATATGTATATATATATATATTGAAAATGATCTATTGACAAAACTATATTTATATGAACACAAAGTTACCAATCAGCTGTGGAGACCCCCACACTTAGAACATCCCAAGACATTACAACATATACATATATATATATTTAAAATGATCTATTGACAGAAATATATTTATTTGAACACACAGTTATCAATCAGCTGTTGAGACCCCCACACTTAGAACATCCCAAGACGTTAGATACAACATATTGATCTCTCTCATGATCTATTAACATAACTATATTCACATGAACACACAGTCATCAATCAGCTGTGGGGACCACCACACTTAGAACATCCCAAGACACCACAACACACACATATATATATGAATCTTGAATGATCTATTGACATAACCATATATATATATATATTTGAACACAACGTTATCAATCAGCTGTGGGGACCCCCACACTTAGAACATCCCAAGACATTAGATACAACACACACATATATATATATAAATCATGATCTATTGACATAACTATATTTATATGAACACAAAGTTATCAATCAGCTGTGGAGGCCCTCGCACTTAGAACATCCCAAGACATTACAACATATATTTATGTGTTTATATATATATAACTATCATGATCTAATGACATAACTAAATTGATATGAACACAAAGTGACAAATCAGCTGTGAACACTACCACACTTAGAACATCCCGAGACATTGCAACATACACACACACATATGTATATATATATATAGGCATATTTAATGATGTATTGACATAACTCTTTTTATATATATGAACCCAAAGTTGTCAATCAGCTGTGGAGACCCCCACCCTTAGAACACCCCAAGGCATTACAACATGTATATATATATATATTTCTATCATGGTCTATTGACATAAGTATATTTTGATTGGCTAACATGTTGATTGGGCGCAGACAGGAAAATAAACGTGACCCCGAACCGAACTCTTTGTTTGTGATGTTATGTGTGGGAATCCAGGGTTAGTTGCAAGGAGCCTCACACTTAGAACATCCATTTCCTGATGTTCTAACTGTTTTGGGTCAGTAGTGTCAACCATGTTCTAAGTGTGGGGGGTCCCTAATGTTCTAAGTGTGAGAGTCCAAAATTTTGGAAAAATTGACGTTCTAAGTGATTGTCCGGCACTATAAACATTTAGACAGAGCGGTCTATATCCAAAGTGGGTTGATTTCGCCTGGTCGTTGTAGATTTTCATTTTGCTCTCAAACATGAATCTGATTTGATCTGATAGCATAAATCAATAATCAAATTAAATAAACATGGGGTTCCCATCAGGCCATCATTTATTGGAGCATTGGAAAATCAGTTTATTTCATGAAGTAAAAGTAATAATGGGATGATCAAAATCAAACTCCGCTGGCCCTGACAAAGGAAGCGCATGAATCAATCTCACAACAACAATTAGGAATTTGTAATTAGCTTAGCTGCTGCTGATGAACAGCGCTTCTTCTGTGCTGTGCTTGGTGCTGCTGGGCGCTGAGCTCTGTGCGGCTGTTCTGGCAATGCACAAACTCTGCGGAGAAGCATGGGCTGTCACTTGCCTTTACCTTACCAGTGATGAAATGATGGTGATGCCCCTGGTGATGACGATAATGAGGGTGGCCTGATGACGACGACGACGATGATGATGATTTCCAGATAATAACGATGATGGTGACGATGGTGATGATGATGATGATGACGATGGTGACGGTGATGCTGATGATGGCAACGATGATGGAGAAGAATAGTAGAAAAATACATGGACAGACAAATGCATTTTCAAGATGACGTTGTTTTAAATCAATGGGCTATCGTCCGGCTTGGACAAGTATATCAATGGTTATAATTGGGGTGAAATCTGGATCAGCAGTAGCCTCTGCCATACCTCTGCCAGGACTGCACAGAAATATTAAAAAAATAAAAAACCAGGAAAGTCCGACAGGTGGTGATAAGGAAATCAGTGCATGACAGATAGGGTCTGATATATCCTCTCCCCTGTGCACTCCGGAGCGTTACCGAGAGCACCCAGCCTATCCTGCACTTCCTTAACCTAATAGGGAAAAAATTAGGTATGGGGCCTAC
>CAMXCT020005346.1:0-22967 GCA_947184155.2 Cladocopium goreaui | reverse complement strand
ACTTGTATTTACACCTGACTTACCAGATGAGTTAGTTTGGAAACTCACAGTTTTCTTTCCAGAACCCTTGTCCTTAGATTTGCCTTTGCCGGGAGAGGTGCCCTTGCTGGACTTGCCCTTAGCATTCACACTGTAGTAGCCTCGAGATTGCGTGGCAGCTGCAAGGCGCTTGCTCGTCGCAGTCAAGGCTTGATGATCATCAGGAAGGTCATGGGCACCATCTTCGGCACTTCCAGCAGCATGAGAGGCACCTGGCTCAGCATCGTCCTGCTGATTGTCCTCCTCTTCATCATACTGGTATTCGAATTCATCCTCATCTTCATGCCACTGTTCATCAGCGGCATCTTCATTTGCGGTGACATAGTTTTCATGTTGTTCTTCAACCCCTTCGTCAACTGCATCGACATCAGTGTGCCAAGTACGCCACTTTGCAGAACCACCTTTCGAAGTTCCGCGTCCTCTGAAAGAACTCACACTGCTTGCCCGGCCACGAGATCGTGAGGACACACTTGATGACATAGATTTGGAAAAACCAGACAGAGACATGCCGCTTCGAGCCAAACCAGTCAAGGTCAAACCTGCCGGATACTGAACACGAATCGCGTCAACCAAGGCCTGGAAGTCATAGCGATTGCCTGCTGCCAGCAAAAGCTGTGAAGTTGCACGCTCATCAAGTCTCAAGCCATCCAAAAGTTTCACAGCACGAGTTTCACTGGGGTATTGTGGAATCTTTGCATCCTGGAGCTTCCTCTCCATCAGCCTGAAGCGCCTGACAAAGGCGGTCACTGATTCGCCTTGAACACGAACCATAGACTCAAACTCGCGAATCAAGCCCCCTTTGCGAAAGATCTCCTTCTCTCCGAAGGAAACTCCCAGGTCCTGCAGCAAAGTTTCAATGCCAGTAGAGGTGTTGTACCTGTCATCATCGATCTCCTCAAACTCCAAGGCGGCATCGCCTGAGAGAGCGTCCAAGGCTCGCAAAGCCTGCTCATTCGGAGGCAAGTACTCCTTGGTGATGGTCACCCATCTACGAAGAGCTCTGGAGTAATGTCGAAGGCAGAAAGGATCATTCTCAATGTCACCTGAAAAACTCGGCGGTGCAGGAATATGGCCTGACCGCCACTTCTTGGGCTGTTGTTGCCCCGAACCCCGGCGACCACGGCGCCTTCTCGAAGAAGTCTGGGAGAGTGAGCCATCCATTGAAAGTCTCGAACCTCCACTGCCATTGTCTTTGGGATCAAGAGCGAAGTCATATGTCTCGCTGAGGTCTGCGACTGAAGCATCATCTGCAAAGTCTGCATGGCCTGGCACCTCTGCGCCGATGTCGCCATAGAGCTCGTCGAACATCGTCTGCAAAGGGCGCGTCAGTGCACGAGCAACAAACTGACGCTACCAATGAGATAATGGAGCCTGGGGGCCCTGGATCACAACTCGCACAAGCTGAAGCCCTTTTCAGACCACCATTGCATGAAGTGCACGTTTCCCACCCTTTAAGCCAAGCAGCGGGTGAATGCCAAATGGATGAGGATCAAACAGATGAAACAGCAACTGATTTCACTGATTTGTCAGTTCAAACAATTATGCATTTATACCTTTTGAAAGTGTTACTTGTGGAGTACTTGTGGTGTAATTGTTTCTCAGTTTCACGAGCGTTGTTTTTCTATGGTGTTTTGCTTGCAACATGGCTGTTGCATTTGTTGGACTACATGTGCCTCACTTGAGAATTTCATGTTGATGTAGCCACTGTTGGATATAGATTAGCTGCCCAACAGATGAGGTTTTACCCCTGGCCCGTTCAATCTATCCATGGAAAAAATAGATTGATAGAAAAATAGTTTCCCCGGTTTTGCTCTGACTTGTGACTGCTTGTGATACTATCTCAATAATATCTATGATATCATGGCTGTCACAATTGTTGAACATGTGAATGTGGTTGTTTGAAAAAAAGGCCCATCCTGCACTACTTGTGCCTTACTTGAGACTTTCATGTTGTATGTAGTCACTGTTGGGTAAAAAAGTTCTTCACCATTGCATTACTGGCGGAATATTATGTTTAGTTTAGTGCTTTTGTGATTCATTGAAGATAACTGCATAACAAATGAGGTTTTACCTCTGGCTATAATCAATGGTGACGATGCCAAATTGGTAGTGAGATAGTTTCTCTACGTTTGGGTCAACTGCCTTGTGATTACTTGTGACGCTGTATCAACTGAAACTTTTTGTTTCAATATTTTTTGAGGCAACACCAATCAAGTCTTAGAGGGGGGCTGCCTTCTTTCTTTGAGGTAAGATTTTTTAGAGACCATCCATGTATGTGGAAAACAAAGGTGATGATGTTTTGGGTGGCAAACCTGATGGTACTTGTGGAGAGCAGTTTGTACTTTGTACACTTAGAAATTACTTGAGAGTGTATTGCATGTACCTGTGATGCTCATGTTTCATGGAGTTGACTTGTGACCAGGTTTAGTGTTACTTGTGGACTCCTTCAGATACCTGTGGTTCATGAGATTAAGCAAACCTGATATACATGTGGAATCTTATTCAAATATGTTATATACTTGGGATACCTGAGTTGAGCCAAGGTTTTTATCTTTTTGCAATGGTTTGATAGATCCATGGTACTTGAGAAGAATTGAGTCTTTTACATGTGTTACGGTAATGCTTTTGATTGTGCATTTCCCTTTCAGTACAACCTTGTGTTTTTAAACATTTTCTGATAAATTTTGATGGGCCAATCATGAATTTACAGGTTTTTTGTATGCATGTCTTATGCATTTCTTATGCATTTTTTATGCACTTCTTATGCACCTTTTAAAAGCGCATAAGAAGTGCATAAGAAGTGCATGTACTTTAAATCAAAGTACATGTACTTCTTATGCACTTTTATAAAGTGCATTAAGAGCGCATAAGAAGTGCATAAGAAATGCTTAAGAAATGCAAAAGAAATTCATTAGAAAATATATCAAAAATATATGTTTCTACAAATGCACAAAACCAATGACACAAGTAATGCATAGGAATTATATGAGTAACCAAAAAAATAACTAAACAAACCTAATTAAAACATGATTGAAATTTGTGCTCAACATCAGATGTACTTTGGCAGTCAGAAAACAATAACTGATTTTTTTTTTGTTCGAGGATGATTCCTTATTTGGTACAGTTGGTCATGGCCCAAGATAGATCTGATACTATGGTCTTCATATTTTTTGGTTTGTTTTGCTGTATATAAATTTTCCCAGCTCAAAAAATCAAAGGTGACATGGTTTGAACCATGTCAAATGGACAAAGGGGATGCACCATCGTCATCCTGAGGCTTGTCACTAACATGGAGAGACTGCAAAAAATAAGGCAGCCTTAGTTGGTTTCTGGAGGGTTTACTTCAAGAAAATAAGGCAACCTTAGTTTCATTTTTTTGAAAGAAAACTCTAAACACAACGATATTATTGAGATAGTATCACAAGCAGTCACAAGTCAGAGCAAAACCGGGGAAACTATTTTTCTATCAATCTATTTTTTCCATGGATAGATTGAACGGGCCAGGGGTAAAACCTCATCTGTTGGGCAGCTAATCTATATCCAACAGTGGCTACATCAACATGAAATTCTCAAGTGAGGCACATGTAGTCCAACAAATGCAACAGCCATGTTGCAAGCAAAACACCATAGAAAAACAATGCTCGTGAAACTGAGAAACAATTACACCACAAGTACTCCACAAGTAACACTTTCAAAAGGTATAAATGCATAATTGTTTGAACAACTTAAGTTTTCATTTTCTTGTGGTTTGTGCTATTTGATATTTTCACAAGTGGAAGTTGTTGTTCAGCGCTGAGCTGAGCAAATATAATTCAGCAACATGTGAATTTTCATCTAGATATAAGATTTGAAACATAGCTAATTAGGAACTTAGCCATATTCAACGATTTTCTTTCAAAATCGTTGTTGCCGCCTTGTTTTTCCAAAAAAAAAACGTCTGACTGACTTGATAAATATTGGTGTAGAATTTAAATGGATATGTCTCAAAATGAGGTGTCCGTTTTTGGTTCCAAAATGGCCCCTTTAAGGGAAAAAACGGACACCTCATTTTGAGACATCCCCATATGGAGAAATTGCTTGTGGGGTCAAAACTATTCAAAACTAAACAGTTACATTCACATGTGGAAATTACTTGTGAGGTAAAAACTAAACCACAACACCTACATGTGAAAATCACTTGTAATGTTAAAACCCAAGAATAACACCTAAATGTGAATTTTACCTGTGATATTAAAACCCCACAATAACACTTGCAGTTGAAAAGTACTTGTGAGGTTCAAACTAAACAATGACGCTTACATGTGGAAATAAATTGTGAGGTTAAAAGCAAACAATGAGGCTTATATGTGAAAATTACTTGTGAGGTGGAAGCCAAGCGATGACTAGAAGTTAGCAAATGCATTGTATATGTGATGATTTGCCTTCACCTCTATCTTATCTTCGTAATCACCTATGGCGGTGGAAACAAAAGTGACTTAATTCGATTTCGTCTCACAAGTATCCTACAATCTCGAATAGTTTTGGAATCAAAATAATGCACTATAGAATTTAATACTTACCTTTGCACTAGCTTCAAGTCTTACAATTTGTTTTGAAATGACAACCGAAGGACCCACAATCTTTACATTTCAAGCTAAAACTCAAAGTTTTTAAAACATCTGCTTGATTCCCACAAGTTTACTAAGAGTCTCGCAAGCACCTGAAAAACATCACTGGTATCCTCACATGTCACAATATGTCACAATTAGTTTTTGAAAATTCACAATTATCTTACAGTCTCACAAGTAAAATTTTAGCTCCCAGCTATCAAAATTTTAACACTTTTGTTTGAAAAAACAAGCAAGCCAAAAATTTACATGCTTAGCAAATGGAAATTTACTTGGCTAGTAAATTTATTTACTTTGCTAGTAAGTTTTACTAGGCTAGTAAATTGATAATTTTACTTTACTAGGTCCTAGTAAATTTTACTAGTAAATTTGAAAATTTAAGTAAATTAACTGGCTACTAAAAACACTACAGTAGCTTTCGAGACTCAGGGTATAGACCGCTCTGTCTAAATGTTTATTTTATTTTGTCAAATTAAAATGATGATATCATCAGAATTGATTCTGAGGTTGGTTACCGCAAGGGCAACCACGACTCCATTGAACAGTTGAACTCGGGTAATAATGAACATCAATTATTGGAATCATATTGAGTCAATGGCGGTTGTGGATGGAACCCAACAAATATTCCCAAAAAACCATCTTGTCACTTTTTGACTTCCTTAACCTTAGGCCAGAATATTCAAAATATAATGAACTTCTCCCAAAAGTCTCTCTGAACCTCTTTTTTGGTGATTTCATTATTTTTTAAATATTTTGAATATTTTGAATATTTTGAATTTTTTGAATTTCAAAAAAAATCAAAATATTCAAACAAATTAGCCAAAACAAAAATATTTTGAATATTTTGAATTTTTTGAATTTCAAAATATTCAAAATATTCAAAAAATTTAGCCAATACAAAAATATTTTGAATATTTTGAATTTTTTGAATTTCAAAATATTCAAAATATTCAAAAAATTTAGCCAATACAAATAATATTTTGAATATTTTGTTTTTTTGAATTTCAAAATATTCAAAAAAAATTAGCCAATACAAAAATATTTTGAATATTTTGATTTTGTTGAATTTCAAAAATTTCAAAATATTCAAAATATAAGAACCTTCTCCCAAAGTCATATCTGAACCTCTTTTTTTTGTTGATGTCTTATTTTTTTAAATAATTTATGAATATTTGGTTTTTTTGATTTTTTTGAATTTCAAAATATTTCAAAATATTCAAAAAAAATTAGCCAATACAAAAATATTTTGAATATTTTGATTTTGTTGAATTTCAAAAATTTCAAAATATTCAAAAAAATTAGCCAATACAAAAATATTTTGAATTTTTTGAATTTCAAAAATTTCAAAATATTCAAAAAAATTAGCCAATACAACAATATTTTGAATATTTTGAATTTTTTGAATTTCAAAATATTCAAAATATTCAAAAAAATTAGCCAATACAAAAATATTTTGAATATTTTGATTTTTTTTAAATTTCAAAAATTTCAAAATATTCAAAAAAATTAGCCAATACAAAAATATTTTGATTTTTTTGAATTTTTTGAATTTCAAAATATTCAAAATATAATGAACTTCTCCCAAGAGTCTCTCTGAACCTCTTTTTTGGTGATTTCATTATTTTTTCAATATTTTGAATATTTTGAATTTTTTGAATTTCAAAAAATTCAAAATATTCAAAAAAATTAGCCAATACAAGAATATTTTGAATATTTTGAATTTTTTGAATTTCAAAATATTCAAAATATTCAAAAAATTTAGCCAATACAAAAATATTTTGAATATTTTGATTTTTTTGAATTTCAAAATATTCAAAAAATTTAGCCAATACAAAAACATTTTGAATATTTTGATTTTTTTGAATTTCAAAAAAATCAAAATATTCAAAAAAATTAGAGAATACAAAAATATTTTGAATATTTGGAATTTTTTGAATTTCAAAAATTTCAAAATATTCAAAAAAATAGCCAATACAAAAATATTTTGAATTTTTTGAATTTCAAAAATTTCAAAATATTCAAAAAAATTAGCCAATACAAGAATATTTTGAATATTTTGATTTTTTTGAATTTCAAAATATTCAAAATATTCAAAATATAATGAACTTCTCCCAAAAGTCTCTCTGAACCTCTTTTTTGGTGATTTCATTATTTTTTAAATATTTTGAATATTTTTTTTTGAATTTCAAAATATTCAAAATATTCAAAAAATTTAGCCAATACAAAAATATTTTGAATATTTTGATTTTTTTGAATTTCAAAAAAATCAAAATTACTTTACTTCGTGTGATCCCCACCATAACATTTATACATGTTCTTACTGGCACATCTTCTGGCATTCTATCTGACATATCTTCTGACATTCTATTTGGCATTCTATCTGGCATATCTTCTGGCATATCTTCTGGCATTCTATCTGACATATCTTCTGACATTCTATTTGGCATTCTATCTGGCATATCTTCTGGCATATCTTCTGGCATTCTATCTAGCAAATCTTCTGGCATTCTATCTGGCATATCTTCTGGCATTCTATCTGACATATCTTCTGGCATTCTATCTGGCATTCTATCTGGCATATCTTCTGGCATATATTCTGACATATCTTCTGGCATTCTATCTGGCATTCGATCTGGCATTCTATCTGGCATATCTTCTGGAATATCTTCTGGCATATCTATCTGGCATATCTTCTGGCATATTTTCTGGCATTCTACCTGGCAAATCTTCTGGCACTCTATCTGACATTTTATCTTCCTACATGAGGTCCGGCAGGGAACACTTGGCGTGGATACTCGCGGTTGAGGTCCGGCAGGGAACACTGGGCGTGGATGGTCGTGGTTGAGGTCCGGCAGGGAACACTGGGCCCGGATACTCGCGGTTGAGGTCCGGCAGGGAACACTGGGCGTGGATACTCGCGGTTGAGGTCCGGCAGGGAACACTGGGCGTGGCTGGTCGTGGTTGAGGTCCGGCAGGGAACACTGGGCGTGGCTGGTCGTGGTTGAGGTCCGGCAGGGAACACTGGGCGTGGATGGTCGTGGTTGAGGTCCGGCAGAGAGCACTGTGGATCGCGGGTCGCAGTTGGACGAGGACGACGAGGACGACGAGGACGACGAGGACGACGAGGACGACGAGGACGACAAGGACGACAAGGATGACAAGGAGGACGAGGAGGACGAGGAGGACGAGGAGGAGAGGAGGAGGAGGAGGAGGACGAGGCAGGAGGAGGCAACTGACATAAAATCTAACAACCCTCACCTGGCAGGTGGGGAATTCAAAAAATTTAGCCAATACAAAAATATTTGGAATTTTTTGAATTTCCAAATATTCAAAATATTCACAAAAATTAGCCAATACAAAAATATTTTGAATTTTTTGAATTTCAAAAATTTCAAAATATTCAAAAAAATTAGCCAATACAACAATATTTTGAATATTTTGAATTTTTTGAATTTCAAAATATTCAAAATATTCAAAATATAATGAACTTCTCCCAAAAGTCTCTCTGAACCTCTTTTTTGGTGATTTCATTATTTTTTAAATATTTTGAATATTTTGAATATTTTGATTTTTTTGAATTTCAAAATATTCAAAATATTCAAAAAATGTAGAAAATATTTTGAATATTTTGAATTTTTGAATTTCAAAATATTCAAAATATTCAAAAAATTTAGCCAATACAAAAATATTTTGAATATTTTGAATTTTTGAATTTCAAAATATTCAAAATATTCAAAAAATTTAGCCAATACAAAAATATTTTGAATATTTTGAATTTTTTGAATTTCAAAATATTCAAAAGATTCAAAAAATTTAGCCAATACAAAAATATTTTGAATAGTTTGAATTTTTTGAATTTCAAAATATTCAAAATATTCAAAATATAATGAACTTCTCCCAAAAGTCTCTCTGAACCTCTTTTTGGCGTCTGGGAGATTGCTTTCAATTTGAAATGGAATCAAATAGTCAACGGTCAAATAGTACATGAAGGTCCATCGTACATATATAGATATATTCATTAAATATACATTCCATTCCTTTCCACTTCATTACATTACATTACATATTTTATATATATATATACATACACGCATACATGTATATTAATACATATGTATGTATGTATGTATGTATGTATGTATGTATGTATGTATGTATGTCTGTGTGTATGTCTGTGTGTATGTATGTGTGTATGTATGTGTGTATGTATGTATGTATGTATGTATGTACGTACGTACGTACGTATGTATGTATGTATGTATGTATACACAATGTATATGTATATGTATATATATATACATACACAAGTGATATTGCAAAATCCACCACTGATTTCTCCATTCAGGCTTCAAGAGTGGACCAATAGCACGTCTCTGAGATAACATATCTTTCTTGACTATCAATCGTCAAAAACATCGGCCGTGGTTTGGTCTGATAAACCGAATTGAAAGTCCCAAATGAACTGATAAAACATTGACATACATCAACAATCAATCAAATGATGTAAGTAATCTTCATTCTCCATCTATCCCCCATTTCTGGTCAAGAAACATCAGGTCCATTTAGATTCATTCCATTTATCCTCACTTATCACCACCACCAGTCCCACTCCCCTAGTACTGCATATCCCCATTGTTTTGGAGGAAATACCATTGGGCCCAAGCAACTATATACTGTATATAGATCCAGTACTAAACCATTGACTTATTCAACTCGTTTCTTTCGGAGTTTCGGACCCCATTTTGGAATATATCCAGTACTAACCCATGTAACCCATGGAATTTCTAGTAGTTTCCAAGGATTACCCATGATTATATATTCTACTGTATACCGCAAAACACATACAGATCTACAAACACAATAGTTCTATGAGTTTCACTATTTGAGTGCGATGTTACCAACTTCAATCTTCTCAAAAGGTGTTGCTATACCATGATTTTCCTATACTTTTCCCATGGAACATCTCCATGTTTGATGGCCCCGGGTCCTTGATGTCCGTGACCTTAGCTTTGGCGTCTCCAAACCTCTCCTGCGCAGCCTGCATCTCCTCCATGGCACGCTGCAGCTTGGCCGAGGCCTTGCTGAGCTCGTCCTTGGCCGCCTGGGATGGGCTGGACATGGGGTAAAAACGGTGGTGTAAGATGGGGGGGTGCCTAAAAATGGAGGTACCATGAGGTACCCCAAGTCACCATGGCTTTTCAATATACTTCCTAAAAATTGATAAACATGGTCTAATGACTTGGATGATTTGGGGGTACCCCCTATTTTAGGAACCCCTCCCATATGCTGGAATTTGGGGAGAAAACACTGGAATTGAGAGAGGAACATGGGGTACGTAAATGCCCATGTTGCCATGTCATACCGGGGTATTGAAAAATCACTGGGTGCTGGCTCGAGGTGTCATCCCAAACTCGGCAAGCCATCTGGAAGGGCAACTAAAACGCTACATGTCCACCCAGAGCAGTCGAAGATCTTTATCAGGAAAAGTTAGGAAGCGCAGAAGTGCTACTTTTACCACTGAAAATTGACATGCTGTAATTAATTAAAGAACACAAGGAGAAAAAATATAGAAAGAGAGCCTAGAGTATGCGGAAGGAACCTCCTGACACTTGCTGCGTTTCAAACACTGGGGAAAATATGCGAGTGGCCCACGTGCTTAAAGGTATGCCCCGATGTGCTGTCCCGAAACTTGGCTGCTTTTTATCCCGTGGAAATACCGCGAAGTTTGGGTTGGAGGTTGGAGCCCTGAAATCATTCAAGTTTTAGCAGTATTTGATGTAGTTGTTAATCGTTTTTGTAGTAGAAGTATGTGCAAGTACCAAAGTTGGCCGCCTTATCTTGAAAATGTCATGCATCAACCACCGACCCATGTCCATTTCGCCGTGCAGCATCTAAGGTCCGCCTCACGGCAAAGCCATGGTGGGTGAACTCATTGCCTGATGCGCCAATCTTTTTGTAGTCCTTCTGTGCAGCCGCCAGCTTCTTTTGCGCAGAGTCCTACAGCTGAGCTGTATGAACTGCTGGGGAAAATTCGATGAAACTGGCATTTCTCAATAATGTTTGAAGCATAGATACCACCTGTAAGATGCTTGCAACTCGCTAGTCAAAGGTAATTCAAGCCACTGTCATGAAGAAAGCCACAACCCGTGGGACATACGGAATATCTTTCAAACATGGCGCTTCCTAGAAGTATCAGGGTCAGGGTCCTCAACCTTCCAGCTACTCGTATGGCTGCTTACATTGCCCGGGTGAGCCACACACGCTCATCAGCAAAAAGTGATACCAACAATTCTCCTTGGAAATCAAACGCCCCAGGGCTTTCTTAACCTGCAGTGAAACTAAACGATATCAACCCCAAAGTACGAATATCATCAATAACACGCTGGGAAAAGCATCCATGTATTTTGGGGGACCCCTTTACACCCCCATGTTATACAGCAACCCTTTATAACCAAGAGGATACCAAGAGGATCCAAGGTCCTTGGCCACCTTCAACTTTGACACTTCGGCTTTAGCATCCGCCAGGCGCTCACGCAGATCCTTCATTCGCTGACCCGCCTTTTGCGCCAGGGACTTCTGCCGGCGCTTGCGTTTCAAAGCTTTGGCCTAGACCCACCGGCCATCGGCGGAATCCATGGGCCCGCGAAAAAGTGCAGAATTCCCCAGAGATCTATCACCGGAGTCTATCAAATAAGGTCACGGGGCATGATGAGTGTCATTGAAATTGAACATATTTATTATCGATTATTGTAGTTTTATATTGTCAGATAATTATTGTTGGATTTCTGTCTGCTACATGCCGCAGTCGGCCTTATCTTCCCTCTCAATGGCCCTGGCCAGCTTGCCGGCAGTCGCAGAATGCTTCTCAAGTTCCTTCTCTGCAGCCTTTAGTTCCTCCCTCTTCTCTTTCAGTTTTTGTGCCAGGGGTTTGATGTCCTTCTTCAGCTTCTGAACCAGCTTTTGTCTCCTGGCTGCTTCCTTGATGGCGGTTCGTGCCTCCTTCTTGCTTGGAGGAGTCTTCATTGAGCGACTTACCTTCTGGGCCTTTGGCTCTTCTTCTTCTTCCTCTTCTTCTTCCTCCTCCCCTTCCTCTGCCTCTTCCCCCTCTGAACCATCCTCATCTGGAAATGCAGCTGGCCTCTTCCTTATGGAAGCTGCGGGCTTTCGTCTCACCTCTTCACTATGTGACTCCTCGGAGTCATCGTCCCCAGGTGAAATCTTGGCTGCAGGCCGCTTGAGGACAGCAGCCGGCCGCTTCATGGCAGCTGCACGCCGAAACCCCAGAAAAGGTGGGAACGTATTTAGTCTCCAAGGTCCTGGGCTCATGGGCTGCTGAAGCTCACTTGACAACATCAAAACCAAGCTTTGTAGCATCTCACCCACTTGTACATAATGTTAAAGATCCATGCGAATCCAATCGTGCTGCAATCGAATATGAAATCTGATCGTGTTTGCTGACATTTCTCGCACACAGGTGCGCATGCAATTTTCTAAAAACGTCCCGCCCCCCTCTCAAAGGATTGTGTTCAAGCACTCAAAATCTGAGCCTTCACGGCATGTTCAAAACATTAGTATATGGATTGTCTGATCAGCAGGTCTGAACGCTGTAAGCATTTTGAGCCAATGGCCCTGCGGAGATCATGATGAAAACAACCTGGATGAAAATACACATAGGGATGCCTTATAGTCCTTCCAAACCCAATATATAGTAGGGAAAACTGTTTTTGTTTCACTCTATATTACTATATTACTGCAATGAACCAGGAAGGGCCAAGCTGGCCAAACCCAATCAAATCGTCGGAATCTGGGCAACGTGCGCGGTCAACCCCTGGCCCTCAATGCAGCTGGTGTGGCCTCTGCTCGTTTTGGACCTGCACAGGAGAAGTCTGCCATGCTCTATACCCGTCATCCTTTTTGAGACCAACTCCAAAACATGTCCGGAATCGGGTGGGTACTAGATCATTTTTCATAGTATGATTCTCATCATGACGATGAATGTCATCCTTTCCTACCTTGGACTTCCTCAATATAAAACTGAGGCAAAGCCCATGCGCAGCCTTGACCGTCCGTCTGCCTGCACAGAGTTGGAACTATTGAACATGAAGGTGTGTATAAATGGGGGATGCCACAAACTCAGCAATAACCGATGAGATAGATAGATAGATAGATAGATAGATAGATAGCGAATCGGAGGTTGTCTCCCCGATTATGTTCTGGTACTTGATCCTGAAGTGGGTGTTTCAGTGGTGACGTCACACGGGTAGCGGCTTCGGCATTGCAATTCTTTGTTCCGGTTCCTGCAGTGGTCCTTGAGCCAAAGGGGCGAGTTGATGTACCCCTTGGCTGTGGATCTTTGAGGGCTGAATTATGTGGTAGTGTACAATGGTCCGTAGCCTACACTCTATTCGCACCCCCCACGCGTGGCCAACTTTGTCGGCCACGCGCAAAGGAGTGTCCCTTGAATTGATCCACTACATCTGCAGCTGTTCATTTATTGAATTACTGAGAGCTAAAGTCCGTTCAGAACTCCAAATCTACATTGCGGCTTGCTACGATCTCTACCAAAAGATAAAGGTTCTGTTCACGTGCATTTTGACACGACGTAGACGGTGTCAAGCATTGAGGTTCATCCGATGTGGCGTAGCCAGCATGGAGTCCCACTCAAGCATGTGAGTTAAAAAATCAAAACACAAATTTGACTATGGAACTAGAAGTTTACCTTCCCGTCCCTTCGTCGGTTGAGACGTAGACCGCTGTAGAAACTCAGCGTTTCATGCAATGATGTTCAAAAAAATGTGTGGTTCTAAATTAACCGGCTCAGAGTCCTCTCAGAAATCATTCAAAATGAAGTAGAGGTAAATCTCGAGCAATGATTGCATCCTCGCATCGCCAGGTTCAATCAGGACCTATGCAGAGGTCAGATCGCTTAATCATCTGTGTCCCCATCCATAGTATCCCTGTTGGTTCCAGTCTCCGCCACGGTGTGAATAAGATTTTCCACCTTTTCCTTGGTCTTTTCCACCCTTCTTTGGCGGGGTCACTGGAGCTTGTTTTGGCGGAGGAGCGGTTTCAACTGTTCTCCATGTCGCTGACGATGATGCTTTCGCTTTCGACACTCTTCCCAGTGCTGGTGCAGCTTTCGGGGCTGCTTTCGATTTGCCAGCGGCTGGATTGGCACGTTCACGATCAGCAGGAGTCGGGGTATCAGCAATCGCAAGTATGTGAGCTTCAGACAAGTGGATGCCCCACCTTGGTCGTTGATCTTCCCGTTGCTTGATGTGATTGTAGTCATCGATCGCATCATATAGCTTTTGGAGTAGAGGTCGCGGCAATTGTCGGCCATTCTGAAGGATCAGGTGTAAAAGTGATATTCTTCGAAGTGGTGGACGAAGAGCACACACAATGTCAACTGGATTCAGTGTGATTGTGTCTTGAAAGTCAACGTTCCTGAAGAAATAAACAGCATTTACCCTATATGCACCTGCAATGATTCTTCTGACCATGACGTCTTGTCGGTCAAGGGCGTCGCGGGCCGCTGTGGTCTTTCTCATCTCATCCATTGTGGTGTCACGTTTCGACAGCTTCTCCATCTCCTCATCAAAGAATATGTTTTGCAAGTCATCATACGTGTAGCCACATTCAAGGGTATATATGAGAAGTCTTTTGAGTACCACTGCCCCATAGTATGCATTGACGAATCCCTCTTCTCCGATGTCGTCCTTTTGATTTGGTCGGCCGATCTCTTTGTAGAGCTCTTTCATCTGTTGTGCAGTTGGTTCAATGAGTTCACCATTTTCATCCTCGCCCAGGTAAGGTGTTCTTGAGTCCAGGTCCATCCTGAATTTCTGGTTCTGTTGAAAATGTTTCCATGCCGTCTCGATGTCTCCACAGAAGTTCCGTTGGAATAGTCTGTAGATCCTGACGATATGTAATCCAATCTGCAACAGGAGGATCTTGATGAATTCTGGCTGAGCATCTCCAATTGTGCAAGGTTCGATCGGCAGGACCTTTGATCCAAACTCAATCCGCTGCATCCACTTGGGGTACTCAATCACTGCATCACGAGCTTCTCCAGCCTCGTACTCTTCAATGTTAATTTCATCGACCGCTTTCTCTTCATCATCGTTCTCATCGGTCGGTTTTCCTTCTTGATTGAGAAATTTGTCGACCTCATCTTGTTCTCTGAAGTCTCTTTTCTCATCATTGATGTCGCCCTTCTTCGAGGCTTGATCATCATCTCCTTCTTCTGGTTGAGTTTCTTGTTCTGGACTCTTCATGGTGACATCATCATCATCTGGCATCACCTCGTCGTCATCATCATCACCTGTCAAATCGATCTTCACCTCCTCCCATGCTTTCTTGACATGGTCTTTGAGATCTTCTTCTCGATGATGCGATTCGGCACTTGGTACTGTAGCCACGGTGATCTTGATTCGTTTCCTCCATCCATGACTCATCAAAAATCCTTTGCACATCACACAAATCGATAATGGCGCAGGGGTCTCCATCAGACATGCGGGGCATAGTCGATGGTCCTCTTTGCTAGGGTGATGAGTGACTGCCAATAATGAAATTGCATCATTCCAATCCGGATGTCCAGGGAACAATCTGTGAGTATGACTGAAGTGACCGGTCCTGATATCGACAAGTTTTCGAAGTTCGTCTAGATCGGGTGATGATTCTTCAGGCACAATGTTTCCAATGAGCTTGTCAAATCGTTCAATGGTGGCCACCCTCTTTGCACCTTGCACAGAAAGAACAAGTTGATCTCTTCCCTTCGTGATCATGAGACGGTAGTAGTCCTTTTCTCTCCAGTCGTAATACCAAACTGCATCGAATGATTCGAATGGAATTGTTTCTTGGACCAAAATGTGTCCGTCTGCTGATAATCGAGGGGAGAACTTGGCGATGGAATCGTACGTGATGTAGATGTAGACAAGATCAGTTTGATCAATCTTCCTGAATCTCAGCACCATTTGACTTCTCACATCCCACGGCGCAAATGGCACGAAGAATGTATTGATACGGTCGCCTCCTCCTCCTGGACGTAGTCCTTCTCTGAAGATTTGAGCGATGTTGTCAAATGTGGTGCAGTGAAATCCTCCTCCAAGAGTGTATCCTACTCCAGGGTTCATCTGATAGGAAGTCTTCTTGTCTTCGATGTGCACACCGCCTTGAACTCTTGAATGCGCCATAGGTGCACGGATTGCCACCGGCCAAAGCCAAATCTCTCGATCTGCTGTGCCGATCTCCAACCTCAGTGTTTGTCGATCAAGTCTAGAGGTCAATCCATCATTGAAGTTGTTCATGATGTGTTCCAACTCACCTTTCGTGACCTTGAGTCCTAGCACTTGTGCTCGGATTCTCTTCGTTTGCTTGTACTCAGTGAAGATCACTCTCTGGAAGTTGTTCCACCTCTCAACAAGTATCGGGTAGTTGACGTAGGCTGTTCCAGCCAAAGTATGTTGGTCTTTCCAAATGGCATCGTACTTCAAGATCGACTCAACATTGACCCAACCTGCCTCGTCGCATGGTAGTCCACGGTGATTTCGATTGTCTTTGACGCAACCCACGGAGTGGCGTAGCGCTGCATTGAATCTTTTCGACAATTCGACTATCCATTGCGGATTTTCCCACTTGTTGCCCATCCACTCATTCTCGCCATATCGATGCACTTTGCACCAGCCCATTCCAAGATATTCTTCTCCGTTGATGCGGGCAAGTTGAAGTTTACCGATGTTGTGGCCGTGTGTGAATGGTTGGATGTACTTGAAATTCCCGTTGTTTCCATGTTGTTTTCTTTCTTCAGTAAGCCATTTTACATAAGCATCATGATCAAGGGGGTTCCAAGCATTCAGCTCTTCAATGGTCGGCAAAACAGGTGGAGATTCCTCAGCCGCACGCTCAATCAGCAAGTCAAGCTCATGACGATTCTTCACACCTCGGCTAATTGGGTTGACTTCGACACCATTTACTAAGTATTGTCCTCCTTCTTCACGATCACCAATGTCGTACATAAAGGCTGACTGACTGTAGAAGCACTTGGTCACTTCCTCTTTCTCAGTGAATCTGGTTCTTCCCCAACGCTTTCCTCGTGGCATGACGTTCTTTGGGAGCTTGTCTTTTCTGCCTCTGGTTGCAGCTTTGGATCTTTCGGATGATGATGGGGATTTGGACTTCTGATCCATGATCAACCTCATGCGCCATATGGTGTCCTTCATGTTCTCATCATCTGGTGTAGTACATTCGTCAATGCCATGTCTTCCACCACAAATGAAACAATATTGAACATCCAATGCATCTGAAATCAGCTTCTCAAAACGATCACGGATGTCACGCACCTCGGTTCGGCGCTTCTTCGCTTCTGAAGGTTGTCCCCCCATGCCATCTTCCTCCTCCTCAATCTCGGTGTCACCAGCTCCGGCATCGGTTTCTCCTGAAGTTTGTTCTGCTCGAGGGCCCCGCGCCGTAGGCGTCGTGGTCTCCTCATCAGGTTCATCAACTTCATCCACCTCTTCATCGCTTGATGAGGCCTCAATCATTTCAGGGTGGTCATCGTAGTTGGCTTCTGGGAGCACCGGCATTCTGGTGATCTTCTTCTGCATGAGTAGGTCAAAAATTCCTGCTTCTTTCAAGATTGTAATCCCCATGTCATTCTCGACCGGCGGGATGTATGCTTTCCTGGATCGGTTTCGCTTTGTGTTGATGGTGTCGGTAGGTCGACATGAACTGCTGAATAGCCAAAACGACTCTTCCAGTCCTGCGAGGCAACTGTCAAGGGTTGCCCCCCATCCAGCGAACATAGTAGGGAATTGAATACCCAGATCAAGCATTCCAAGCCAGAATTCGAAAATGTCGCCGACATACTCAGCTGTTGCATTTGGATTGATCATTGATTCGATCTCCTCCTTGGTCAGCACGGTCTTCATGTAGTCATGATAAGCGACGTTTCCGCCATCCCAAAGCAGTCTGTAAAACCATCGCATTCGGTGCATTCCGCCTCCGCAATCCTCTGTTCGAGTTTCACGTTGTACAGTGAACTGGGGCAACAGGTCTCGTCTGCATTTCCCTTTCACCATGTATGCAGGCATTCGGATGGCACCACGATGTGATACCTGCTTGAGCACATCGCTTGTAGTCCTGTATCCTGAAAGCATTGCAAGTGTCGCAGTGACCAGGAATCCACGGAGGTCCTTCTCGGCTTCCATCTCTCTCCAGTCAACGCACTCATTGTAGATGTTGAGCAATCTTGCAGCTACTCTTGCATCCTGTGAAAATTCATCCATCCCAATGTCATCAGTACCGTAGATCGCCGCTCTTGTCCAGTTGCTCGCACAATTCAGGCATCTTGTGCGGTTCTCAGTGCAGGTATTCAATCTCGAATCATTCTTGTGAAATCCTTTGCACACATCGCACATCAGTTCGGAATCTTCGGTTACTTCGACCCAATGCTCATCCACATCTGTCAGGGGCTCCGGGGAGAATACTCCTCGTCGGATGTCTGACCATGCTCTCCTCTGGACCGCATCCTTCATGTGTTTCATTCCTCCAATGATGTTTGCTGATCCAGCTTGAGCATCTGTAACTTCTCCAGCACGAATGCTGGGAATAACTCGTGGATGTTCTGTGCATCGTTTGATGGTTTCAATGTCAAATCCGGTGTTCTTCACATGGACACATTCTTCATTCAGGCCATGGACTGTATCATGATCCATTGCGCAATGTAAGAAGACTTTCTGTCGCATCAATGACTTTTCAAGCATAGCCCAAATGACTTCCTTGCCCTCACCTTCTTTCCAATAAAAGGGTTCACGTCCACAAGCATATATCTGTTTCCAGAATCTTTCGTTGGTGGAGTGATTAATGCCCTTTTCCTTCAAGATTCTTGCAAGCTCCTCGGCCATGGATACAATTGAAGATTGTGACCCAAGAAACCGGGCATCTCTCAGAATGTTGACGAAAATTGGAAGATGAGCTGCTTGGCTGATCTCAGTGATGATTTCCGCCAATTTGGTGACGAAGTCTGCATTTGGCATCAGTATGCGAGTCTGTCCTCTGAAAAGTGCTGCAAAAGAGATCCAAATGTGAACAGTGGCACTTGAAAATGCATTTGCGTTGGATCGTAGGAATGTCAATGCATTCGTTGCCAGTTTCAAGAAGTCCTCGGGTTTCTCCAGAGACTCATATGGAAGTTGGTACACCTTGATGGATGAAAGATCCATGTTGTTAAGTCCAGCCTCGATGTCATTGACGATTCTCGAACTAGATCTCGTTTGGTAAGTCAAATCCGTCAAGATGAGAGCTTTGTTGTTTCTCACTTGTCCTCCCAATTCATCCCATTTGTCTAACCAAGGATCCCCGATGATGAACTGTCCAATCTTGTTTCCCAATTTCTTGGGCTTGGCTCGAATCTCGCCCTCCACGGTCTCTTCAATGCCCAATGTCAACATGGCTAGGACCTCCGTCACTGGATATCCCTTGCACCTGACAAACTCTGTGGTCGTGATGATGTAGTGGTAGAGCTTAAGCCATTCGTAGTCATTCTCATTAATCATGTGGGAATCAAGTTGGCCTTCTGTCAGCATGTTGAATGACAAGGCAGCATGAAATGTCAATCTTCTCAAATACTGTTTCCAGATCAAGTTGGATCCATACTTGTGAGTGGTGTGAGGGCCCTCTACGATTGAAAGTACAAAATCCTTGCCAGAGCGTAGGAATGCAATTCGCTGTTCCTCACGAGCGTAGTCCTCGGCAGCATGGAGTCGCACTTCCACGGTTGAAGGTTTCCTTCTCTTCATCCAGTCTTCAGTTGGAATCCAATCTTTATCTCTTTCTGGTTCAGCATGACCTTGGGATGTTGCTCCGGGTCCAGATCGGAAAGCTGCATGGGTCGACGAAGACGAGGCTCCGCCAGTCGATGATCGTGGCATCTTCTTCGGTTGTACGCTTGAACTTGATGATTGTTGTGATGCCTTTGGCTGTGATCCCTCCGTAGGAGCGGATGTACTCTGGGCACTGGGTCCAGTTGATGTGTCATCATTCACCCATGAAGGCTCCTCATTGTTCCAGAAGTCAACTTCGTCGGGTTTTCGTCCATCTTTGAAGTTCAGGGGGATGTCCCAGTCATCGAAATTGTGCATGTTGCCACCTGTTCCAGCTTGAGTATCGGTCAATGATGTTGTAAAATCTTTGAGGGAACTATGGCAAGCATGACGTTTCTCTTTCTCGGTATATCTGGCCCCTTCGTCGGCAATTGAGACGTTGTATCCATGCCCAATCAGGATTCCCAAAGGAATGTCAAAGGCCTTGAGGATCGAGAACTGTAGTTCGGACAATTCTGCTACTCTTGGCAAGTTTCCATCTCCACGGGCACTGGTCTTGTGTCTCTCAAGTGTCGTGCCGAGGGCTAACAAACACAAGAAATGGTTCTGGGCTGCACTCCTCCCTTTCGGCTGATTGGTTTCAAAAGCAACTACATCCTTCATCACATCTTGCAATATGATCTGATCTGATGGGTTCTGCTCATTGTGATACCTCAGTGCATGTCCTAGGTGCTTCATCTGGACTTCAATCATGTGCTTCATTGCTTTTCGATAGCTGTCATTGTCAGATGGAGACTTCGGATTTACCTTGGTCAACTCGTCCATGACTTTGAAGTACTCGGCTGTCCTTGTCACAGCCAACCATGATGTGGCACTCGGATCTGTGTTGAATGATGGTGTTCCTCGATAGATTTGCTTCATGCTTCGGATCTTCGCCTCAGTTTCGGCTGCAGTGGCTTGATCATCAAAAGGTTCGGGAAAATGTCCTTTGGTCAATACGATCCAGAGCTCATCAAGTCTGTCATAGATCTCCTTGTCCATGAAGCGTCCCACAGTAGCATCTTCGAATGGGCATCTGCTTGCAAAGACTTTCACGAATCTCGATCCCTTTGATAAAAACTCCCATCCTGAACACCCCTTCTCGATGTCCTGCGCTCTCTGCGACAACTTGTAGGCTACCTCCAGGGCTTGTGCAGTGGCTTCACTGGTGTGTCTGGAGTTTGCAAAGTATGCTGAGTAGACAACTGCAGGCGGCATACCAAACCTAATCCACTGGTTGGCTGTGTCCTCATCTGAGATCAGTCGAAAAGTCGAACCTCGGGTGTCTCGGAATGGTGATGGAGTCTTGGCTGCAATGGACCCTTCGGACAATCCCTTCAGCACCCGTAATGCAACGGTGATTCGGCTTCCGGCAAATTGCCCTACTGAGTTCAGATCCTGTGTATCAGCCATCCCGCTTTGTACAGAATAAAGTCGCACGGACCGTAGGTCTCGTGACAACTGTTCGAACAGCGAAAATAGTTGTACGAACCGTAGGTCTCGTAACAACCAGTCGGAGTCGAATTCAGAAAGCAGTAGACACGAAAATGAAAAGTGCCACGATGAAAGAACCGAAGTTGATGTCAATCTCGAAAAGCACCAGTGCAGTAGCGATCGCTCGAACGAATGGTCAATGGCGTCGAGCTCTCGAGTAGCACAAACGGATGTTGCCACCGACTTGATTGGGTGACTGCGGACATTCTCGGAATCACGAGACATTTCAGATTTCAGTTGTTCATCACATGCAAGCGGCTTCCAACGTTTCATCACTCTGACGTTCACAAATTGACTATTCCTGATTACATGATTATTGATTCCATTCATGATTATCTTGGCTATCCATTTAGTATAAACTTGAGTAATGCGAGTTTCCCTACCGGCACACTCTGCATGGTCATGACGGCGATTGCATCTTCTATGAAGCTTCGGAAAAGACACCCCCCATGAAACAATCTTCCATGGTTTCTTGATTGGTTTGGGAGTCTCTTGGAATTGTGATTTCAAGCCATACATGCATCCATCAAATTTGTGCTCATGAGATACGGTTCCTTCCACAAGTTCTGTCATTCTACGGTCCTTCCAGTAGTCACAACCTCTAGGCAACTCAAGCAAGGCTGGTGATCCCATGTTGATAAGTTCACTTAGCACTGATGCAAACACTTCCCACATCGCCCAGAAGATCTGCTTCTTTGCTTCGATGAGTTGTGTTTGTTGCTTCGCTCACCCATCGGTTGATTCGGTTCCATGGTGAACCGCCTGTACATGGACCTGCAAAGAACACTGAATCAAGTTTGGTCCGAAGGCATCGCCTTGCTTTACTGATTCCGTACGGAGAGAGCATGTCGTCATCTTCAGTGATTGGCACGACATGAAACTTCATTTCGTCTTTCATTTTGTTCTGCAAGAACGTAAACCAGTTTCTCTCTTCCGAACATAACAAGACGAAGCATGGGACTGCTTGAGGAACTTCGATCAAATTGATTGCAAGGGAAAACTTCGCATACTTTGACGTCATCATGTCACAAGGTGATTTGGAAAATTGAAATTCCAAAGTTCTGTTTTTCTTTTCTCTCCAAAGGATTACCGACACTGTAGGATGGTCAACCTCATGTTTGCCTACTTCAACGTGATATTGGTAGGGGACAAAAACATCAGTGATGGGAATAGTTTTCACGTCATTGCAATTGGTGCATAGCGTGATTACTCCCTGACTCACTTTACAGTCTTACCTCCATCGATCACTTCAGCATTGGCGAGCACCTTGAATGTCGATTTTCCAGTCCAAAATTCATTCAACTTGTTCGTTGATTCATGATTGTCGCCCTTGAATCTCCATATGTCTTTGATCACTCGAGTATTGGTTTTGAACTTTTGTTCAGTTTCCCTCTCATCACATATGATCCTAGGGTCACAAGGACAGTCTTCGCAATCCTGTGGTACAAAGTTTTGCCTTCTTGGCGTTTTGTGAATTCGGATCAATGTCTCTTGCCCATCCCACTGCCAATGGTCTTCATTTTTCTTACCTAACACTTGGGATTTTCGGGTGGATTTTACAAACGGAATGTTATCATTGATGTCCAATTCCGGATGCGTATGACATAGGCCAGGTGTTGAAGTGGACTGTAGGTGTCCCTTTCCTTCACCCTCACTACATCCTTCACCCTCACTGGACTGTAGGTGTCCCTTTCCTTCACCCTCACTACATCCTTCACCCTCACTCCCCCCATGAACAAGGCGCATAAGCGTATTGATCACACGTGTGGCTGGCTGAAGGCACTGGTGAATGGATTTCGGGTGTTGAGACGGTGATGTCTGTGCATCTAAAAACAAGGCATCAACCGAGAACATCAGCATTGGTGAATCGGTCAGATGCTGTACACGGTCATGTTGTGTTGACGCACACGAGTCACGTAGTGATCTCGAGTGGGCAGGCGGTGCATGCACGTGCTTTGACGACATC
>CAMXCT020005345.1:0-18126 GCA_947184155.2 Cladocopium goreaui | reverse complement strand
ATCTATCTACCTATCTATCTACCTATCTATCTACCTATCTATCTATCTAGCTCTCTATCTACCTACCTATCTATCTATCTATCTACCTATCTACCTACCTACCTATCTATCTATCTTTCTATCTATATATCTATGTATCTTTCTATCTATCTATCTATCTATCTACCTATCTATCTATCTATCTATCTATCTATCTCTCCATCCATCCATCCATCCATCCATCCATCCATCTATCATCATCTATCTATCTTTCTATCTATCTACCTATTTATCTACCTATCTACCTACCTATCTATCTATCTACCTATCTATCTACCTATCTATCTACCTATCTATCTATCTAGCTCTCTATCTACCTACCTATCTATCTATCTATCTACCTATCTACCTACCTACCTATCTATCTATCTTTCTATCTATATATCTATGTATCTTTCTATCTATCTATCTATCTATCTACCTATCTATCTATCTATCTATCTATCTATCTCTCCATCCATCCATCCATCCATCCATCCATCCATCTATCATCATCTATCTATCTTTCTATCTATCTACCTATTTATCTACCTATCTACCTACCTATCTATCTATCTACCTATCTATCTACCTATCTATCTACCTATCTATCTATCTAGCTCTCTATCTACCTACCTATCTATCTATCTATCTATCTATCTATCTATCTACCTAATCAATCAATCTATCTTTCTATCTATCTTTCTTTCTTTCTATCTATCTCCATCCATCCATCCATCCATCCATCCTTCCACCCTTCCATCCTTCCATCCTTCCATCCACCTATCTATCTATCTATCTATCTATCTATCTACTTACCTATCTATCTTTCCATCTAGCTGTCTATCTTTCTATCTGTCTTATCTATCTATCAAAAACCAAGCCATTCTGAGAGATTTCTTCAATTTTCGAAGTTGACAACATCAATAACGAAGCAATTCTGGGAGACTTCCTTCAAAAATGGAAAGTTGAGTGCACAGCTGATGGCCATTGTACCAATGCGTTTTGTGTTTTTTCCACTCGATGTGTCCGAAGTATTGAACTTGCCACGAAAAAGTGAAGCCAAGTCATACGAAGTGCTGCATAGTGCTGCGGCAAAATGCAGCCCCTCTCAGGAAATCAGCGCCAGGACCGCCGAACATGTCTGACTCATGTGTCTCTTGTCACTGTGCCTGCCACGCGAAATGCATCTTTGCAGGTCCTCTTCAAATGCCCCACGTCTGCCAACGATTTCGAAACTGCTACAAAACCTTCCGTTTTGCTCACTTTTGGCAAGGTGCAGGATCCTTTGCGCCTGCCACACAAAACGACGCTTCAACGTCCCAAAATGGTCCGAGCATGTGGTGCTTTTAGCATGTTCACTTCGAAATGTGCTTCGCGCCACAACGTCGTGCACTTTTTTCAACATTTCAACTTCCGAAAGCGCTCCGGAGCTGAGGTGCTTTGAGCATATTCACTTCGCCGTGCACTTTTTGAACGTCTGAACTTCCAAAAGTGCTCCGACACTGAGGTGTTTTTTACATTTTGAGTTCCAAATGTGCTTCGCACCACAACGGCAGTTTGACTTCTAAACTTGTTTTGGTTACTAATATTGCGCGATTGATTGCAACGATGTGTCAGACTGTTTCCATACACGTAGGAACAAGTTTGCGGCGCTGCGCCCTCAATGCCCAGAACAAGGGGTTTCAATGGTTTTGATGTATTTTGATTGGTGTTTCTGACCCGCACAAGGTGTAGATATGTGTGTCGTGACACTCGAAAGATCTTCGATTTTGTCATGGCTGGATGTTGCGTTGTCACATTTCCTCGCAACTCTTTAGGACTTTGCTCACCGCTGTAAGCCAGGCGCTGCTGGAGAGAGCTAAGATGGGTCCACGTTACCATGCGGGTATCCGACAGGCTGGAGCTGAGCATAGCTGAGTTAATTCAGACTTGATTGATCCTATTTGATCGAATTGCAATGAATTGCATACGTACAATTGTTTCATACCACCTCACTTGATTCATCTCACTTGCTCATAGGATATCATTGGATATCAGTTGTACATATACCTTTGGTACAGTTGTTGGAGAAGTTTTCCGGGTTTCTGTCCAACCCCAATGGGTTTTCGTGAGTTTCTTCTCAGGCATTGCGAAACATTTTCGCACTATTTGACGTGTCTGGCGATGGTTTCCTTTCCCCAGAGGACCATTTGTGCGCTTTGAGACCATCTCATGTTTTTTTCTTGAGGTTTGCAGGCAGATTTACGGAACGATCATTGGGGAAAGGTTTGGGTGGGTGCATAGCTGGTTTTACAACCCTTCTGCATTTCTATGCGTGCACAGGCACGAGAATGTACCCGTACATTTGCGCAAACACATACAGACATGCATGCACAGACTTCCACAAGTGCGCACCTGCATTATATGCATCCACACCAACTTGCATCCACACCAACAACAACCTACGAATGCACGCAAACATTTTTTTTGCAAGAACTTATTCAGCTTTCCAAATTCCAAGCCTTCCAATGAATCAGTGTCCAGCATTGAGTGCGATGTAATTAGTTGCATGCCCATATGCGGTGCTAGGCAGAGCCCGCAAGCCTCTCACAGGATCTCACAGCAGAATGCCAGACTCCAACTTGGCGTGGAGAGTATTTCTCACAGCAAACAAACCTAACCCTATGAGTTCCTCCATGGCTATCTGAGCCAAATGTGGCAAATGATCTGCTGGACGTCAACATTCCTTGGACAAAAGGTATACTCTTTGAGCCATGCCACTGGCAACCGCTTAAACCATTTGCGAGTTGCGCCCAATGCACATGTTGCACCGGCCGCACGCACTTCATTTGCCAGGGCTAAGACTATTCAATCCCAATAGACTCAAGCAAGTATAGAGAGAGTTATCACGCTTCAGGATCTTGCAAGATGAAAATGACGAAAGTACCACGAGCATCCAAGGGCTCTTATTCAACTGTCAATTCTTGAAAGGCACAGGCAACATTGGCGATTCTGGCGACTACAATCGCCCTGGGTGTCACAAGCAGAGATCTGAAGGCTTGACATATGCGTCCGTTTTCGCTGCTCTAGGTTTTCCTTCAAACGAACATAGCAGGATGGTACGATTCAAGCATGCGGTCTTTGTGTGAGTGTGCGCGTGTGCATCTGTATCTGTATGAACGTCGATAAATCTTCACTTGTGTACACATGTCTAGATACTGTACGGGATTGGTATGAGTACGGTATTGCCTATACATGGTGTATTGTATACATTTATGATCATTTATGCATTTTGTATCCAATGGGGATGCGGTTATATTTGTGTCTGTGTCTGTGTCTGTGGTGTCTCTCTATGTGTCGTGTGTTTGCATTTGTTCAAAAGGGTCTCGTTGACTTTGTCTCTTTATGTACGTAGGATGCACATGCGAAGTGTGTGGATTTTTTGTTGCTTCAACATGTTCAGATACTGAACGACTGTCAGCTCCGCAGAATTCTTCACATGCAAAAGCAAAAGCTTCGAGACACAGCAGTCCTCAGCAGGGTTGTTTGTCATTTCTTGTGGGGTCTATTTGGGGTCGAGGAATGGATTTCTGCACAAAAAGCCGTAGCAACAGAGGCAGGACCAAAATCTGTCAGAGCAATGCAGATTTTCTGACAAAAGTGCGCTAGCCATCCATAGGCATCCATAGTTATCCACAGCTATCCTTGCTCTCTGTGATTGCCGGCAAATCATGAATCATGACTGAAGCTTTTGTGCGCGGCTTCATGCAGTTTCTGTGCGCGCAAGGTCAGCGACGACCTTGACGAAGGCTCCAATGCAATGCAAGTTGATCAAGAATACCTATCATGCTCGCAATGCAGTTCTGTGGAGTATGTCTTAAAAGTCTGTAAATTATGTTCAACAGCAACACTGGCAACCATGCAAAATCAGAATTCACCCTGGTGCAAGGACTCTGGACAGCTTTCTTTCAATGCATGTTCCCAGTACATAGCAACATCTTGAAGATAAATAGTATCAACCGATCAGGCTGGATCGATGAGGCAGCCTTCCAAGCTGCAGACACCAATGGAGACGGGGTGCAAAACTCAGAAGAATTCCTTGTGGCGTTGACACGTCTTAAGTGATGCTACTAATATAGATAATATACAGAGGTGCCCTGCCACTGTTTTCGGATGTTATATAATGTTATATATATACGTATATTATATATAATTATATATACGTTTTGTGATGTTCTATGAAGGTTTAGGCAATATGGTTGGTGATGACCACGAACTCGATTCAAAGGATATGGTTGGTCACAGATTGTTTCTTAGTTAGTTGCAAAGAGGATGGATTGTTGCCACTGTTTTTAAGTGTATTTTTTGCCGTGTTGCACTTGGTTCAGCCTTCTTCGCTTGCAACTCCAATGCATGCAGGGAGCGGTATCCGGTATCACTCATTCTTGTGCCACGTGTTTTTTATGTCCGCCATTTACTTGTTTAACACGTTTCTCCGAAATTCGCCTTCGCTGAGGTCTTGGATATAAACGAATTTCTGGAGGCTTTCCAGTGTTTAGGGCACCAAATCAGTAAATTCTCAAAGATGTAGAGGCACGGGTAGAGCAGTTGCAGAACTACGCGCTTCTCATGACAGCATCGGCAACTTGCAGGTGTCTTTACATGTTTCTACGGTACATGTTTCTGTGTCATTCCAGGCAAGCTTCGCAATGTTTGAAGGCGCTTTGGACCATTTTGCCCCATTTCAGATTGCAGTCACCTCTCATCTTGATCGATTTCAGCTCCATATTCACGTTGCTGTTTGCAAATGACCAGACAGGTGTGAAGAAACGCACTGATGCTATAGTGCAAACCCTTCAAAGAATTGAGAAGGTGCCTCATGGTCCTCCTCACTTGCCAATCTACAGAGGGAAAAAGGGAAAGTCATGAACAGTTTCTGCAGAGAGCCATGTCTTCTAAGGCACAGAATGCTACTAATGTTCTTGAAGTGCTGGTTTTTCACCCATAAACAAATGACTGATGTTGTTTTCTATTCTACTGCCAGCAGTCATACTGGTAGTATCTGGTAGTTGTTCAACCAAATATGCACAAGCTCCGTCATAGCGCAGCTTCCACAGGTTGAATAACACAAAAAGGGCGCTGTTTTTTCATATGGTTCAGCTTGTGCTTCCCGCAGAATGGTACGACTTGAAACAAGCTGGAACAAAGAATCTGAGTGGTGAGACCCTGGAACAGGTGCTGCACCAGCAGAGAATGGCTGGGCGCAAGGCTGATGACCAGTGCTTCAACTTCCTTCAACATGCTTCAGCTTCAGCCCATGTGTCCAGAGTGTGAGAAATCTTCTGTCGGCAGGAGACTGCTCCAGTGACTATTTATGTGCCGCCGATATGTTTGGTTTGCGCTGCATTCTTTGGTATTGTCAGGCATTGTTTGGCATGCTTATCATTGCAGGTTCAAGCACCAGAAAGGCCTCCTTTTCACGCTCCTTCTCTTGCGTGGCAGGATCCTTTGGAATTGCGGCAGCAGTTTCAATTTAACTTGCTTCGGCTGCATTTGGATCTGCCTGAATCCTGTTTCTCCCATGATGCAGGATGAACCAGCAGAGGATGCCTGCCAGAATACGGATGCATGGAAGGAGTGCGGTGAAGCATCTGGCTTAGGCTTTGTCACATCTTGGTGCCAATGGATGTTTTTCCGCAAAACTGTATGATAGTCTGCCCAGTATGCCCGTTAGCAAAACCGAATAAAACCGACCTCGGCTAGATGATCACACAAACACCTGTGAGATTGAACAGCGAGAAAGGTCAGCAAGCCAAACCTGCCTGACATGTAGGGTTGCAGGGATGAACATGGATAGACTGTCGGCTTTGGTGCGCGATAAACAAAGGACTTAACATCTAACGGAAAGAACGCAGAAAGCACTGCAATGTCGGCAAATTGCCCACCGCGTTTTTTGGGATATTTACAGTGATTTATAATAATAATCATATTAATAATAATAATTTTAATTACAATAACAATAAATAATAATAATAACAGTAATAATTAATAATTAATCATTAATAATCAAAGGAAGTTGGGAAGCAATACTTCCGAGTTACGAATGACTTTTACTTGATGCAATTGACTATGATGAAGGGTGGTAGATCACAGAACAATACATAATCTAACAATACATAACAAAAGAATAAGAAGCTATGGAATTGACCTTGAAGAAGGGTGGTAGATCACCTAACAATACGGAATCTAACAATACACAACAAAAGAATAAGAAGCTATGGAATTGACCTTGATGATGGGTGGTAGATCACATAACAATACATAACAAAAGAATAAGAAGCTATGACACAGGGTGGTGACGAAGGGATGTGGTTACGATGGGAAAGTGGTGACGAAGGGAAGTGGTGACGAAGGGAAGTGGTGATGAAGGGGAGTGGTGACGAAGGGAAGTGGTGGAGAAGGGGAGTGGTGATGAAGGGATGTGGTTACGATGGGAAGTGTTGAGGAAGGGAAGTGGTGACGAAGGGAAGTGGTGATGAAGGGGAGTGGTGACGAAGGGAGGTGGGGACGATGGGAAGTGGTGATGTAGTTCTTGAAGCTGTGTGCGTAGTTCTATGCGTTTCCTGAAGCTGTGGTTGCAGATCGCATTGTAATGGCTGCAGAATGTTGCATGGGCTATGTTTTGGGGAGGAAGCCGGAGCACGAAACCGTGTGTTTTTCCGTGTGAAGTGGCTGCAGCCGGCGATGAAAGGTACCTCGTCTGTGCGGCGGTTGCGGCTGGGGTCGTTCCGGACACGATTGGTTCCTTCTATGCGTTTTGCAACAAGTGGTTGTTCCATGTTGTTCCTGTGTGCGTAGTTCTATGCGTTTCCTGAAGCTGTGGTTGCAGATCGCATTGTAATGGCTGCATGAATGTTGCATGGGCTATGTTTTGGGGAGGAAGCCGGAGCACGAAACCGTGTGTTTTTCTGTGTAAAGTGGCTGCAGGCGACGATGAAAGGTACCTCGTGTGTGCGACGGGTGCGGCTGCGGTCGTTCCGGACGCGATTGGTTCCTTCTATGTGTTTTGCAACAAGTGGTTGTTCCTGTGTGCGTAGTTCTATGCGTTTCCTGAAGCTGTGGTTGCAGATCGCATTGGAATGGCTGCATGAATGTTGCATGGGCTATGTTTTGGGGAGGAAGCCGGAGCACGAAACCTTGTGTTTTTCCGTGTAAAGTGGCTGCAGCCGGCGATGAAAGGTACCTCGTCTGTGCGGCGGTTGCGGCTGGGGTCGTTCCGGACGCGATTGGTTCCTTCTATGTGTTTTGCAACAAGTTGTTGTTCCTGTGTGCGTAGTTCTATGCGTTTCCTGAAGCTGTGGTTGCAGATCGCATTGTAATGGCTGCATGAATGTTGCATGGGCTATGTTTTGGGGAGGAAGCCGGAGCACGAAACCGTCAAGTTTGGGGTTCGTTAGGAAAACTCGTAGGAAAACGTCGATTTGAAGCTACAAAGTGTGAAAATTGGAGGGATTCCCGCACGAAATGCTCATTTTGAGGCTCCAACGTGTCTTGTCTCGATTCTCTGGTTTTCTTCTGCCGTCGCAGTGTCTACGGGGAAGCTGCAAAACCTCTCCTCAAGAAGGTTTCCAATCGTTTTTTCCGTGGCAGGCGTGGCGCTTTTTGATACAATGTCGAAAGTCCTTTTGTTTGGCAGGCGCAGTACTTTTGCGTCGTTGTCAGAAGATAAGTTGCATTTTTCGTGGCGGGCGCAGCACTTTGGACATCGTCATTTTGCGTGACAAGCGCAGCACTTTGAAGGTGTGCTGCTGCATGTTTTTTGCTGCACTTTCAGGGTCGCGTCAAGTACTGACAACGTTCAAATCGCGTCGCAGGCATGTCATGTTGTGACATGCGATGACACTCTACACTCCACACTTTACACTTTACACTCCACACTCCACACTTTACACCATACACTCCGCACTCACACTTTACACTCCACACTTTACACTCCACACTCCACTTTACACTCCAAACTTTACACTTTACACTCCACACGCCACACTTTACACTCTACTTTCCACGTCACACTCTACACTTTACACTCCGCACTCCACACTCTACATTCCACAGTTTACACTTTTTACTTTACATTCCACACCCTACACTTTACACTCCACACTCCATACTCTACACTCCACACTCTACACTCCACACTCCACACTTTACACTTCACACTCCGCACTCCACGCTGTACGCTTTACACTCCACACTTTACATTTTACACTCCACACTCTAAACTTTACACTTTTCACTTTATTTCCACTTCACACTCTACAATTTCCACTCCACATTTTACACTCCACACGCCACACTCCACACTCTACACTTTACACTCCACACTCTACTCTACACTCTACACTTCACACTCCACACTCTACACTCCACACTCTACACTCTGCACTCCACACTCTAGACTTCACACCCACACTTTACACGCCTCACTCTACACTTTACACTCCACACTTTACACTTTACACTCCACACTTTACACTTTGCACTCCGCACTCCACACTTTACATTTTACACTCCGCACTCCACAATTTACACTTTACACTCCACACTTTGCATGTCACACTCTACACTTTACACTCCGCACTCCACACTCTACACTCCACACTCTACACTCCACACTCCACACTTTACAAGTTACTTTACACGTCACACTCTGCACTTTACACTCCGCACTCCACACTCTACACTCCACACTTTACAATTTACACTCCACACTCTACACTTTACACTCCACACTTTACGCTTTACACTCCACACTCCACACTCTACACCCCACGCTTTACACTTTACACTCCACACTCCACACACTACACTTCACAGTCTACACTCCACACTTTACAATTTATACTCCCCACTCTACACTTTAGACTCCACACTTTATGCTTTACACTCCACACTCGACACTTTACACTGTACACTCCACACGCCACACTCCACACTTTACACTTCACACTCCACACTCCACACTTTATACTTTACACTCCACACTCTGCACTTTACACTTTTCACTTTTCGCTTTACAATTTGCATTCCGCACTCTACACTTCACACTTTCCAACCCACACCTTGCACTTTACACTCCAGACTCCACAATCCCCACTTCACACTCTACACATCACGTTCCCCACTCAGCACTCCACTTTCTTCATGCCCCACACTTTGCACTCCACCCTCTTCCGCATTCCACAGTCTACAGTGCACTGGTACGGTAACAGGGGAAAAATGTACAAGAATGTTCAAACAATTTGTTTCACAAAAGTGTTTTACGTGACTGCATTCGGGTTCGTGGGTTGCATTTTGTGGTCTATGCAGTATGCGTATGTGTGTGTATGTGTATATAAGCAAATAAATATGTGATTGTGTATGTAAGCTCAGCGACCCCACCATGGCCTATATTTCAAGAAGAGAGCAAGCAGCGGTGAGAGCGTAGGTGGAATTCACATCCCTTTTCCTGCTGTTTCGATTATCACTTGATGTAGCACTACAGCAGGAAAGTACCCGTTCAGGTGGGAATGGCATTAAAATATATACCGTATACACATACATATATTTTTGTATGTATGTATATATACACAGGTACTCGGTTACTCTATCGTGACCAAATGCAAGGTTGTGTGTGTTTTGTTTTTTGTTATTTCTTTACCTTTGATGCAACATTTCACCACAGAATCTGAATCATTTTTCGTGTTTTGTTTTCTTTTGTCAGGAAGTTATTGAGTTCAAGACTCAAGTAATACTGTGTTGTTCCAAAATGGGATTTTTTTCTAGAGGAATACTGCACATTTTGAAGGTCTCTTTGAAGGGTATTGCCCACTCTGTTAGTGCTACACCTGAATAGAACATAATAGTCATGATGTTGAACAAATAAATTTGTTACTATTATACGGCTGTAAAAAAAAATCATGCATCCGTTAAACACATCTATAGTGTAGTAGTGCTGCGCATCTCAGGGGAATGTTCCACCATGTTTCTGTCCTATCCCAAGGAATACTACACCCTTGAAAATCTAGATACGTTCAAAGTACTACTGCATCTACACGAGGATGTCAGCTGAAAGAACTACATTTTTGGAAATACGACACTTCACTATTTTCCAGAAATGCGTTACTCTTCGCAATGGAATATTGCAAAAAGTGATGCTACACTTCCACACTTCTTGCGGAATGTTTTTTTCAAGAGAGTACTGCATCCATTCAGGGGCTGCTTTTAAAAGTAAGACTTTTCTGAGTACTAGGCACTCTATGGTAAAGCAATGCTACATGTTCTTGAAGTAATGTCCCACCATGTTGAAGGAAAGTGTCACTCTTTTCAATGGATCATTGCAAAAAGTAATGCTACACTACAACTCTGTTGTAGATATATTACTGTTTTAAGTTTAAATGAATGCTGCATAGGCTAAGAAAAATGTCTGGTTAAAGTAACATGTTTGTTCAAAGGGATCTCACATGTTTGTTGCCATTTTCCAAGGAATGCTGCGCATTTGGCAGAGTCTTGCAAAGTACTACTCCATCTATGAAAGAATGCTAGTTTCAAACAATGTTACATTTTTACACAATGTCCAAACCGTGTCACCTTTCGTAATGGAATATTGCAAAATGTGAAGCTTAAGCAGCTACGCTACTACATGCGGTTAAGAATGCAACACTACTTCAAAAGAGTGCTGCATCCACTCAAGGACTTTCTTTGAAGGCAATACGTGTTCAAAGTATTACTGCATCTATCGATTAGAAAGAAATAGTACAGTCTTTTCAAGAATGCTCCACCATTTTATGCAATATGTCCGATACTCTTTCAAAAGAGTACTGCATCCATTCAAGGGCTTTCTTCACAGGTAAGACTCTTTCAAAGTACTACTACTGCATAATATTACAAAGAAATGGAATACCTACTATTTTTTATGCATGTGTCCGATGCTCTTTCAAATGAGTACTCCATCCATTTAAGGACTTTCTTTGAAACTAAGACTGTTATTAAGTACTATTGTGTCTATTGAAGCATTCTATTACAAAAGCAATGTTACGTTCTCAAAGAAATACCCCGCCAGTTCATCAGTTCTTGGTCTATCCGGAAAGGTTTGTGGCAAAAGCAAGGATTTCGGAGGGATGTCTCACTGAATTTTTACACAATGGATCGAAAAAACAAATGTCTTCAATCTAGCCTCACTGGATTCAAGATTCAAGGTCGAAGATCATTGGATTCAATATGATTCAATATTTTTTATATGGATCGTGAATCTTGAAAGCCGTACATGGGCCCGTCGCTTCAAAATAGCCAAAAATTACAGGAAGCAAAAAAAAACTTAGAGGAGAATGTTTGGTTTAGGCTCAAAAGATGTGTGTTTGTTTTGGCTAGTTGTTTTTTACCTTTTTCTGGCTTCAAAGGCCAAAAAAAAACATTGAGTGTTTTTGTTTTTCAGGTAAAGGTATTCCAACAAGAGTGAGAAAACCACAAAACTCTATGTATTTTTTTGGCTTTTGAAACCAAAAACAAAAAAAACACTGAGTCTTTTTGGTTTTTCAGGCAAAGGTATTCCAACAAAAGTGAGAAAACAAAAAAAAAAACTGTTGAACCTAAACCAAACATTCTCCTCAAAGTTTGGTCTTTTGGTTTTTTGGTTGTGTGATTTTTTTTGGTTTGCAGTTCAAAACGAAAGCAAAACCCTTAGGAAAACAAAAAAACATTTGTTGCGTCCAAACCCAACATCCTCCAAATGTTTTTAGTTGTTTGTTTTTTTGGGTTGTTCTGAAGTATTTTTTTTACTGGATTCGGGGATATAGAAAGAGCCTCAACTGAAAATGAGTGCTTTTCTTTCAACATGCTTTTAATATTGCGATTCTTTCAGAGAGATGTAAATGAAATTCAATTTGGGCGCCAAATTTTGGCCTCCGCATTCCTCATCTACAGCTATGCATGGAAATAGTCGAAGGAAGTTTAGAAGTCAAACTTCCGACAATATGGAGAGATGAAAAAGCAGTCAGCAGGGAGAAGAGTCAGAAGAGAAAAGATCAGAAGAAAGAAGATGCAGGTGCGCGAAAAGGTAGGAAAGTCGCGAAACACTGTGTTTTTCCGTGGTTTTGTGGCTCTCTGGAGGGTTGAAAAGTAGGCTCGCTAAAGCGGCGGGTGCGGAGACATCTGGGGAGATGAGAGATGAAAAGTTGCACGCCGTTGTGGCGCGAAGCCGATTTCGAAGTGAAAAGGTACAAAACACACCATTGTCGGACCGCTTTTGGAAGTTGAGATGTTGAAAAAGTGCACGGCGTTGTGGCGCGAAGCACATTTGGAAGTAAAATGTGTTAAAAACTGAGGGGTTCGGAGCAGTTTTGGAAGTTGAGATGACGAAAAAGTGCACGGCGTTGTGGCGCGAAGCACATTTGGAAGTAAAATGTGTTAAAAACTGACGGTCTCGGAGCAGTTTTGGAAGTTGAGATGACGAAAAAGTGCACGGCGTTGTGGCGCGAAGCACATTTGGAAGTCAAATGTGTTAAAAACTGACGGTCTCGGAGCACTTTTGGAAGTTGAGATGTCGAAAAAGTGCACGGCGTTGTGGCGCGAAGCACATTTGGAAGTCAAATGTGTTAAAAACTGGCGGTCTCGGAGCACGGCGTTGTGGCGCGAAGCACATTTCGAAGTCAAAATGTGAAAAACACCAGGGGTTCGGAGCACTTTTGGAAGTTGAGATGTCGAAAAAGTGCACGGCGTTGTGGCGCGAAGCACATTTCGAAGTCAAAATGTGAAAAACACCAGGGGTTCGGACCACTTTTGGAGGTTCAGATCTCGAAAAAGTGCACGCCGTTGTGGCGCGAAGCACATTTCGAAGCCAAAATGTTAAAAACACTAGGGGTTCGGACCACTTTTGGAGGTTCAGATGTCGCTTCGCTTCGCTTCACTCCACTACACTAATTACACTACACTACACTACTTACACTACACTACATTACGCTACACTACCTTCCACTACACTTCACTACATTACATTACACTACACTCCACTACAACTACAACTACAACTACAACTACACAACTACACTCCACTACACTAAACTGAATGACACTGCACCACCGATAGACAGGTAGACAGATAGATAGACAGATAGACAGGTAGACAGCTAGACAGATAGACAGATGAAAGAGAGAGAGAGAGAGATAGATAGATAGATAGACAGATAGATGGATAGATAGATAGGTAATTAGATGAGAGAGAGAGATAGATAGATCGATAGATAGATAGATACATAGAAGATAGATAGGTAGGTAGGTAGGTAGTTAGGTAGGTAGGTAGGTAGATAGTCAGAAAAAGAGAGAGAAAGAGAGGAGACCTCAAGCACCTTTTGGTCCATCAGTGGCTTCGCTCTGCCATCCCTGATTCACAACAACCAATCTCTCCTATAGGTTTCCTATTTTTGAAACTTCCGCCACCGCCTTGCGCGGTACTACTGGTAATATGCAAGTGTGTATACTTACTCTCCCGAAATCTAACTTATTACGAAAAAAAACGGCAGTCCATGTTAGTTGAATTTATGTTGTTTTTTACAAAGCCGGAATTGGTCCATGTTAGTTGTTATTTTGAAGCTGTGATTTTTGATGATTTTTGATGATTTTTGTCGCCATGAGAGGCTCATGCAGGAAGGTCCACGTTAGCTGAAATGGAGGGTTCAGCGCGTGGGTCATCCTGTTATCAAAAGTTTGGCAACAGGACGACTAACATAGATCCTGTCCAGGGTTCCCAAAACCTCCAATAGTATATCATAATCATTAGTTCAGCAAGTAGCCAGATCGGGCAACATCGACCAGGAGTTTTTTCCTTATTCAATCTATCATATAAAATTGTTGATTTTGAAGCTTTTTTGGGTCCAGTAAGGGTTCACCCCACAAAGAGTCACAAAGACATCCAAAAACAGTTGTGCCAGTCATGATTTCCAATCCAAAACCAAAGTTTTGGCAACAGGACGACTAACATAGATCCTGCCCAGGGTTCCCAAAACCTCCAATAGTATATCATAATCGTTAGTTCAGCAAGTAGCCAGATTGGCAACATCGACCAGGAGTTTTTCCTTATTCAATCTATCATATAAAATTCTTGATTTTGAAGCTTTTTTGGGTCCAGTAAGGGCTCACCCCAAAAAGAGTCACAAAGACATCCAAAAAACAGTTGTGCCAGTCATGATTTCCAATCCAAAACCGAAGTTTTGGCAACAGGACGGCTAACATAGATCCTGCCCAGGGTTCCCAAAACCTCCAATAGTATATCATAACCGTTAGTTCAGCAAGTAGCCAGATTGGCAACATCGACCAGGAGTTTTTTCCTTATTTAATCTATGATGTAAAATTGCTGATTTTGAAGCTTTTTTGGGTCCAGTAAAGGTTCACCCCAAAAAGAGTCACAAAGACATCCAAAAACAGTTGTGCCAGTCATGATTTCCAATCCAAAACCAAAGTTTTGGCAACAGGACGACTAACATAGATCCTGCTCAGGGTTCCCAAAACCTCCAATAGTATATCATAATCATTAGTTCAGCAAGTAGCCAGATTGGCAACATCGACCAGGAGTTTTTTCCTTATTCAATCTATCATATAAAATTCTTGATTTTGAAGCTTTTTTGGGTCCAGTAAGGGTTCACCCCACAAAGAGTCACAAAGACATCCAAAAACAGTTGTGCCAGTCATGATTTCCAAGCCAAAACCAAAGTTTTGGCAACAGGACGACTAACATAGATCCCGCTCAGGGTTCCCAAAACCTCCAATAGTATATCATAATCATTAGTTCAGCAAGTAGCCAGATTGGCAACATCGACCAGGAGTTTTTTCCTTATTCAATCTATTATGTAAAACTGTTGATTTTGAAGCTTTTTTGGGTCCAGTAAAGATTCACCCCACAAAGAGTCACAAAGACATCCAAAAACAGTTGTGCCAGTCATGATTTCCAATCCAAAACCAAAGTTTTGGCAACAGGACGGCTAACATAGATCCTGCCCAGGGTTCCCAAAACCTCCAATAGTATATCATAACCGTTAGTTCAGCAAGTAGCCAGATTGGCAACATCGACCAGGAGTTTTTTCCTTATTTAATCTATTATGTAAAATTGCTGATTTTCAAGCTTTTTTGGGTCCAGTAAAGATTCACCCCAAAAAGAGTTACAAAAACATCCAAAAACAGTTGTGCCAGTCATGATTTCCAATCCAAAACCAAAGTTTTGGCAACAGGACGACTAACATAGATCCTGCCCAGGGTTCCCAAAACCTCCAATAGTATATTATAATCATTAATTCAGCAAGTAGTCAGATTGGAAACATCGACCAGGAGTTTTTTCTTTATTCAATCTATTATGTAAAATTCTTGATTTTGAAGCTTTTTTGGGTCCAGTAAGGGTTCACCCCACAAAGAGTCACAAAGACATCCAAAAACAGTTGTGCCAGTCATGATTTCCAATCCAAAACCAAAATTTTGGCAACAGGACGGCTAACATAGATCCTGCCCAGGGTTCCCAAAACTTCCAATTTTCCAGTCCCTCCAGTGCGCACGCGCGTTGGCGGAAAATGACAGTAGCAACCTTTGAGATTTCATCCGCTGTCATTTTCCGCCAAGGCGCGCGCGCGCGCATTGGAGGGACGGGAAAAATGGAAGTTTTCGGAACCCTGGGCAGGATCTATGTTAGTCGTCCTGTTGCCAAAACTTTGGTTTTGGATTGGAAATCATGACTGGCACAACTGTTTTTGGATGTCTTTGTGACTCTTTGTGGGGTGAACCCTTACTGGACCCAAAAAAGCTTCAAAATCAAGAATTTTACATAATAGATTGAATAAGGAAAAAGCTCCTGGTCGATGTTGCCAATCTGGCTACTTGCTGAACTAACGATTATGATATACTATTGGAGGTTTTGGGAACCCTGGGCAGGATCTATGTTAGTCGTCCTGTTGCCAAAACTTTGGTTTTGGATTGGAAATCATGACTGGCACAACTGTTTTTGAATGTCTTTGTGACTCTTTGTGGGGTGAACCCTTACTGGACCCAAAAAAGCTTCAAAATCAACAATTTTATATAATAGATTGAATAAAGAAAAAACTCCTGGTCGATGTTTCCAATCTGGCTACTTGCTGAACTAATGATTATGATATATTATTGGAGGTTTTGGGAACCCTGGGCAGGATCTATGTTAGTCGTCCTGTTGCCAAAACTTTGGTTTTGGATTGGAAATCATGACTGGCACAACTGTTTTTGGATGTCTTTGTGACTCTTTGTGTGGTGAATCTTTACTGGACCCAAAAAAGCTTCAAAATCAACAATTTTACATAATAGATTGAATAAGGAAAAAACTCCTGGTCGATGTTGCCAATCTGGCTACTTGCTGAACTAACGGTTTTGATATACTATTGGAGGTTTTGGGAACCCTGGGCAGGATCTATGTTAGTCGTCCTGTTGCCAAAACTTTGGTTTTGGATTGGAAATCATGACTGGCACAACTGTTTTTGGATGTCTTTGTGACTCTTTGTGGGGTGAACCCTTACTGGACCCAAAAAAGCTTCAAAATCAAGAATTTTATATGATAGATTGAATAAGGAAAAAACTCCTGGTCGATGTTGCCAATCTGGCTACTTGCTGAACTAATGATTATGATATACTATTGGAGGTTTTGGGAACCCTGAGCAGGATCTATGTTAGTCGTCCTGTTGCCAAAACTTTGGTTTTGGATTGGAAATCATGACTGGCACAACTGTTTTTGGATGTCTTTGTGACTCTTTGTGGGGTGAACCCTTACTGGACCCAAAAAAGCTTCAAAATCAAGAATTTTATATGATAGATTGAATAAGGAAAAAACTCCTGGTCGATGTTGCCAATCTGGCTACTTGCTGAACTAACGATTATGATATACTATTGGAGGTTTTGGGAACCCTGGGCAGGATCTATGTTAGTCGTCCTGTTGCCAAAACTTTGGTTTTGGATTAGAAATCATGACTGGCACAACTGTTTTTGGATGTCTTTGTGACTCTTTGTGGGGTGAACCCTTACTGGACCCAAAAAAGCTTCAAAATCAAGAATTTTACATAATAGATTGAATAAGGAAAAAACTCCTGGTCGATGTTGCCAATCTGGCTACTTGCTGAACTAATGATTATAATATACTATTGGAGGTTTTGGGAACCCTGGGCAGGATCTATGTTAGTCGTCCTGTTGCCAAAACTTTGGTTTTGAATTAGAAATCATGACTGGCACAACTGTTTTTGGATGTCTTTGTGACTCTTTGTGGGGTGAACCCTTACTGGACCCAAAAAAGCTTCAAAATCAAGAATTTTATATAATAGATTGAATAAAGAAAAAACTCCGGTCGATGTTGCCAATCTGGCTACTTGCTGAACTAATGATTATAATATACTATTGGAGGTTTTGGGAACCCTGGGCGGGATCTATGTTAGTCGTCCTGTTGCCAAAATTTTGGTTTTGGATTGGAAATCATGACTGGCACAACTGTTTTTGGATGTCTTTGTGACTCTTTGTGGGGCGAATTTTTACTGGACCCAAAAAAGCTTCAAAATCAACAATTTTACATAATAGATTGAATAAGGAAAAAATTCCTGGTCGATGTTTCCAATCTGGCTACTTGCTGAACTAATGATTATGATATACTATTGGAGGTTTTGGGAATCCTGGGCAGGATCTATGTTAGTCGTCCTGTTACTAAAACTTTGGTTTTGGATTGGAAATCATGACTGGTATAATTGTTTTTGGATGTCTTTGTGACTCTTTGTGGGGTGAACCCTTACTGGACCCAAAAAAGCTTCAAAATCAAAAATTTTATATGATAGATTGAATAAGGAAAAAACTCCTGGTCGATATTGCCAATCTGGCTACTTACTGAACTAATGATTATAATATACTATTGGAGGTTTTGGGAACCCTGGGCAGGATCTATGTTAGTCGTCCTGTTGCCAAAACTTTGGATTTGGATTAGAAATTATGACTGGCACAACTGTTTTTGGATATCTTTGTGACTCTTTGTGGGGTGAACCCTTACTGGACCCAAAAAAGCTTCAAAATCAACAATTTTCTTTACTGTAATAGATTGAATAAGGAAAA